>JAVANC010000028.1:29245766-29740766 GCA_033319125.1 Parnassius glacialis | reverse complement strand
ACATCGGTTCACAATAATTGATGAAGATACCGCGCGTCAAGTTCTCTTGCTTTTATTGAAGTTAGCTAAAGCCTTTTTGGGCGTTGATATATGGATATAGTATATAAAAATTCTTGTATTACAGGAAATTAAGGATAACTCTTTTTATTTAGCACTAGCTGTTCCCCGCCACTTCGCGCGCGCGTAATTTAAGGGTTTAATTATGTTGCACGGAACCCTAATCCTTTTTCTAAAATGTAAGTAGCCTAAGTTACTTCTTATAACATCAGCTATCTGCCAGTGAAAGTTTCGTCGAAATCAGTCCAGCCGTTTCGGAGATTAGCCGGAACAAACAGACAGACAGACAGACGGACGGACAAAAATTTTAAAAATTGTGTTTGTGTTGTAAGTACCGTATATACTTTCATATGCATTTAAAAAAAAGCTGGTATTTTGACATTACAAACAGACACTTCAATTTTATTTATTTGTATAGATTTTCAGTTTAGCAGGAGTGGTTAAAAGGAATATTAGTTTTGTTTTTACCATTGTTAGTATTTAAAAAACTATTACCATTGTTAGTGTTTAAACTCTGTATTCACATTTGCGATACGCCTGCTGTATTTTAAACTTTGTGGACGTGCTTGCAGTATTGTGTGCAAGTTGCTATTACTGGCAGCTGCTGGATATATATATTATGCTTATTTTACGCTATCGTTGAATTTAAAAATATTTTAACTAAATTCGAAACTTAAAATTATAAGCGTCGTTTTCCCTCAAGGAATTTAAGGATTTCTTATTATTGTAAAATTGAGTGTCGTGTGGTGGTGATGTAAGGGAATTTATCATTTCAAAAACCAAACGTTTACGTAAACTTATCCCAGTAATGAGAGATTCTTAGTAAAGTGTCACATTGACACGTGAATAGGCTTTTGTTACGCTAAAACAGTGCGATTTACCATCTAAGGCTGCATCACCACTTATCACCAGGTGGGATTGTGGTCAAGCACTGGCTTATAATAAGTTAAAAAAAACCGGAAGTAGCTTAAAAACACACTACGATACACACTACACTACAGACATGTCTCCACGAAAAAAGTTGTATTTTAAGATTATACTAAAATATTTTCTTATAAGTATTTTTCGCCTAGGCACTTTTTGACTAAAGTGCTCCATACTTAAAGAGTTGATTTGCATAAGGATGGAATGTATAATGTTCTTCATTATTAAAACACTTTGCCGAAAATATTTACATTTCATAAAAAGAGAGTGCTTACTTAATCCTAACAAACAGAGAATAATTATGTTAGGTTATATTAGTGCGTTGGCAAGTTCTCACCTGCAGATGCGTGGTTGTATTCAGTTCGCATATCCTAAGATGATGCAGTGACTTGCTTTAATTAAAACAAAAATCTTATAAGAAAACAAAAGCTTATTCACTGTGTATGAATGCGTGGAATATCGACATCAAAGGGATACAATCGACAACCACCTGGTTGTCTGATGGTGGAGGGAGGAATTCATTCATGTAATTCCTGTGTACACACACTATGATAATTTATTAATTTGTTGGGTAACAAATTAATAAATTATCATCAAAATATTGGGTTGGGTAAATTGGTGCAGTGTTATAGATGAAACCTCTTTTAAATATTTAAAATACTTGTGTCAGAATACCATACTCGTCCATAGCGTTATTCTATTAAAAACTGTTATCATAATATATAATAATATTACCAATAATTTATTTCTTCAATACAGTTTTATCATAAAGTTTTTTTAGTAGGTTTGTTGAATGCGCGCGTTTGTGTGTGTTTGTTTGTGTGTGTGTGTGTGTGTGTGTGTGTGTGTGTGTGTGTGTGTGTGTGTGTGTGTGTGTGTGTGTGTGTGTGTGTGTGTGTGCGCGTGTGTGTTTGTGTGTGTGTATGTGTGTGTGTGTGTGTGTGTTTATGTGTGTATGTGCATGCGTGTACACACACACACACACACACACAATAATTTTATTTTGCATAAATAATTCATGATAGTTTGAAGTTTAATATAATAGTATGAATAAGAAACAAGAACAAGTATATAGCAATAAAATATTAAAGTAAATTATTATACGACCTACTGCTAGGCGCAGAATTCCTGTCGTTTCAGAAAGGGGTTTGGAGCAAGCAAAAAACCGGCGCACTGCTCTCCAATGCGTGATGCGCACATTCACATCATGTCCTCAAAACATTTTTATTTTTTAGACATGCAGGCTTCATTGCAATGTTTTTCGTTACCATCCATCACGTGGTAAATCAGCAATTAAATATGCAGTTGGCAGTTAAATATTGTAAGATTTGACTATAATAAAAACTAGTCGCGTTTCTTGCTGATTCTTCACAGGACTAAGTTTTTCCGAACCATTAGTAAAAGCAAAAATTTACATGCAATAAGTTATTAATTATTGAATAAAATGTATTCTGTTCTCTGTGGTACCTACATAAGTGAATGAAACACTGTTTGGTCCGGTATTATTAAATTTCAGGCGTGCAGGCGGAGACCCCCATTTATTATTATTTATTATTATTATTATCTTAATATGTTGTAGTATCTTATCTGTTTTCAAATAAAATCTGACACTATGAAATTTTATATTCTGTTTATATATGTAGATAATTACAGTAATAATTATTAATTTACAAAAAAATATTTGATGCTATAGTAGTAAATGTGCTAAATCTGTATTATTTAAAATATGTAAAAAGATTTTTAGTGTCTATGTTGCTCTGAAGAGCCACACACTTTACCTTTACCACACTTTACTCTATCGATAAATAAAAGTCATAATTATCGGTTATCTAACCACAAACTCATGTATCCAATACAACCTATAAAAATCTATGTGACAGTAGCATTCCATTCCTTTGTAAAGCTAAATCAGTGTGCTTCACCATATTTAGCTACATGGCCACTTACCATCAGGTGGGTAGTAGGGAGGAGCTGGCTTAAGTAAAAAAGTGGTTAATGAACTGAAGTCTAATAATAATAATTCTTTCTAAATATTTTTCTCAGTTTTACAACAGTCTAAATCTTGTTTTTTTTTCACTGCTACATATAAGCATTTTTTAGAATACGTCAACTAGCTACGTACTGTAGACAGGTAGGTTGATGACCCATATCTTCGCACTGATCGTGTTGTCACCCAAATGTAGACAGGTACGAGTAAGTATTGTAATTCTATTTTATTATTATTTATTTTATTATAGAGCTCGGGAGCGCTACTCCCGAGCGCCCGCAGCCTACGCACACTAACACAATGTGTGTGTGCACGGCTAACAACAAAATTCAAAACTTCATCGTGAAATAGAGTAAATACATATAACACCACATTGAGAATACGGAGTTCAAATAAATCAATGCTAATTGATGAAATTTGGAGAACTTATAACACTGACGCTTTTATAAAATACCAGCCCAATATGAAAAACGCTCCTGCTGAACACTTTACTTTTTGTATGTGGAATATTTGTGTTTAGCATGGAATCAACGTTTCATCATTTGAGATGTTTGTTAAAATAAAAAGGAAAATTAAGTTATAGTAGAATTGATAACATCGGCCTCTAAAAGAATACTGTATTACTGTCTAAATAAATGTACACGTATTTACACATACGCTTCCCATTATCAATAATAATCCTCATTCTTCTATGTTTAGCTCGTGTTATATTTATGGTATAGTTTTAATTATAAAGGCCAACAGTTCATTTAAAGTTGTAACAAAACTTTAAAACAGGCCGAGCAAAAGCAACTTTTTTGCACGTGAGCTTGCAATATCCCTAATCACTCTTGGGTTGGAGTGCTCTCTGGGAATTCTTTTAATCTAAAACATCCACATCGGTAAAAACGTAAGAAGAGTTGAGAATAAAATAATAGATAGTTGTTAAAATATGTTGACTATTATTTAAACGTATTAACTTAATAAAATAATAATAATAAAATATATAATAAAATGTGATATATCCACAAAAGCAGTTTTAAGTCCCATTTCGTCAGTTATATGTAAATCATCATCATCATCATCATCATTACAGCCCTTCACAAGTCCACTGCTGAACATAGGCCTCCCCCAAGGAATGCCACAAAGCACGGTCCCGAGCCACCTCCATCCATCGACTTCCTGCATGTCTTACCAGGTCGTCACTCCATCTTGTGGGGGGACGCCCTACACTTCGCCTACCGGTACGAGGCTGCCACTCGAGAACCTTTCTTCCCCATCGGTTGTCGGTTCTTCGAGCTATATGGCCGGCCCACTGCCACTTCAGCTTACTAATCCGTTGGGCTATGTCGGTTACTCTGGTTCTACTGCGGATATCTTCATTCCTAAGTTTATCACGCAGAGAAACTCCGAGCATAGCCCTCTCCATAGCTCGCTGAGCGACCTTGAGCTTCCTCATACGGCCAGCAGTGAAGGACCACGTCTCAGTTCCGTAGGTCATCACTGGCAACACGCACTGGTTGTACAATTTTGTTTTAAGGTTTTGAGGTATTTCTGACGAGAAGATGTGTCGTAGCTTCCCGAACGCTGCCCAGCCGAGTTGAATCCGTCGATTGACCTCTCGGTCGAAGTTGGACTTACCTAGTCGGACTATTTGTCCCAGGTAAACATACTCGTCAACAACTTCGAGTTTAGTGCTCCCAACAACTACCGGCATAGGTGTGACATGGACATTAAACATAATCTTTGTTTTGTCCATGTTCATCTTAAGACCTATCCGTTGGGAGACACTATTGAGGTCATTGAGCATAGTGCTTAGTTCCTCCAGCGATTCTGCCATGAGGACTATATCGTCGGCAAATCGAAGGTGAGTGATGTACTCGCCATTGATGTTAATTCCGTATCCTTTCCAGTCCAGAAGCTTAAAAACGTCTTCCAATGCAGCGGTGAAGAGTTTCGGGGATATAACGTCACCCTGTCTTACACCTCTCTGCAATTGGATAGGTTTCGTATTCTGGTTCTGTACTCGGATAGCCATCGTAGCCCTACTGTACAAACACTTCAGCACTTTGATATACCGACAGTCAACTTGGCACCGCTGAAGGGACTGCAGCACCGCCCAAATTTCGACGGAATCAAAGGCTTCAATCAAAGGAATCATAGTCCACATACGCCAGACATAGTGGCAAATTGTACTCTTCGGACTTCTGTACAATTTGCCGAAGGGTATGTATGTGGTCTATGGTGCTAAAGCCCTTTCGGAAACCGGCTTGTTCGGGAGGCTGGAAGTCGTCAAGTCTGCGCGCGAGACGATTCGTAATGATTCTCGAAAACAGCACGTAGACGCGGCTCAGAAGGGAAATCGGTCTGTAGTTCTTCAAGAGATCGTTGTCACCTTTCTTGAAGAACAAGACCACCGCACTTCTGCTCCACTCCTCCGGTGTAATGCCACCACGGAGGACGGAATTAAAGAGCTTCTGAAGGACTTCAAGTACCGGTCTTCCACCCGCTTTCAGAAGCTCCGCTGTAATTTCATCCTCGCCTGGGGCCTTGCCGTTTTTAAGGTGCTGGAGAGCCATTCTAATCTCGCTCAGACTGACGTCCGGGATATTTTCGGAATAGTGTCGAATAAGACTCGCTCTTGGATCGTTACTCACACTTGCGTGTGGCTCCAACGATGACGTGTACAGCTGCCCATAGAACCTCTCAATCTCACTCAAAATCTCAGGTGCCCCGGAAACGATGCTGCCACATTCGGTCTTCAGCTTTGACAGTTGGCTCTTTCTGGCAGACAGATCTCTGGCAAAGACTTTGGAGCCTTGGTTCCGCTCGATCGCTTCTTCAATACGAGCTGTATTGAAGTTGCGTAAGTCTCGCCGCATGCATTTGGAGATCTGTCTGTTCAGTTGCCTGTATGCTGTCAAATCTGTTGAAGAATGTAGCTTCATCTCCCGTCTAACAGCCATGAGATTAAGAGTGTGATCGGAGAGTTTTTGTGTTCTTCTGCGGCGGGTCTTGCAGAACTTAGCTCCGACCGCATGGACAGTTTCCACGAGCTTGTCATTCATATCGTCCACTTCATTGCAGTCTTCTAGGCACTGAAAACGGTTTTGTAACTCGAGCTGAAAGGTTTCGGGACTTTGGATTAGAGCACGAGGGGGACGGAGCGTTGACTTCATCAGACGAGACCTCTCCAACTTAACATTTAGGTTCAGTGTGCCTCTAACCATTCAGTGATCGCTGCCGGTTTTCACCCTCGCGATCACTGAGACATCACTGAACAGTTGTCGTCTGGTCGTCATAATGAAGTCAATCTCATTTTTTTGTCGAACCGTCGGGGCTCGACCAGGTCCACTTCCTGTGGGGCCGCTTCTTGAAGAAAGAGTTCATCATAAAGAGTCCCTCTTTCTCCATGAAGTCGGCCAGCTGCTGGCCCCTTGGGTTCCGTTGCCCTATTCCAAATTTCCCTACTTTCAGCTCACCGTTCTCTCTTGTGCCTAGTTTTGCATTAAAGTCTCCCATTAACACCGTATATTGGGTTTTGGAGGAATGCATGACTCTAGAGATATCCTCATACATTTCCTCCACCTCCTCATCGGGGTGTGCCGAAGTTGGTGCGTAAACCTGTATGACCTTCAGCGAATACCGTTTGGTGATTCTGAGTATAAGGTACGCAACCCTCGTCGACACACTCCCGATCTTTACAACGTTGTTAACGAGAGACTTGTGGACGATAAATCCGACACCTCCTTGGGACAGATGGTCACCCTCCCGGTGATAGAGCAAGTTGCCGGATTCGAGGATTACCGTGTCCTCCCCCTCTCTTCGGACTTCGGATAATCCTATAATATGCCAGCGCAACTTGTCTATCACTTCTTTCAGCTCCACGATCTTCTCGTCAGTCCTCAGGGTGCGTGCGTTGTACGTTGCCAGGTCGAGTCGTCGTAGGTGGCAACCGAACCTCCACCGGAGATTCTTAGCACCCCCTGCCCCGCCGTTACCATGGTCGCCACCGTAGCCAGGAATAGCGGGGCCGCCGGGGACTGGGGGCCGTCTCTTTGTTACCCTCGTCATTAGGGGGTATTTGCCATATTGCCGTGTAGTGGCGGTCAAGAATATCCACTACCCCATATCCTCCCGTGGCTGTCGTAAAAGGCGACAAAGGGAAACAGGCAGGAGATGGGCAGCAGCATCTTCCTGATAATAGCCAAAGTTACAATAAAAAAACTGCGGTTGCCAACCCGCTCGCCAAGCGTGGCAACTATATGTAAATATGATACTCGAAAAGGAAAAAGAGTGACGGACACAATAGAAAAACTCGATACAGTCAACACTGGCAAATACAATTGAAATACAAACGACTTATATGAAACGTTACACGTTACTACAGTACGCGAGCAACCCGGGTTCGATCCCGGATCCGAAATGGAGAATTGCAATTTTAAGTGCTGATTTACCATGTGCTCGGCGGTGAAGGAAAACATCGTGAGGAAACCTGCATGTCTGAGAAATAAAATAAAAAATATTTCGAAGACATGTGAAATCCGCCAACACATATTAGGGCAGCGCGGCGGACACTTCCTTGTCTTTAAACCCTCTCAGAAATGAGAGGAGGCCTGTGCCCAGCAGTGGGACGTAAATAGGCTGTAACTTTACTTACTTTTATAAAGGTAATAGGCCATTTAGCATTAAATTTTATAAATATTATTTAAAATATAACGTGTATATTATTCGATTTAACCTATTTCAAAATAGGAGTTTCTTGTAAATTTGACAATGTTTTTAATATATGTAACATGGAGAGTTCGATGATGCCGTGTAGTAGCGGTGTAGGAATATCCACTACCCCATATCGTCCCGAGGGTTGTCGTAAGAGGCGGCAGAGGGAAACTGAAACAGGAGATGGGCATAAGCATCTTCCTGGTAACAACTCAAAAAAAAATAAACTGCGGTTGGCAACAAGCCTGGCCAGCATGACAACTATGGTAAAATATGAGGCAATCTATGAAGGAGGTATTATGGGCTGATGCTGCTAAGAGGCTTATTGGTAACCTCGATTGCATTGATTAGCTACCCTCTTGGTACTCTATAGGATGTATTTTGCTGAAATTACATGACTTATTTTCTTCCTCCCCTTTCTACTATCGGCCAAACGGTCGGCGCTTCTCCACTCCTTTGTTGTTGATATTCTGCCCATTTCAATCAAATAGATTGTTTCGTCTTTCGTAATGCGTATAACCATTGAGTGAAATATTTTGTCGTTTGTCGGCGTTTGTCTTTTCGTTCGATTACAATAATGGGGTCTTCAAGGCAAAAGTGAATATGATTAGGAATAAGCTAAGGCAGCGCGCTCCTTAACAACAGGTGGAATTGTAGTCATACATTGGCTTATTTTTGTCAAGTTTTAACAGTGGTAGAGCCACGCGGCAGCTTTTACTGTCGTACGGATGGGCCGGCTCGAACTGGGGTGGTACCACGACCTCACAGAAAACCAGCGTGAAGTAGAGGTTTACCTCTGCGTTTCGCTTGGCGAGTGCAGATGGCCGGAGGCCCTTTACTCGTATACTGGAAATAAGGCATTCCATCTTAGTCCTCACGGGTGACAACGCATCTACACTTTTTTTTTAATTTATTAACACAATACAGTTTACAATTGTGGAGATAAAAGTTTCTTAAAATTTAATGATTAAGTACTAAACTGTAAGCCAAAACATGTGTTTATGAAGTAAATTATAAAGAGTTACATCTGCTAAAGTTATAAAACATTTCAAAAAAATAATTAAAAAAATAAAACAGTGGCTTTGCAATCAATAAGAGAGGCCTGTTACAAGCTAGAACAAAAGTATATAAGTATAAAGATGAGAGCAATTATTTCAGTTATTTCAAAATATCACGGATAGATCTATTGAAGACATTTGGAGTTGAACCTAGAATATCAATATTTGGATAGTCCTAGGATATATCATTGTAGAGGCGACACATCCTAACCACTGGGTTGTAATATGATGTGTTGTTACGGTACACTTGGAGTGAAAACAGTTTAGGCTTGTTGTCACGGGCCCTGTAGTGAGTGTTTATATTAATCGACGCAAGCAAGGACGGAGAATCAATCGTAGAGTGTACTATTTTGTGTAGATATATAAGCCCGAACCTTATGCGTCTCGTTTCTAGCGTAACTATGTTAAATTTCTGCAGCCTATCTGTGTAGGAGGCCAACTTGCGATGGTAATCATGACGAAAAGAAAGACATCTCAAGAATCTTTTTTGAATGTTCTCGATGTGGTCAGTATGTACGGCGTAAAACGGAGACCAAATGACTGCACCATATTCCAGAACACTCCGGACAAGTGAATTATACAGATATACCATGCTGTTTGGCTTTTTAAGCTGCTTAGTGCTTCGCAGGACATAACCCAGCATTTTACCACTCCTCATAAGAATGTAATTGTAATGCTCACGAAAACTCAATTTATCATCAAAAATTATACCCAAATCCTTAGCTTGACTCTGCCTGTTAAGTTTTTGTCCATATAGAGTGTATTTAAAGGACATTTCAATTGCGCAACAAGTTCGTTTATAAAGGCTATGAACAGTTGGTCGACAAAAGTGGTTTTATGTGATTATAAATGAGTTCAGACACAATAGATTTGAAAAGTTTCGCGCAGCAAGACAGTATACTGATAGGTCTGTAGTTTTCGCAAATAGCTCTATTTCCACTTTTGAAAATAGGGACTATGTGAGCCGTCTTCCATCGGTCAGGGAAAATTCCTGAACTGAGTGAATGGTTAAAAAGTATGCAGTGTGGAAAACTGAATTCATTTACGCAGATCTTGATGAAAAAAGGAGGTATTGTATCTGGCCCAGCTCCCTTAGAAGAATCAATGATTTTAATTACATTCATGATTTCCTCAACCGTAACTGAGACAGAGGCTAGGGTACTGCTGATAGGGACATCAATAGAGTTAGTGGAGGAGTCATGAAAATTATTAGTCTCAAAAACTGAACCAAAGTAAATTGAAAATAGGTCACATATCCCCTTATGGTCAGAAGATTCAAGGCTATTATATTTCATCGAATGTGGTATCGAGTTACTCTCTTTACGTTTGCTATTAACAATAGACCAAAAAGGCTTTGTATTGTTACGTAACTCAGTTTCAGTAGAGGCAATATAATTTTTATAACATTGAGACATTAACTTTTTGCTACGTGCACGAAGTAGACAGAAAACATCATAATCTCGAGGATTTTTAGTTTTTTTATATAATTTGTGGAATTTTTGTTTCTCAGTAATACATTTTTTTAAGCTGTAGTTAAACCAAACGGGGTAGTTATCCTTCATTTTATGTGAATAAGGGGTGTGTTTCCTGATAATGTTAAGCAAAGTGTCATAAAATACATCAACATTTTCATTTATGTCGGAAGAAGACAACAGGAATGACCAATGTATTTCAGAGAGTTCAGTTTTTACTCTATCAAAATTACATTTTTTATAATTTAACCGTTTGGGAGGATTAAGTGGAACTCTGTTGGCAGCCAGGCGAGGTATTTCAATAGTAAGAGCTGGATGATGTGTATCCAAACGACTTAAAGGAGAGCACTCATTAATAATGACATCCTCAAAGGTACAATACACCAAGTCTAAGAACCGACCATTCCTGTTGGGCACTCCATTAAACTGATATAGACCACATAATGAAGCAGTTTCTAGCATGAGACTCGATTTGGGGTCAGTAGAGAGGGTGCCAAGTAGGACACACCCGAGATATTTCTCCACTGTATACCAGGGTTATTGTAGTCTCCGACACAAATAAATTTATTATTTTCGTTCGCCTCTAAAATAATATTTTGGTAGTTATTGTTAAATATAATAAGATCTTCCACGGTGACATAGGAAGGTAAGTAATTAACGCAAACATTCAAATTAAAGTGATTAGAAGAATTCGACCGAATAGTAATCCAGATGTCTTCCAGGTGAGTTTCCCATAATACTTTGATTAGTAATAAAGGATAGATGTAGATGTCTATGGGCCGCAGCAACCACTTACCATCAGGTGGACTGTGTGCTCGTTTGTCACCCTTATCCTATAAAAAAAGCTTATTTAATTTTGTCTTGAAAACATCCACGTTGTAATCGGGAGGAAAGTTAGCCAATATAATATATATATATATATATATATATATATATATATATATATATATATAGAGAGAGAGAGAGAGAGAGAGAGAGAGAGAGAGATGGCCAACTATTCCTCAACATTATCATAAGTATGGCTTTTTATTACGTACTTGTGGTCGTAGATATTTTCAAGAATTCGCAAGCAAGCATACAATTACCAAGAAAGTTGCGAAAAATCATAACGAGAGAGGCGGCATCTTCTTAATGGTGCTTCCTATCACCAGCATATGAGATTTTGGGTTTCGCATTTGGATACATCCAAAAATACATTTTTCGTCACGAATCAATCGTTAAGCCATTATCTGTCATACTTATCTGTTAGTCAGCAGGTGCAATGCATGCAGGTATGATTATCAAAGCGATAATTTACTACGATATATCGATATACAATAGTTTATTGGATAACATAGCTTTAATATATTAATCAAAGTTTTGCTCAACAATTTGCGTTTTACAAACAAAAAAATAATTTTTACCGAGCCGAGCTCTGTAATTAGCACGCCAGATGGAAAACTTCATTTTTCTTTCTAATTTATTTTCACTAAAACATAAATCATAATGAAAAGTGCTAGGTTAAAATTCTTGAAAATATTTCAGTTTTAATATTTGCATAGTAAATAATTTATCCTGCTTTTATTTTCATATTTTTTTAATACTATATTCACGGACAATTCTTAGCTGCATATATATAAATTCATATAATATACAATAGGATTGTAATTTGTCTTAAATTAAATGAGAATCTTCTTTACAATACAGAAGACTATAAGATGTGTGTACGTGACCTAAAACCCTCTTTATAACAAAATACAACGCTCGTTAAATCTGGCAACTTGGTGGTGTTGGTGTAAGGGTTGGTTATAATTTTTTGTTATCCAGAAAGGGAGGGAAGGCCTTAGAAAAGAGACAACCACTAAGTAAACTTATCTTAGTTAGTGGTAAGACCTTTGAATTTAGACCAATACAGAGTATCCGAATCGATCTCTAGTGTTCCTGTTAGGGATGTGGATACTATTTAAAATATATATTAGAGCACTCTTCATACTATGCAGATGAACCACATGTGAAAGGTCTACGCAGATGTTTCATAGTACTCCCACATTTTAACGGAAAAATACTGACTTTATTTCTATTAATAAATCCAGTAAGTTTTCCTTTTAAGACCTGACTTATATTTTATATTCTCGCAGCCTAGAGTTATTAGTTCATTCAGCCGGAGTTGCTGGTTTGAGCTTCAGGGATGTCTCCTTTACCCGGGCATCTTCTCGAATGTGACGCTGCTCACCCGTTCGTCGTTGCCGCAATTCTTACGAAAGTCGTTGGATTTATATTGGATAAGAAAATAGCGCTATATTTTTCATCTATGTAATACTGCGTTTACATCATATTGAAGGACTCTGTGCTCATTTTTGACTGACGACGAGCGGATAGATTTCTCGTGGGAGTTAGGCTCGTCCGTCCGGTGGTCTCAGCTGAGTGAAGCTGAGTGTAACCCGTAAATAATGCGATCGTACTTACGGCGCAACAAACGGGCTTTTGATCTACGGGCTATCTTCGGGTTTTTGATATAACTTGATTACGGACGTAACGTCAAGTTTTGCCGGCACACTCGTCGAACGTCTTCTTCATATCGACGAAGACGCCTTACGCGGCCGCGATTGTATTTGGCCGCAAGGTAATTCACCAGGCGGATCAGCTGCGTAGTGGTTGAGTGGAAAAACTGACACTTAACAAAATAATAAATAGAATCATGCGTAACTTTGCGGAAATCCATTATATTTAAGATGTTAAATTAATTAGCTAAGTTCGCGTGAAAAATAAAAATAAATATTAAAATTCATCCATGTTAAAATTAATCATGTGTCTTACCTAGTTTGAAGAGCACCTGGTTATTGCAACTTAAGTCTAATATCCCGTTATATTATCGTTCTGGTTCTATACCTCAAAGCATTCATATTGTTCGAGACGGCCTAAAATGACTTTAAGCAAAAAGTGATTAAAGAATATTAATTTGTTTAAAAAGTGAAAATACGGACAAAATCAATCAAATAATGTGTTAATATAGTTTTTACCATGTATTTACAACTCTTAATATGTTTGTATAGAAGGTCGTTTTAATAATAGTTAATATAAACAACTTTATTTTGTTTAAGAAAAACCGACCAATCACAGCGCGCCGTGTCGTAGAACCTTTCTGGAAATTTAAATTAACTGCGTAATAGTTTGTACCAAAAAAATAATGAGAATATTTTTATGTTCTAAAAGAGTTGTAAATATGATATTTAGTTAGCATATGTTGCATAGATCATGATAATAAAGAAATATTTCGTATAATTAAACACATTCAATAATTATAGGATAATTAAAGAATTAATATGCCCATTTATTGTAAAAGTTTGGGACATTTCACTTAATAACTTTTTTGAATGTAAATATATTAATTATCCTTTATCACGTACTGATGAAGAACAAAAATGCCTATTTAATGATGTATAGCGTGTTAGAATTAAGATTAGTGTTATATAGAAAATGTTGCAATTTGTGCCATTTGCATAAAGAAAAATGTTTAGAAATAAAGAGGCAAATGGGAAATGGCAAGCGGCTCACTATAGAGTATAGCCGAAGTCTACCTTATGGGGGCGAAACCCAGTAACGTTGTAGTAGGAAGAACTACCAGTGCCCAGCAGTAGTATCCGGTAGTAGTTGCAGTGACTAGCAGAAATATATAGTGAATAGTGAAAGTGTTAGCTAGCCGAAAAAAGTGGCAACTGAAAATTCGGTGCGGCATATAGTGAAAAAGTGTTAGCTAGCGGAAAAAGGTCACAACTGAAAATTCGGTGTGGCATATAGTGAAAAGTGTTAGCTAGACGGAAAAAGTGATAACTGATATTCGCAGTTACACAAGTGTTAAATTCAACTAATTTTAGTTGATTAATAGCTGCTAGTCAATAGTGTTAAAGAACCAACTACTCCGGACAGATATTTTATACTACCGCTCATTTAAATTAAATATTTTAAAATATATAGTGACCAACCTATAAGTGAACAACCGTAGTTGACCAACCGTTTTGAATAATAGTGATAAATAAATAATAGTTGTAAAATTTCGCGACAAATTAATTAGTCGAACCGCTGGCCACTCCCTTGCTATTTAAATTTATAATCGTGCATTTTAATTTTGAACCTCAGTCCACAGTTTATCCGCAGCAACCGCAGAGACGGCAGTGAAAGACGGCAGAGGGAGGATTCCGGAACCTACAGGTGTAGGACGTGAGCGACTCGCGGAGTATCTTCGACAACATTTACTCCGAAGAGTTACGCCCGTCCGGCACACATATTTTATGATTATACCTTTATTTTTATATAAAGATACAATGTTAGAGTTATACAAAAACTTGAAAATTTTAAAATAAAGTTCTCAAGAGAGAGAGAGAGATTATTGTAAAGGCACAAAGGTATATAACCACACACGGGCTGCTCGCGTACTGTATAATTTACGGCATGCGCTTAGCCCATAGCATACTATAGTATTCTATGTCTTTGCCCCTGAACTCCAATGGCTCTTTGTCATCATATGACCTGTGTGGTATTAGCTTAGTATTTAGAAAAATTTACTGTTGTGTATTGTGTATTGAGTCCTAATTCTACCTGCACGGCTAGCATGGGCTGGGGACAAAAATTTTATCCCCCGATTATATCCACTGACAAGAGATAAAATTATCTTGTCCCTATGCCGAAGCACGGCAACGGGGAGAAGTATATCCCCGTTTGACGTAACGAGTAGACATATATCTGCCGTCCGTAGCATGGAGCCAAATGAAAGGTAAAACATTATGCTTTTTTGACATTTGAAAGGGACAATTTAATCCTAGTCCATTGAACGTGGGTTTAAGTTTATATTCATACAAAAAATCTATCTAAGTCTAAGTATATCTCCCATTTTATCTACTTTGGATATTATATCCACCGGTGTACCCATGCTCGAAGGGTGGATAAAACTCAGCGAGGGGATAAACATTTTCTCCTTTCCCCGGGGATAAAATTGTCTCCTGCCCATGCTAGCCCTGCTGGAGTCAATAGTCAAATGGACGTAGTTATGCAAAAAGGATCCAACCCGCGATAAGTTAATTTGAGTTTATGATATTTGAAGTATCCATACTTCAAATATCATAAACTGAAATTATCGGTATGGTTTCTGTCTGTGTGTAAGTTTTCTTCTTATTTGTGTTACTTTTGCTAAAATTGTTACATCACATAATAGTATAGAATATTTTTGACACAAACTCGGGTTGGATCCTTTTTGCACAACCACGTCCAATTGTCAAAAAGTGCTAAAACATAAATTTACGTGATATCAACACGTCCCTATGCTTTTTAATTAACTATGTACCTGATACTGCATTCGAGCATACCTGTAAGGATAGGTTCTATTTTTATAGAAGTTCGTAAAACGAGCAAATATTTCACCTCATAGTAAGTTCTCCTGTTGTTACTCCTGAGGACTAAGATGGAATCTCTTGTAATTAGTAAAATTACAAGAGATATTATATTAGAAGAGAAAATCTCGACAGTCTTCTGTGAAATTGCGGCGCTATATTACGCTGATATTCCGTAATATTCGAGTTCGAGTAATATTGTAGCGAATAAGTCGGCCTTCCCTAGTCGGGCCGACTTATTCGCTACAATATACAGCGTAGCTCTACAAAGTTTACTACACTGTGTAAATTCTATGTTGTACTGTGTAAATTCATCAGACCATTGTGTGTTCTGTGACATATTCTACAGAGTAATTACTTTTTGTTATGGCAGTAGCGTAGCGCAAGGCATAGTCCCGAAAGCCAAATTTAAGGGAATGGTATTTTGGGAAAGAAAAGTGAGTTCCCTTTAATTTTTTAAACGATGTCACTAAAACTCTGAAAAAATAGCCCTTACTGAAAACATTTGATTATTAATATATTGAAATTTGTAGCATTTACAGTTCCAAAAGCAGAGATAATATGCCACAGGTATGAAAATATATACATACAATATATACATATAATATATAAATATATATACCAGATTTTTTTTAGGATCGGGATGAAATACGGGCACACTGACCACCTGATGGTAAGTGGTTGCTGTGGCCCATAGACATATCTCCGGTTCTCTGCACTCACCATACGAAAGACAGGAGCGATACGCTGCTATTTTACGCTGGTATTCTGTGAGAGTGTGGTCCTGCCGCGGTCGAGCCGACACATTTGTGCTACAACTATAACACTAATATAGGTACAGCATGGCTCTACCAGGTAAAAATAAGTATAAAGAATTTAATTGTAGTTATTTTTATTTATTTTCAAATAATAGACTAGACAAACGTGACAACTATGGTAAAATCACTCCGATTTATGGGGGAGGCCTTTGTTCAGCAGTTGACTTTTAATAGATTGTAATAAATGAAAAAAAATTAATACACTGGACTATAGGAGATTTTAATGATGGCCAAGCAGCTTCTAAAACTTGATTGTACCATTTAAATACATTCTTATAAATAATTATTTAAATAATCAAGGCGTGCCAAATGTTCGGTCCGCCGCGGCGTCCGTCTGAAATTTTCAACTTTGTAGTAAGTTGTTACTAACTAACTAACTACGCGCAAGTCCTCTTTTTGTAAATTAAAAAAAAAACACTAAAAAATAGATTTTAAGAAAAAGTTCATTTTATTTCTCACGTCAACTGCAGTTGGTTTGGAGATAATATTTTCATTTCTTCTCGAGGTATCTGAGACAAAATAGTTTTGAGTTATTTAGAACAATCCAACTATGGACATTCAAACATCGATCAAACGCTTCCCAATTAGAAAATTACAAAAAATATGTAGTTCCAATGGAAAATAATGTTTACATACATAAACACTCACGCCTGTGACCCAAAGGGGTAGGCAGAGACTATGGACTTCAATTTGGCACGATCCTGACACACCTCTCTTGCTTCCTCCACATCCATATACCTACGCATACACGCTCGTCGGTTAAAGGTACTCTTAATTTGGCCTATTTTCAATATATCGCCAATTTGGTCGATAAAGTTTCGCTTAGGGCGACCCTTCCCGACTCTGCCATGCACCTTTGCAACATAAATTTGCTTTGTCACTCTTTGTGTTTCTTATCTGTAATAATGTTTCTTTCAATATGCAGTGGAGTAGCATGAGTTGCTGTCGCCCGAAGCCGCTAGAGTCGAAAATACCGCTCCTGACCCTTCGCGCCATTTCCGCAAGAATATAAGTAAAAAAAAAATACTAAAGTCTTCTATAGTTCAGTGTAACATTATTTTTTTCATATTCATTATAGCCTATCAAAAGTAGCCCCCATAAATTGCACCATAGCTATGATTTTGCCATAGTTATCATGTTTCTCTAGTCTATTATTTGAAAATAAATATATTTTAAAATTAAAAATCTTGTACAACCGACTTCAATATAAATTATTAAGAATAACTCAAAAACTGTAGGTCAGACATTGATCAAATTTATATGAGACTACATGAGAAGCATCAGCTTTCAAATGAATAAAGAATCAGATCGATTATCGATACTATAGAGATCGAAATCGGTTTACCCAGAAAAAAGTTATGAGGTAACACTTAAAAAAAAAGAAAAACATGCAGTCGAATTGAGTACCGTCTTGTTTTTGAAGTCGGTAGAAAAATACAATGTAATTGTTTATACTTATCTTGTTTGATAATATATTTTTATATAGTATATTATTTCTGCTTTTAGAACTGTAAAAGCTACAGGGTTCATTATTTTATAATCAAATTATTAATAACAGCCTTTTTCAGATGTTTTGAGATTATAACTGGCATTGCTTAAACAGTTAGGAAGAGCTATTTTTCTTCCCAAAATGCCATCGTCTTAAATCTGGCAATGTATACGGGGCTATAACTTGTTGGATGAAATTGAAAAAGACTAAATTATTATTTTTGAAATTAATAAAAAACTCAATAAGGTAAAATTTATAATTGCTTATAAACCATTTATACATTTTCTAGATTACCATTAATGTTTACCTCTAACCCTTTTATAGCAAAATTAGGTAGTATCAAGCTATGTGTATATTTTGCAGACCCAACCTTTTTTCTTAACTCACTTATTCGTAAACGTATTCAGTTCGCGTTTCTACGAACGAAAATACTATTGCTCGGTTTACAGGGAAATTTTGTTTTATAACATGATATTGCTTTGTAATAAGAAATCAGAAAACCTATCTGATTTTCGTTTCTATTCCACGTTTAGTAAAATTTTAGCTTTAGGAAAATTGTACTTATTTCCCTTAACTTGTGTCTTAAGTTTCTTCGAAAGTACAAATAAATGAGTTCGATTGCGACACGGAACGATGTGTAGCAGTGGATATTTACGTGTTAAAGTCTCGTTGCAGTTATATTATGGCTGCAGATGAATAGGTCGGCTCGGGGTAGGACAACGCTCTCACAAAATACAAGCGTGAAACAGCAAAATAATGCTGTGCTTAGTATGGTGAGTGTAGAGAACCGGAGACCCTTTTTGCCGGAAATGAATTATTCCATCTAATCCGTGAGGGGTGACAATGCATCTGCATTTTATTCTCAAATCTTAGATAGATGTGGATGTTTATGGGCCACAGCATCCACTTACGATCTGATTGTGTGCTTACTTGTCACCATTATTAAAAAAACATTTGTAAACCGCAACCAGACGGTTACTATCAAATATCGTACCATGGGTGTCGTTAGAGGCGACAGGAAAAAATTATCAAGGAGATGGGCAGCAACTACTTCCTAATAAATAGGGAATAAAAAACAATGATTGATAACCCACCTGCTAAGCGTGGTAACAAACGTTTTTTTACGTGGTAGAGCCATGCTGCAGCTATAGTAACAGTATAGATGTAGCACGAATGGGTCGGCTCGACCGGGGAAGGACCACGCTCTCACAGAATACCAGCGTAAAATATAAGAGTGAAGTGTAGAGAACCGGAGACCTATTTTACTGCAAACGAGGCATTCCATCTTAGTCCTCACGGGTGACAACGCATCCGCATTTTCATTCGCAAACGAAGATAGATCTAAATGTCTATGGGCCACAGAAACCACTTACCATCGGGTGGACTGTGTGCTATTTTGTCACCCTAATTCTATAAAAAATATCCCTCATGTGGCAATTTATGGTAAGGTCTATGTTCAGCAATGGACTTTGATAAGCCGTAATGATTTTTTACGTGGTAGAGTCACGTTACAGCTATATTGTGATTGTAGCGCGAATGGGTTTGCTTGACCGGGGTAGGACCACGCTCTCACGGAATACCGTCGTAAAATAACAGCTTAATACTGCTGTGTTTCGTATGGTGAGTGTAGAGAACCGGAGACGCATTTACTGGAAACGAGGCATTCCATCTTAGTCCTAAGGGGTGACAACTCATCTTCATTTTGATCACAATTGAAGATAAATATAGATGTCTATGGGCGCCAGCATCCAATTATCATCAGCTGGACTGTGTGCTCGTTTGTCATCCTTTTCCTATAAAAAATGAATGAAATAAATGCGTCACAAATAACAGTTTTATGTCATCGCCGATTTGTACTTTACGTCATCTCTCTACATAGTACGAGTATAAGAGGATTTCGCTTGGCTATCTCTGTCTATGTCGATGTTCCTATATTATGTTTAGTAAAGTAGTTACTAACTTGATGAAAAGCCATGAGTTAGGTTTGTTACGCTGACAAAGCTATAAGTTACATGAAATTAAAACACTAGCTACTAAATCATTAATTTAAAAATGATATACATAAATAAAATATAAATAAACCGGTTACTCGACGGTAAAGATTTATTCATGGGGTAATTTAAATGCTTTTATAACAAAATTACATGTAATAAATAATTCCTATCGCCATGTTTAACAATTTAATTAAAGACTGTTTACAAAGGTTTATAATAATTTTAATTAATACATAGTCGGAAGCCTAGCACCGGTAGGCGAAGTGTCACCGGAAGGCCTTCAACTAGATGTAGTGACAACCTGGTAAGACATGCAGGAAGTCGATGGATGCAGGTGGCTCAGGACCGTGATTTGTGGCATCCCTCGGGTCTATGTTCAGCAGTGGACTTGTGAAGGCCTGTAATGATGATGACGGTGATGATAGTAATCACTGTTTCCATAACTTTATTTTGCAAAGTTGAATTAAAATGACTTTTTGGCCGTTTTGTAAATTCGATTAAAATGTAGGGTTCATTATTATCAGATTTTATTACTATTTCACTAATATAATTCCTTGTAAATAGTAATCATACTCTTTATACGAGAATAGATTTACTAATAGGATCTACCCCAAATACTTTTAATATGATAAAGTCGCGACTGTCTGCGAATTCAGATAAGGCTTCAAAACTAATTTATGGATTTCGTTGCAGTTTTTATACTCTAGGTGTTTCCTGTTTTTCCTTTTGTACACAAATCAATTCCCATTTTCGTAAGCGTTTTTATATTTCATGTGTCAAATGTGGATATCGGCTAGATTAACTGCCTCAAACACGGATTCTAAGTTCAAAGGCCTTTTTCCTGATGACTTGGCTAAAGTTAAATGATTAACAGCGGCGGCTTCGACTCTCGAACTGTCTCTTCATATTTTCGCACATGCCTCCACAATATGGGAGGAATTCATATCGTAAAAGTGACATTATTAAATAGTAAACAATTTCAGTAGATAGCATTATTACAAAACACAAAGTATCGGTTTTCAGTTACATCTTATTGTGTTACGTAAGTATTTGTAGGTCAGTGCATGTTTGTTTTACCTTGGCTTGTCGCACTGTAATAGTTATGTGTCGCACTGTTAATCAGTTTTGGTAATATATGGGAGCTACTTGACAAAGATATCACCGTATGAGGAAGCTCAAGATCGCTGAAGTGAGTTTTGGAAAGGGCTATACTTGGAGATTCTTTGTATGATAGACTTAGTAACGCGGAAGAATCAGAATAACCTACATATTTCAACGGATCAGAAAGAATAGTTCGATAAACCGTGAACAAATGGGGAGAAAGGTTCTCAAGTGGCAGCCTAGGACTGATAAGCGATGTTTAGAGCAGTTTCTCCCTAGATAGAGTGACGATCTGGTGAGAGGTGCAGGATGTTAGGCGTTCAGCTGTGCACTTGGAATGACTGTAATGGTGATGATAGCGATTATAAGATAATAAGAACATATTATAGTTAACCGTTACTCTTTAGACAGCTGATAATAGGAAATATAAATGATATTAAATGCATTTACTAGTGTGTAAGAACTAAAAAATAAAAAGTTTTTTTTACATTTTTTTTGTACGTATTATGTTATCATGTTTTGGCAACATAGGAGAACTACTCGCTTCATTCTGTGAATGTTGTAAAAGACATCTTAAGATTTTTTTTATAAGATATGGGTGACAAACGACCACAAAGTCCATCTGATGGTAAGTGGTTGCTGTGGCTAATAGACATCTACATCTATCCTCGATGACGAATCAAAATGCAGATGCGTTGTCATCCGTGCGGGTTAAGATGGAATGCATCGTTTCCAGTAAAATTGGTCTCCGGTTCTCTACACTCACCATACGAAACAAAGCAGCGTTAAGCTGCTATTTTACGATCGTATTCTGTGAGAGCGTGGTCCTTCCCTGGTCGAGCCGACCCATTCGTGCTACAACTATATCAGTAATATAGTTTCAGCATGGCTCTACCACGTGTAAAAATGCCTGAAAGTTCTTGTTGGTTTTTATAGGTGTCTGTATAACCATCATGTATGTATATCAGTTGTAAAATATTCAGAGCGATGACGAACTGCGGCGCCTAAAGCGCTAGACACTTAGTACTGTAATTGCAAGTCCGGCTGCCTAGTAATTACGGCAGACCAGCTCTAATACGGAACACGCATGTCAAGAAATTAACTCTTTATAGGCTCTATGCTTCTAACAACGACGACATGGTAAGAGGTGCAGTTGGACTTTTGATGGGCTGTAATTAAACAGAAACTTTTTAATTCAATATAGATTATAAATAATGCTTACTGAAAGTCACTCTTTTGTTTAATTACCACTGGTTCGAAAAATAAACCTCTGTCCTGGGAAGAACCAGCACGAAACCCAGTGGGACTTTTTTTTAAATAACAACTTACAATCATGTAATCACAATTAACCACAAAAAGCAAATTAGAAATAGCTTGGTAGCGATCACCTCATTCCCAGGGGTTGTTATCATCCATAAATTTATTAATATTATACTTATAATAACCGTTCTTATACAAACTTTATTTAATTAAGTTTTTCAACTTTGAGCAGGTTTAAATTTTGTATATTTTCTGGGATTTTGTTGTAAAAGCCTATACATCTCCCCAAGAATGAATTTCTGACTCGGTGGAGTCGAGTAACTGGTACTACAATGATAACGATGATGAGGATAATGCCGTTTCTGAAAAAAAAGTAGAGGAACATGCAGATTTATGTGTTAATAAGACTTCATATAATATAAGAAAGCATAAATTGCTTTTTTAAAACGACTCTACTTGCTCTACTTTTTTAATTTCATCTGAGATTTTTCTTTACAGGAAGAATGTGACGGTTCCTTTTAGCAATTATATATGACAACTAGCTATTATACTAAGCTCCAGGGGAGGAGAACCTTAAAGTGTTCATTATTCCAGGGGAGGAGGACCTAAAAATTTTCATAGTGCACGAGTAAACAAAGCGTTATCCGCGCCGACACTAATGAAATTTATAATTGCTACCTAGGTGCAAATCACTAATTAGTGGTGAAACTAAGATGGACATTAAAAAAACTTAAAAAAATTACGTCACTATGACTCAATTTATAATAGGATACTACATCCACGTTTGGGGAGGCCAACGCAGTCTCCTTACGGTAATGTACTGTAAATCCTTTAGATTCCCTACTAAATAACTCTATAAATCAGTGAACTCCTATATACATAAATATACATACATCATTGTGAGAAAATTGTACATTTTATTGGCTTATCTAAAATTACACAAACGTTACAATTTAGGTCTAACTTACTACTTAAGAGAATAAAATTATAAAGTAGCAACTACAAGTCCTGTAAAAACAAAATTTGCTTTACGACAATACTCTAAATAATCTGCATATTTAAACACGAATAAATAAACTTGAAATATTTGTCTGTAATATTAAAATAACTGTCTTTTAATGCGCTCAGGGGATTATTTGCACGCCACAAACATAAGTAACAATAAAACATGCGTAACCATTATAAAAGTTTTTGTCTGTCTGCCTGTCCGGACTAATCTTTGCAATGGCAGAACCGGTTATAATGAAACTTCACAAAGAGATAGAGAACGATGCCAGGAATGATCTACGCTATATTTTATTTAAAAAACTTGGAAAATTTAAAAATAATCGTCTTTCAAATTGGCATTTTTCAATTACAATCAATTGTATTTAAAGTAATTGTAAGCAAATGTCTTTTACAAATGACGAAATATTATAACAAATAAACACACCCACACATACTCACACACACACACTCTCTCTCTCTCTCTCTCTCTCTCTCTCACACACACACACACACACACACGTGTATGTGTACACATGTATAAGTTAAAATTCTTTTTTATTTTTTTTTTCATTAGTCCGTAAAAGTTCATTATAAGCCGATCGTTTTAACAGACGTCTCAAACAAAAAAACTTTGACGCTGCTGCCTATTGCCAGTTTCGTTGTCATAGATGTTTACACTGCCCTCTATCAGAAACCACAAGATGTTTCTGGCATTTCATTCCCCATAGTCGAAATGGTGTGGTGTATTCTCTTACGTCATCAGCACATGACACTTAAGAGCCCTCTTACCAAAGATGTTTTATAGGTCCAGATACCGTGTACGCGCATCTAAAACGCTTCCATTTCAAAGGCGCCAATATTGGCGTATTCGTTCGATCGTTCCGCCATTACGCCAGCGACGTTCGCTGTGAACATACGTCACGCACCAGTGTTTTTAATTTCGCAAAATGACTGTTTGTGCTGTGAAATCATTTAAAAATTACTCTTGGAAAAAAGATAAGGATAAGAACATCACTTTTCAAAAGTAACTATACAATTTTATGGTGTATTTCTTTGTAAAAGAATACGAAAGCTAAATGTCAATACCAAAGAGAATATAATCACTACGTTTAAGAGGCGGGACTTCCATAGTAAAAATAAATGCATGAAATTACGCCAAGTTACTCTACCAACATCAAGATATGACATTTATTTTTGAGAAACAGTGCTGACAATATTGACGAATTACAATAGTGCTGTAAATGTCTATCCTTGAATAATTTTATCGATATAACCTTTATCGATATATTGTTTATCGATATTTTTACATAAGAAAAGTTAGATCTCTATACTGAATTATTTATGAGAAATAAAATTTTTAACGTGTGGATTGAGTAAAAATGCCGATGAGGATAAGAAATCAATGTATTTTACACACAGGAATTTGTAATTATATCTCTACAATTAGGTACAAAAATATATATAATAGTAATTAATTAAGTAAAAAATAAATGACGACTCCGTAGCGCAGTGGCTAAGCGTTTGGCTGCGGCATTGCAGGACCGAGGCTTCCTTCCCGCACTGAACAATTGTTGCTATGCTCTAAAATAAATAATCTGCGTCTGGATGATTGTTTTCAACGTTAGTTTCTTTTAGGGTAAAAATATTGGGTTTTTAACACTGATTAGATTAAATTGCTTTTATGTGTAACAAATACTATGTATAAATCGCTAGGCTTCTTCACAGAAGTACCTATGTACATACTATTCGCAGAGATCGTTTACTAATTGTCGCTTTCAAAATAAGTGCTCATTATAGCTAATGTTTGTAGATGAATAAATAATGATTTAGTTATATAATCTAATTCTTGCCAAAATGTGACTTTAGAGGGATATTATCTTTTGCTACAATGAAACCTAATTAACATACACATAATTGTGGAAGTTTAAATTAAGTCCACTGAAGAAATAACAGTTCGTTTTAGTTGGGTTCATATGCAATGTTTGTCACAAATCTGTCTTAACATGTGAATATTTTCAATTGGTGCATGTGCCAGCTATTTCACCCACTGCTTGTGTCTGAAAAAATAATATAAATAAAATCACATTATTTTTGAACAAATGGAATGTTAGCAGTCACAATTGACTGTGTAGTTTCTAAGTATAGTTCGTTTCGGAATGCCAAACCATCGAACTATCAGATTTAGGAAATAGTGTGTTTGTATTTGTGCACACAATCGTACACTATAAAAACCTGTCCTACATAGATGGCTAGTCCAAAAATATGCTCGCGTTGAATATCATATTACTATTAAAGTTGAAATCACCACATACCTTTCATCATCTAAGGGAAATATTGCTACGAATAGCCTTTTCTTGTTATCATTTTTTCCGCTTCTTGCACCATTTAATTGGAAAGTTTTATAATGCATATTTAATTTCTTAACAATTCTGTAAATGCACAACGGCTCCTATAGCAAAATTAAAAGCAATCTAAATTAATAAAATATATACAAATATAATTGTTTGATTTGACATTTGAACCTATTTCATTTGACAACAGGCCCAGGACAGATTTAGTTCCATTCCATTTAGTATGCGCTAGTGTCGCATTTATTGTTTGCGTCATCTTGAATGTCAATGTCATTCAAATGTCAGTCAAATCCTAGTGAATCAGTCCACAGATAACTGTATAATATTCAGAGAAATGAGTCAGTCTCACAGACTAATATGATGAGTACAACTTACGTATGTCAGTGCATGTCAGTATTGTATTGTGTGAGTTGAAGTCTGCCGGTATATTTTGTTTTCTCCTCGGTTTATACCTTGAGTCGAGATCTCAAAGTCCACCTGCTTAATCCTTACCCAATCAGTGATTGTGAGTGTGTATAACGTAGAACGCTACACGATGTCGAAATTGCGGAAGTGTTGTGTTGTAAGTTGCAATGCCAATAACAAAACTCATCGCCTTTTTAACTTTCCAAAGGACGATAAATTACGGGAATTGTGGTTGTCTTTCTTGGTGCCTGTTAATATTGAGCTCAGCGGCTTGTCTAAGGAACAATTGTTAAATAGATATGTGTGCCAAAAGCACTTTGATAGACAGAAGTTTGACGGTATGGGTAACCGTCTTGCGCATGGTTATCCGTGCTTATTTACTGCAAGGGAAATACTGCACGGCATTCCCTTGAACTCTTCGAGTAAGTTGATTTTAAATAATAGATATTTGTGATACTAACTGATGTATCAATTACCATGTTTTTATTTGCTGTGAGTAGATAAGCCTACTAAAGCTTATAACTTTTTGTATTTCTAGCTGCCCACGCTCTGAGTGATCACAACTATGGTTTACAACTAGCTGTCTTAGAAGATTCAACTGATTTCACTAATAATACCGTAATTAACTGTGAGTGCGAATAACAAAATTTTTCCTAATTGTAGAAGTAATTTCCGTTTTGTTACTAACATTATTTAAAACTATCACTTTCAGCGCTTAATAATTAATTTTCCACTGTTAAAATAGATTCTTAGTTTATTTAATCTTTTTTCAGCACAAGACCACATTAGTGATCATAATTACGTTTTAAAATGTAATGTTGAAAAGGAGCCGCCAATTGAAGAATCTACAAATTCTAAAACTGATGGTAGGTAACAATAATTATGTATTCAATTTTATATATTCATTAATACTTTTAAATAATAATAAAACGTCATGATCAGTAATCCCGTTTACAACAATTAGACTAATGATGCAGTTAATGTCCCATAGTACAAAACATGTTTTACAATACGTTTTAAACCAAGAAACCAAGTTGAGTTTTCTATGTAGCAAGCAAATTGCAGAAGAAAGCTTATGTGATGGCTTTTATTTACCAATTTATTTTATTGTTTTTAGGACACACATGTACTACGGACACACTACAAATATCAGAACCTGAAGAAATTGTGCCAAACTTCTCTATATCATCATCAAAGGCAGAACCAAGAGGTATTTTTATATGTTTTATATCATTTTTTTAAATATATTTTTATAATCTACTCAAGACCGAATTTCAGTTATGGTGGCCAATCTCAGTAGCCAAATGCGCATGGTACAGGATTATAATGTATGAATGTGTGCACAAATACAGATGTTCTATTCCTTCACTCTCATAGTCCGATTACAATCAGAAAGAGATCAGGCGCAAGACCAATGGCTATACGTCCTTGCAGAAGCGGGTTAAACTTAGCCACCTTCCTGACTACGGGTTGTTAATAGGAATTTCTTGACAGAAAAACCAAATAGCATCTCATAATCAACAATTGCAAATAATTTAAAGACATTAGACAAAAAAAATTGACAATACTTTATGTCATTTATTTTTCTACTAATTTCAGAAGTTATTCACAATGTTGAGCAATATCGAAAAATAAATGCACCAAAAAGAATTCAATGTGGAGGTATAGTATTTTTTAACACATATCTCATAAGATAATTTTTGTTAGTAGTTTATCTACGTGCATCTTCTTGTCAATCGTGATATCTATGATAAAAAATTGAGAGAGATGCATGTTTTTTAGTAGACTTTTACAGGCTGATGATGACGCAGAAGAATAGTTCTAGTTAGTTTTAGACAACTTTTGTTCATAAAGTAATGCAAACTTTAGGTCTGCTCCTGCAAGTTACGAACTAAATTGTATAATTTTATATTATCCTTTTACAGCCAATAAACTGATCAGAGACTGCAGATGCTTCATAAGAAAAATGAAAAATATTGCCGTCAAGGAAAATAAACTTGAAAAGCCATTTTCAGAAAGATTTCATGCGGCTAAGAATCTAAATCATAACCTGTTATTTAATAAAGGTTTTGGCAAAATGACACAACAAGCACAAGATTTTCTTCTAATGCAGTTGAAAATGGCAAATAAAAAAAAGAAAGCAATGAGGTACACCACCAATGAAAAGCTCTTGTCATTGTCTTTAATGAAGAAAAGCCCCAAAGGATACAGACTTTTACAAAAAATTTTTAATTTACCTACTAAAAGAACATTAAACCGCCTGTCTGAAAACATCAAATTCAATGTGGGTTTAAATGATAATATTTTTAAGCTGTTGAAGCACAAAGTTAAAAAATGGGATACAAAGAAGAAATTATGCTCTGTTTTGTTTGATGAGGTGGCTCTCACACCTCATCTCACTTATGACGAGACTCAAGATGAAATCATAGGCTTTAAAGACTTTGGAAATGAAAGAGAATTTAAATTTTGCGATCATGCTTTAGTGTTTATGCTGAAAGGTGTGTGTTCAAACTGGCGACAGCCTATTGCCTACTATTTTTGTGAGGGAACAACTGCTGCTGCTGTAATTGTACGGATACTGAAAGAAGTTATAACTAAAGTCTCACAGTCAGACTTAATTCCTTTAGCCCTTGTATGTGACCAAGGACCTACATTTAGAACGGCTTTAGCCATGTTAAAAAAGGACACCGAACGCAAAAGAAATTTAAATGGAGAATATGATGGTAAGTAAATGAACTCTATATATGATTTATTGGGGCAGCCTTATACGGACAAATCTAATGAGTCGAGTCGAGCTAGGTCAAACAGTTGTAAGATATTGGACTTGGTCTCTAAATTATTAAGCTGTCTGTGAATGGCCATCTTTACAAACTTTGTTAATGTCATTGTTTAGATTACAACAATCAAAATACAAATTTTTGTTTACAGATGGAACTGTTGAGATATCAAGTCAAAGGTTAAATGTTGTGTATGATCCACCACATTTACTCAAAAGCCTTAGAAACAACCTACTCACCAAAGATATATTATTTAAAGGAAAAGTTGCCACTTGGAACGACATATTAACTGTTTACAATGCTGATTGCCAATTAGGTCATACAAGAATGAACAAAAAATTAACAGATCACCACATTTATGCTGAAAAAATTAAAAAAATGAAGGTTAGCGTAGCTGCCCAAGCTATGAGTGAAACAACCAGTGCAATGCTGAAATACACTGCATTATTTAGTAAGTTTTTAAAAACTTCATTATCAATATACACTATCTTGATCATACTAATCATGCATCTCTTTAATATATCTATGTTATATTTCAGAAACAACTATGATGGGCGAGAATGTCAGCACGACAATGGCCACTACCGGGGAAGCTGTAGATTTCATTGATAAACTTTTTGATAGTGTAAATGGGTCTCGGGGGAGTACTGTGAAAGGAAAATTACGAGGGCCAATAAAACCAAACGGCAAGCATTTTAATTTTTGGCAAGAAGCCAAAGATATATTGAAAAATATTAGATTTATTGAAGAAAAAAGCAAAAGAGCGCGAAAAAATAATAAAATCTATAAAGTCAGAGTTCCTTCTCTTGATGGATGGATTACGTCTATAGAAAGTTTTGAAAGAATATCTAAATTGTTATTTGAAAAATATGGAATACTTTATTTTTATCCCAGAAATGTTAATCAGGATTCTTTAGAGAATTTTTTTGGCAGAATAAGAGCAATCAATTACAGGAACATCAATACTGGTGCAAATACTTTTAAAAATTCCTTTAAGTCCTTATTAATGTCCAATGTTATGGGTCCACATTCAATTTATGCAAATTGTGAGGATGATGGTGGAGACACGGTGGTAGATTTTATTAAACTAATATCAAACGACAATCAACAAGAGACAGTAACTGATGACGATAAAGAAAATGTTCCACCCATAACATTGGTCCAAAAAAATTATAACAAGAGTTGCAGCAGCAACCAATCCATAAATCCAGCAAATGAACGATTACGCGTGCACTCTTCTGCATATACAGCAGGATACATATGCAGGAGAGTGACAAAAAAAATTGACTGTAAGAAATGCTCTGACACATACATTGAAAAAGAAAAACAAGTATTCCATAAATGGATCGAGCAACGCGAGTACAATCTTTTAAAGAATAGTAATTTAAAATATCCATCAAAAAAGTTTCTGTTTTTGTATAGGGATATCTCTGGCCTTATACATGGTTATTTGAATAACAACGCCTACAAAAGATGTTTGAAAAAGCTTTTAAAGAGATTAATAATTCAAACATATGATTTTAGTTGGTTAGGGTGTGAAAATCACAAAGAAATCGTAACAAAAACTTTCTTAAATTTGATTTTACGAATTCATATCCACAATTGGTGCAATATTTTGAATAAAATTTTGAGAGGGGATGTGCAAGAAAAACTTGTAAAACAAATGTGTGCACCCCAACAAATGGCTTTTAATAAATATAAAGCCCAAAGGTTGAAAAGAAATAAAAAATTATAAAATTTGAGATGTTGTTTTATTCTAATCTAAGACTGAATACATACAACAGATTTGTATTCGCTGAACTTTGCAAATAAGTATTTTAATATAAAAAAATAATCCTTACATATCGACTTTTTACCTGTGCATCACTAAACTATCGATATCGACACTTGAATATTAGAACTACTTTGCATCACTATAAGACACTAGCGCTTTGCGAATTCACTGGAACTTACAGTCAACTAGAGAACTGTCCTATCTGTCTCTGACTAGTATACAGTTATCTGTGTTTGACAATGTCGATATTAGACATATCACGAAAAGCAAAAAGAAGAGTAACCGTCATTAAAATTTGACCCCTGTAGTACATATAATTTTTACTATGGAAGTTGCACCAGCCTGGTCAATACAACTAATAATACTGCGCAATAATATTCGAGTGTTGCCTAGTCTATGAAATGTTTTACCATTTTTTAATGTCATGATCAACCGCAATTATTATCTGTATAGGGGTTTTAAACAGTCTAATTTTACAGATTTTGTCCAACCTATAGAGTTAAACCGTTTTAATGGTTCGGGTTGAACTACATCTGGCAGCATGAAATTGCACTTTCCTGTGCTTCTATCCTTTTTGGTCACTCAGAACCGTTATTTACTAGAGCGAGAAAGAGAGCGCGAGTGTATAGTTCCACCCTCAAAAAGCCGATTGTAAACCAGTTTTAAAAGTGTATCTATCATTCTTGACAATCCATACTAATATAATATTATAAATGTGAAAGTGTGATTTTTTGTTTTTGTCCTTCCTTCACGCAGCAACGGAACGGAGCAATTTAAAAAAATTAAACATTTTGCTATCTCTTGGCCGAAGTTTACACTTAACCAAACTTATTTTTTTTCGTCATTTTACTTAGGATTGAAAAATAATTAATGTCTTCGTAAAAAGCGGCAATATTTTGTGTTCTACAGTACAAAAGTGTAGTACTCTGTATATATTTAGTAATAATAGATTATAAATATATGTTACATACATAAATATCTACTGTGTTTTTTTATTTATTTTAACTGTTACATTAATTATAGGTTTTATTACATACCTTCAATATTTTAGTGCGATGTTCGTACCTACATAAAACACATAAGCAACCATATCCCCATACACACACGCCACGCACACACATTTTATACTCTTAGAATCAATAGGAATATGAATCAGTCAATATGAATGAAATATAAAATCTCCCACATTTTTTGGGTAATCGATTCGCACTGTTATTACCGAAGTCACGCACATTAATGCAGCCATGGTGCGTAAGATATGCGCGTCACGTGGTACTCACGCACACATGAATCAGAGACTGTCTTCACTATGAACGTTGCGGTGTGTTAGCAACACGGTATCTGGACCTATAAAACATCTTTGCCTCTTACATTTCGGCGTTTCGCAAATTTAGGTATTTTACGCACCGAGCGGGCGGCAATTTACGCGACCGATACTTTCTTTCATATCTATTCACTCGCTCGCACTATAATACTGTGAGTATGGCGACTAAACGATCTTGATCTTCCATAATACAAAGTTTTCTTAGGATGGACTTCAGTGGGTGGAATATTTTTTGGTGTGTCATTTTAATGTTATCTTATTAATTTATTATTATGTAATTATATAATTTATTATTTATTATTATATACCATTTTGATATATTATTCATTATTTATGAAATTTAGTGTCAAAATAAGCACACATAAATATTTTAATTGTTACGCTGTAATCGAATGTTAATAATCGATTATGTCTACTACCGGTAGAATAGTGGTATAAATAAATAAACGGTTGCAACCTGTTTTAATAAATGTAACAACCAAATGTAACTAATATTTTTTTAATCGGTACTTACAGACAATTACTATATTTTTTATAAGAAAAATATTTGCTGCGACGGCATTGACCGAACTTTTCTCGATTCGATAATTTCAGGCAGTACACACTTTTCATAAAAAGCTTGTAACTTGGGTAACATATTGAAAATCTAAAATTGGTCGTATTTGTAAATTTTTAGTACTTTTACTGCATTAATCTGGGCCAATACATATTATGGCAAGTATTCAGACATTTCTATTTGCTAAATGAAGCTGGACTTGGATTTGGTAAAACCAGTCATTATTTTGATTTAATGTTACACTTGAATCACTGAATTTATAACCTTTAACTTTTTTTTTGTCGAAAGGCCGTATCAAAATCTATTCCGAAAGCTGAAATAGGACATTTAACTTCAATAAGACCGTTGCTGTATAAACCATTAGGTGAAGCCCTCAAATAACAATGATCTAAGTCAATAAATAGACCACATTTTTGAAGAGACGTAATTTAAATTATAACTATATAAAATAGTTTTAAACCGATCGATCAAAAATTGCGGTCGTAGTTGACGATATTTTTTAACGCACACTACGGTAGTATCGAAACGATGCAGCGCCCGAAATAAACTGACGCAGGTCCACCCTCGGCAAGCGCTCGCGCGTTAATGATCGCAGATGGCCGGCACAGTGAAATATATAGTACTTTTATTTAATTAATTAAAATATAATAGTAACGATTTAAATAGTAAAAATAATAGCATAGTGTAAGCAAATGTTGATGATTATTTTTGTATAAATTTTACTTCTAAATGATGTAGAACTTCGGAAATATAGGGGCTTGTATCGAAGCTTTTTTGGTCGTTTTTTGAATTATGTCGATTTTTTTTTCCTAGCGTGAAAAGCATATAACGAAAATGTATTCCATTATTATTAAAGTGTAGGATATTTGGGAGATAAAAATATTTTTTTTGATGGTCGATATTCAATAGAATCTACAAATTAGAGCTCCCAAATCATGTCTTCGAGAGTTTTTGCCTAAACATGCATCGGGAGAATGATTATTACTGATTAAATAAATAAGTTATCTAAAATCCATTCCGAGCTTATTTGAGGAGAGAAAACGAACTATTTTTACCAAGTAATTGTTATTTCAAGCAATGAACGATAAACATAAAATTTCAACGAGGAAACCTTGTAATTTCGCGTTTTTTTGTAATACGGCCCTTAAACAAATTAGTTCGGTAAAATTTAAATTTATCAAATCACTCATAAACTTCTGGATTTTCTTTAGCTGTTTATATCATACTGACTCTACATTACACAATTACTGACTGTTCAGAATAAATTAGGTAAATTTGTGCCATTTTCATCAAGCTCGACACCCTACTACACCTACCACCAGTTGTATATCGGAGATCAAAAGGCTTTTTTAAAAATTTATCTTTTATAAAATAAAAAATAAACACTTTTATTTTTAAAGGAATATGAGATAAATTTTCTTATACTCGTATCGCCCAGTCACGGCCAAGTAAATTGATTATTTAGTGACTCTTCAATACAAAGTGATTGATCACAAATGAATATTATGTCAACCTTGTATGTATTATACATAATAATCAGTATCGGGTTCTATTATTTTAGGGACATCATTATTTTCTTATGAAATATTATAAGTGAATTATGAACAAATTCAACAACTGGCTGACGCAGTGGCTACATGTTCGGCTTTGTCGCTGCGGGATCACAGTTTGAATCCTACACAAAAATTGCAGTGTCATAGATTATTTAAAACATTCGTTTTTATTTATAATAATTTACCATATTTTAAAAACCTTAATATATTATAATATTATTATATAATAACATCTGCCAATGTATTGTATTTAAATAGTATTTCGTCTTGGTCTTGTGAGCTTTTCCCGTGAGATATTTTGCAGTTTAAAACTTTTTAGTTTTCTTTTGATAAATTCCAGGATGAAAATCGGAAGATATTCGTAAGTTGATAAGAATTATTATTCTGACTAAATAATTTGCTAAAAGTTCTCTGTAGTTCATTTGTATATCCATTGCAGTTAAGTTCCATGTCGTTGAAACATCATCAACCTAACAGCTTTTATGTCGCTTCAACTTAATATGATTGCAATTATCTAAAGTGTTTCGCTACAGATAGCACCTATAACAAGAACTCGTTTACAAAAATATGTTTTATAGTAAACTTTAAATAACAACTCTTGTATTATTTTTATACTTTCATTTATATCAAAAAAGTACTCCTTCTAAGTACTCCTAGACATTCCTCTTCCTTCTATTCTAATTCTTTTACGGTTACCGCTATACGACTATGTAATTCTCTCCCCTTACATATTAAAGAATCTAAATCTCTTCCTATATTTAAAAATAAATTAAAACTTTATTACCTTTCCTCTTAAGTTACTACCTGTCGTCATTCACTTCTTTTTCTTTCTTTTTTTCCTTTAATCTCGTATGTTCTTCTATTTATCTTTCTATATTATATTCTGTACACCCCTTCCGCTATCTTTTAAAAATAGTATCCTCTGCCCTAAGGTTGCCTGGAAGAGATCGCTGTTTTAGCGATAAGGCCGCATGTTGTACCAATGTCCCTTTAACTATATAAATACTGTAATATGTTTCTTGGTGTACAATAAAGTATATTTTACTTTACTTTACTTTAATTTATTATTTTATATAATAGGGTGTCAAACGTTCACCAGCTAAATCTATCCTCGATTAAGAATCAAAATGTAGACGGGTTGTCACCCCTGAGTACTAAGATAGAATGCTGTATTACCAGTAAAAAGGTCTCTGGTTCTCTACGTCACCATATGCTGCCATTTTACTCTGGTATTCTGTGAGAGCGTGGTGCTTTACTGGTCAAGCCGACTCATTCGTGCTGTATGCAACAGAGCCCCGCTATATATTATGGCATCCAAGTTAAAAATTTAAATAATTATATAGTTAAATCCCCTTCTGTATAAATCTGTATAAAACACATATTATGCTACCATTGTAATATTAATATATCTATACAGTTAATGCCAAAGGTTGTTTTAGTAAGATTCCCGTTATCAGATTGAATAATAGGGATATTTTACTTGTACTAGAATTTACGAAAGAGGAATTTAATAATGGAATGGGCCTTTTGAAACACTGTAAAATTATAACTAAAGAGAATCTTGTAATAAAATTAAATATGAAAATTATATTCATCTATTCCGCTCAAACCAATGTGGAGTTAAAGAAAACTTTACAACTCGAATAATTTTAATGTAAGATCATTTTGTTCTACCGCAACTTGCAAGATTTTAAAATGTTAAGTAAGATTGTGCGGACAATGAATTTAATAGATCTGTTTTAGCTACGAATCTTAATAGATTAAAAAAATTTAAACACGGAAACTTAAAGTTTGTTAAAAAATGAATAAGAAACGATTTTCTACAAAATAGCGGGTTACAAAAAGTAAGTCATCGCCCGTTTACCAGGCCTAGACTACCGCTAGGCGTTAAACACTCTTGAGTTGTTACTTAAACGGCGCTAGACTTTTCAAATTTGTACCGTACATTATTCTCTCATGCTTTGACCTACAATTAACACAAGCGTGCCAAATATTATACAGTTACATTCGCGACAAGAGTACAATATGTAAAAATTAACAAAAAAAGATAGAGATTTATTATACCACATTCTTAGCATGATAGTGCATAAAACGAAATTTGCCTACATATTGCTTCACAAAAGAGCACTTAAGATTTTTGTATGCTTATGAAGTATGAGATCGTTTACCACAGTTATATATTTTTATATTTCTCTGGTAAAGCTAACACGATGAAAATTTTGCTAAAGATATAAATTTAAGTTTCGAAAAAGTGAGTAAGTTAAGTATTTTAGTAGAAATAATGTTGCTGAATTTAAGGAAAATTCCGTAACTGGCAATCCAAGCGCGTTCTCATACTCCAATCGCGATGAGCGACCGAGAGCAAGTAAAGCGAATCAGTCAGCATCACGTGCGCGAGTGCGGAGGGTGCGTCTTGTATCGCTTCGGTGTAAAATTCACGCGATACTTGACAGTCGTGTCGTAGAATTATGACTATTGTGTGTAACAGTGTAACGTAGTGGTTGTTACTAATATCTTGTAAGTGAGGTTTTCATGTCAAACCTTTATCTATACAAAGCGAAGTTTTAACAACAGTATAGCGGGATGCGAGAGGTGAACGCTCGTCACAGCGGCGCCGACTCTCACCGGCTACCATTGTCTAAGTGCCACGGAATCTTGGTCCTTCCCATCGGATTCCATTGATGAAACATCCGCCTTTTAATATGGACTCCACAAAATTTCGCGTTGTCGATTAGTCACAAAGGTGGATTGTTTGCATAGCGATGTCATGAGCACAGATAAGATAATCACGCACAGTTTTAAAATTACTTTTGTTGACTACAATTCATGAGACATTGTGGTGACGCAGGGATGCGTTTAGTTTTTAATGTGCTTGGTGGCAGGTTTTAAATTACTATGAACTATGAAATTGTACAAAATACAAAAATATTTCTTGCCATTTGCTCAGATTTACATGTGTGTATAAATGTAACTAATCTATGTCAGTATCTAATAATAATAATAATAAATTGAATAAATAATTAGTAATAATTTAAAATTGATTTGCTTTATGTTTACACCAAGAATGTAAAATTTGTAGTTTGTCTACGTGCTATGAATGTACTTTGGCTTGAATACTAAGGCGTAGGAAACTTTCTTTTATGCCAATATATATAACCTTCTTAGTTATGTTACACTGTAGAAGAAAATATAACATTATTGCCCAAGGGAAAAGGCAAAATACGTGAACCGATTAATAACAAACTACAAACATATGTAGAGTTTAAGGCGAGACACTCACGTTATTAATAAACAATGAGTGTCAACAATATTCACAACAAAACGTAAACAACAACAATGAATGTTGCGTTAAACACACTGGAGCGCTTTCATTAATATATACATCAAAATAATATTGAATTGTCTGTCTGTAATATTGAAATAATTGACTTTTACTAAGCTCAGGAGGCTATTTGCATGATATTAAGACATAAATAACCAATTTTTCTTAAATCTGACTGCCTGTCTGCCTACGTATATGTCTGTCTATCTGTCTGTTCAGACTAATCTTCAAATTGATTGAACCGATTGCGATAAAACTTTATAAATAGATAAAGAGAAATACCAAGAGGAATATTTATTATATTTTATCCGAATAACTTAATTAGAAAAAAAAACGAAAAATTGATAAAAGAAGCAGTCTTTGTTTATCTTAAGCCTAAATAATGCCACATTAATAGAGTCAATCCAGGCAAAGCAGTCGTGAGTGGCTAGCTTATAATAATTTAGAACACTAAACTCTATCGACGTATTTAAATATAGAGTCTTTAAAATCGAATGCTTATTACGTATAGATACATTTGTCACTCGTTTGTGACGGTGTGTTTATTTTATCAAAGGCTTATTTTTGAACCTTGAATTATTTTTGTATCTCACAGTTGTAATCCCTTAAAATCTACCTGAATGTAGTAATTCTAAACACATTAGTGCGTTATTACTTAGTTGCCAGACTTGACGCAAGATACGATTTATTGTTTATAACGTTTTATTTTTTAAACGACTTCAAAAAGGAGGAAGTTCACAATATAAGTGTATATTTTTTTTGTATCTATGTTACACGATATCTTCGCAGATTGAGAACCAATTATGATGATTCTTTTTTTTATTAAATACTCGTAGGTTAAGCTTCAAGGATGATTCGATATAAATTTGGAAAAAAAATTCACCCCTAAGGTGACAAATAAATAACTTGTATTTAGCAATTTGAAATCGGTTTTTATGTTTTTATGTTTTGTTAAAAGTTATGATTAATTACTGTTTCGATATGCTGTAATAACTTCTGTACCAACATATTTTGGCACAGATTTAATTTATTTATTGGAGCCTATCAAAGTAAACTGCTAAACATAAGCCTCCCCATACATTACATTTTTGCTATAGTTATGATGCTTGGTAACAGCAACTGCAGTTTTTTCTATAAAAAAAACGTTACCCCACACTAGGATTTTCTGAAAATAAATAAATTGCACAAAGACAAACATCCAGACCGGGAAAAATTATTTGTGGGCCATAAAATACTTGATCTGTGCGGGATTCGAACCCGCGACCCCCAGCGCTGCAACTCATTGCTAAGCCACTATGCCACAGAGCCGTCAAAGTCCATACCAATACCATACACTTATGACACCCATATGATATGGGACGACATGGGGTACTGAATGTTCTTACACCGCCACTACACTGCACAGTTTACTAGTCATTTATTAAAGAGTGAAGACGATAATCGACAATTATGTGTAAATATCCAAAATGATTGATATATAATTAAAGAGCATGGTCAAGAGCGACTGAAATGTGTGTCAACCATTGGATATTAAAAAATTGGGTTTTGTTAAAATCTTACTAGCATTTATTTTACCGTAAATACTATTTGTACTAAATACATTATACAATGATTGAACTGGATTGCACCCTAAGTCACTCAATTACTATTAAGTGAGAGTAAAGACAGAAGCCACAATCGATCGATTCTACTTTGGCCAGTCTGGAACCTAGACTTGTCAACAATTTACTAAAGAGAAATAGTTGATGGCATCTCACGACTCGAGTGGAATTAGATCAGTGACACATTGCAGTATCCACGTTCAAATGACACCCTAGACAAGAAAACACTAGCCTTCCTATCACTTTATGAGTTGACCAGAAAAAACTAATCTAATGGAGGTCGGAGTGCAATGGGGCCAAGGATTTTTAATGTAACAGAAAAGTCTGGAAATAATCACACTCTATTTTCACAAGACTCTATCAGCTGTCACTTCGAAATATATACTAAAAAGAAATACATAAAGAGGTCATATATTTTAACTACGGACGTTTACGTTTGTTGTCAACTGATTGTTGAATATACGATTGCTCAAATGGACAAATTTGTACAAAAATTATTACATTATTACTTTATTCATTTATACATATTTTACAGTCACTGGCAGAGAATATCGAATTTAGCATTTGCAATAATTGAAATCACGAAATTGGACACATAAGCACGATTTATTTATTTGCTGTTTTGCAACACTAGCAACCAAATAAAACTACACTTTGCAAAGCAAACGTGAACTGTGTGCGTAAATTATAGCGTTGGTAAACGTGTAACTTTTATCCGAGTTTTTTTAAAGCCACGGAACACTGAGAGGGAGATGTAATTAATGATTACAGGCTGAAGCGATAATAAAGTGTTATAATAAGTTTGTCCCTGCGGAGTGCTTGAGTATTGTCCTTGATGTGTACTTGACCCACTTATCGTTGTAGTTATATAACGCTACTGACCTTTAGTTTGAACGCAGCCTATTTTTTGATTATCAGTTTTGAAAGCTTACAATTTTGATTACGAATATTTGGTCTGTTGCTAATAACGATAATCGTATGATAGAAAAATAATTACTTATAGGATAATATTATAGGTAAAAATATAATTATTCGTCAGATAAATATTAAAATTAAAAAGATAAATTCTTTTAATATTTTACATATTATATCATTATATGTACCTACGCGGTTTTAAGGTCGCCCGAGGGCCTTCTCGGCCGCACCTTAACCTTACTGTCACCCATATTGCAAGATTGGTGTAATGTTTTATTAGACGCATATAGCCTTATCATGCGAGTAAGTATTAGAGTTTATAAAAAATATAAAATTTATTTAATTCAACTGTCTAAAATTTTTGTGTTATATTTGTTTTTTTTTTTAATTAAAATATTTAAAATATATCGGACGAATAAAGTATATACGATTGTGGTATGAATATACACTTCTAATTATTTAATGGCTCTAAAATATTTAACATCAATATATTAAGATTTTAATTTATAATTGATATTATTGTCCTTTAGTGAAACTCCATCTTGATTTGCGAATACGAAACCGGTCGCTTTATATTATACTAAATTAAAAAAAATATAATTGAAATGAGTGCGTGTGTTAATGATTTGCCAATGCTATACTTACATATATAAAGAATAAAGGTAATTACATATATAATGTTCTGTAAGCGATCAAACACTTTTTGTTATAATAATTAAGAACAAAAAATCAATAAGCAGGTTAGAGTAGTTTTATCAAAGTACTTAAACAAAATCTGAAAATTAGGGTGATATTTTTTAAAATATGATTGAGATTTCTAATATGATGAAGAAAGTCTGGTGATTAGTCATACTAGACTACAAATTAACATTGTTATAAAACAAATAGTATACAGACATAAGCAACTAACTTGCAATACGAGCAAATAAAGTAAACATTATTAATATTAACACATTGATTGTAGAAAGTTAGAAGGAATTGTGCACTGCATAGCAAAATTACGCAAATGACAAAGGTCGCTTTACGATTTTTTGACTTACTCGCTTTACGAACTATATTCGAAAAATATTCATCCGATATCTGATGCATTTTCCATATAAGTGGCAAGAATAATAGTTCTGGACTTATTATTTTACCATATGCCTATTATAAGGTTACGGTAATGATCTTTAGACGATAATGGAAGGACCAATATTTCAAAGAATGATACATCCATTGTCTACTTTTTTGTAAAAGATTAAGTGTTGTTTTTCATATGTGATTTCAGATACTTAGCTTTTATAATGGTTTGTTAATAAACATGAATAGTACGTTAAAAATATTTTGTATATACGAATGGATTTAACTCGACAACTATTGAATATAATATCGATTTAATATTGTCACAAACTGTACTCAGAAACCGGTAAAGTGTTTGTCTTAATGGAATATCTGAGACGATTGCAAACATATGATTTTTTGTTATCCATTCTTGCGGACGAAGTGGCGCGTACATATTAATACCTTTATTAACTTATTAATTCTAGCAACAACCTCTACGTTACGATACAGGTCTCAATTCATCCTTAGAAAACCCCATTCGATTGTGACTGTGCGATGCTGACAAGTACTAGTTAGTGAGTGTGTGTGCGTGAGATGGCGTGGTGTGCGCTGTCGCCGTTAGCCATCTTGGTTTACCTGTTATTGATATTGGATGTTGTGTTTGCGCACTACACACCAACATGGGCAGTTCACGTGCCAGGGGGGAAGGAGGCCGCGGATGCCGTAGCCATGGAGCACGGTTTCATCAATCTTGGAGAGGTAAGAAAAAAATATTAATAAACGAAAAACGAATTTACTTAAGTTTTTCGTTATACATTTTGGACTTAGCTGTTTCTGCAATAAGGCGTCGACGTGTTCAAATATTGACGGAGTAAGATAAACAGTCGGTTAATAAATTAATGATAAAAATCAAGGCCGTGGCCGTACTGAACATTGTAAAGTCTGTTTGAGATATTTTTGAATAGTATAATGACTTATATGCGTGTCAACAATCCCTTTTCTTTTTATTCGTGAGTTTCCAATTTAATGATTCCCAGTATCGTGGGATTCCAATTTAATGATTCCCAGTATTTCTCATCAATACTTCTTTAAATCTCTCTGTATAATATATATTTGAACTGTAGTTTTTATATGGTAAATATGTTTATATTATACATATTCATCTAAACGAAATGCTGTTGGTACGCAATTTATCCCAGCCAGCTCATTATTTTTTGCCACCATTTTTAAAACTAAACATTTGTCCATTTTCTATCGACTTCAAAAAGGAGGAGATACTCAATTCGACTGTACGTTTTTTTTAAATATCTGTTTACCTCATTACTTTTTTCTGGGTGAACCGATTTCGATGATTCTTTTTTTAATTTAAAGATTTTTATTTAGAAGAAGAAATTCTCATGTGGTCCCATATAAAGTTCAAGATTTGACCATTAGTTTTTGAGTTATTTTTAATAATTTATATTGAAGTCGGTTGTAAAAAAAATTTAATTTTATGTTACATATACGATTTCGCTTCGGACATGTAGGTGATTAACTACGTTTGAATGCTGGCGACATTACTAATGGTTTGTAAGTACAAATCATTAGTAATGTCGCCAGCAATTTGCGCCACAATTGCGCAAGTGCAAGTTACTGTGCATCATATGGAACTAACAATACAAACAATCATGACGCTGCTGTACGTGGATCATTTTCATATCTGTTGAAAATATTTTTTTTAAATAATATTAAATTTACTAACTCAACCATCTTAACTGCATGAATATCTATCTATCACTATCATTACCGTTATGTAAGATTGCGGTCAAGCACCAGCTTATTTTTTTAATTAAATTTCTTTTGACTGCCTCGGCCTAGTGATCATGAGGTCTCCGGTTCTAATTTGGGGGAGGGCCAAATCAGTTATTGGGTGTTTCTGTTAAGAAATTCTGAGTAGTAGTCCGGAGTAAGGAAGTTAGCCGATGTTTCATCCCCATGCCTCGGAAAGCACGTAAAGCGTAAAGCCATTTTTACCCGCCTCATCTCTCTGCGGTCGTATTGAAATACCGTCCCATCGGACTATGAGAGTGAGGGAATATAGTGCACATATGTTTGCGCTCAGGTATTATAATCCCGTACTGCACAGATGGCTGTCTACGTTGAGACTGGCCGTCGTGACCGAAATTAGAGGACATTATAATTATATAGTTTTCTCATCTAGTTGGGTTGTATAAATATATAAAGTCCCTAACACCTGAGATAACCCGAGATGTCATCCCATATATTGGTGACCTCGTGAGCCAGGTCCAGATATTTTATTTTATATTTTATTTGCTAATCTGTTTCCGCTTTCACGAGATTCTCGTCGTACGTAATTATTATTATTAATGAAAAACATGTAGCTGCGCCTTCAATTGGTGTTACTTGACGTGTTGTACGTTTGACGTGAAGAGCCTCGTCAGTACATGATGGGGTTGAAGATGATATGATTTTTGGTGGATGGCTAAGCGTGACCTAAAATTATCTGACCGGTGACAGGAGAGCATCGTTAAAGGCACAAAATGTCAGGTAGTGCAATCGCTAATCAGCCTGATAAAGTGTGCCGGTTATAGCAAGTATTTTCTACAGGCACCAATTTAGAAGAAGGACTTAGGTACATCATCAAATTTTGTTTGAAAAAAATCCCTTAACGGTTTAATAAATGTAACTCTACCATCGCCGAGTATGCTATAAATTAGAATTTTGCTATAAAAAATGCAAAGGTATCACGGCTTGAAATTTAGTTGTTGCATTTATGAAATTTGAAGCATGCTATGTCTTGAAAAATAATATATCGAAGGCATCGAATTAATATTTCAAAGGCATTAATGATGAATGAAACAAGTATAATTCCATTCCATTCCAGTCTATACAACCAAATATCTATAAAATGCCCATTGCTGAACACAGGCCTCCCCCATAGATTACCTCATATGGGGATTTTGCCGCAACGTTGTTCCTCGTATGGTTGTTTGTCAATTAGAAATTTATGCATGTGTGATAAACACCTCCACGATGCAGAGAGCAAATCCAACTGTATGTGTAATTTCTATTTTCTATATAAAAAAGACTGTGAGATATTTCATCTTAGTTCTGAGTGGTGAGAACGTAACTATGGCCTTTTTCGTTTGATGTCAATTTAAGGTGCCCGTGGGCTGCATTAACTGCTTAGGTAAACTGTAAGTCATTTTATAACTCGTAATATTATTATAAAATAGATGAATGGAAAATTGAGAGAACATATTTTTTTTTGAATTTTATCACGTTTACTTTAAAGATATTTTGAAATTACTGTTTTTATAATAAATATATATAATTATTTTTATAACCGAATACTATATTTCCAAAAACAAAACAATTATGTACCTTAACATCGTGAGTTTCGATAATATACAAAAACAATAGTTTGTCGAGTCTTATTAGAGTGTGCAGGACCGGAAAGAGTCCGTTGTTTGCTTGAGTTAGCGAAGGTCCCCAAGAGGTCATTGAGCCTATATTAACAAACGTAAAAGTAAAGTCAATGTTAAGACAGATTGATTTAAGATCGTGCCTTTTGTCACAAAGATGTTAAAAATGTGGGCTTTGTGAAAAGGATGGTAAATTTCGGCGTGTTTCAACCCTTACTTTTTTATTCTTCATAATTTACCTTTTAAAATATAAAAAAAGGAATGAGTTTATTTTATTAGTGTTCTTTCTTAATATTATTGTGCTTTTAGTGACGAATTAGTGCGATTTAAAGATAATATAACGAATTTAATGAGAGCGGGTATTGTGGCCTTGTTAGGGTCGAAAGTAAGCCCCAACCTGCAATAATGAATAAATACAGTATTTACTGTATCTGCGTAGATCGGACAAAAATTTATACCAATTAAAAAGCTGATATTAGCCCGGATTAATTATGACATCAGGACGTCAAACAGCTTAGTGATTATTAACAATAATTGATTTTATTTCACGTTTACGTTTGGAATTAAAATTATAAAAATATATTTTTAATTTTAATAAGAGATGAGATTACGTTACTTATAGTGTCCAAAATAATTAAAAATTTTGTACAACCGATTTCACTATGAATTATTAAGAATAGCTCAAAAAATATTGGTCAGACCTTGATAAAATTTATATGGGATCACATGAGAAGCATCAGCTTACAAATAAAAAAATAATCTTCGAAATTGGTTCACTCAGAAAAAGTTATGAGGTAACACACATAAAAAAAAGAAAAAAGGAAAAGAAACATACAGTCGAATTGAGTAATGTCTCCTTTCTGAAGTCGGTAGATAATGGAGTAACATACAGAGAGGCAGAGATTAAGATCAATATAAGGTTTTTCAAGTGTAAGGAGTAAAGAGCGAAATAGAATGAGTCCAATCCTACCATAGATTATTAGGAGGTAATCTATGAATCCTACTAATCAATAATACGCAGGTTGGGACAATAAGCCTAACCTGCGTTTTCCCTAAAGGCTGAATATAAGATAATACCCTTATATTCAGTCTTTAAGGAAAGTGGGGGCCCCATTTTATATGGAGTAACGACATAGTAAAATATTTTGTGAAATTCCTTGGTTATTTTTTTTATAGGATAAGGGTGACAAACGAGCACACAGTCCACCTGATGGTAAGTGGTTACTGTGGCCCATAGACATCTACATCTATCCTCTATTACAAATCAAAATGCAGATGCGTTGTCACCCGTGAGGACTATGATGGAATGCCTCATTTCCAGTAAAAAGGGCCTCCGGCCACCTGCACTCACCAAGCGAAACGCAGAGGTAAACCTCTACTTCACGCTGGTTTTCTGTGAGGTCGTGGTACCACCCCGGTTCGAGCCGGCCCATCCGTGCGACAGCAAAAGCTGCCGCGTGGCTCTACCACTGTTAAAATACCACTGTTATGATAATGAAGATGATGATAATGATGAAGATTACTAAATATTATTTATTCAGTAATGGATTTAGTCCATAAATTAATTGGGTTGCTAGATGCAATTATAATTAATTTGTACAGATAAAAATGAAATTCCATTTAAAATTTTCAAAGTGAATTTTAAACTGTGTTCATTTTTACATTTATTTATCCGTTAAGCAGTTTAAAAGTAGTTTGTAAGTAGTTTCTATATGAAAATAACATAATGTAAAAAGTTCATAAAGTTAGGATCGCAGGGTATCTTTCAAATCTCAGGGGGAGATAAAGTAGTCAGTGCGAGGTCCATGCGTTGAGGTTACTTTATTTGATTATGATGTTGAAATACAAATTAATATAATTTGGCTATCATATTAATCTGTATTTAAAATGTTATTCCTAGCGACTCTACATGTAGAGACTCTACTTAATATTTTTGTACGATTAAATTTTTTAGATTTAAAAAAAATACTAGTAATGCTACTAAACATTACTAATATTCCCTTTAACCACTTCTGGTACCTAAGCTTAAAATGCTCGTGTTAGAAGTGGTTCACGACAGTAGATGAATGGCGGATTCGAACCCACGACCTTTCGAGTTTGCCATTAGGCTACTGATGCTTCAATAGTTTTATTTATTTATTATTTATTTAACAGTTTATGGACATACATAATTTGATAAGAAAATAGTAAAAACATAATTATGTACCAAGGCACTGCTTATTCCATAATGAAATTTCTTCCAGCAGGCCTATTGAAGGATAGTTGAAGGAAATAGAGGTAGTCAAAGTGTGCACTTACATAAATATACATATTATACAATACAAATATTAATATATATATATATATATATATATATATACACACTTTAACAGTGGTAGAGCCACGCGGCAGCTTTTGCTGTCACACGGATGGGCCGGCTCGAACCGGGGTGGTACCACGACCTCACAGGAAACCAGCGTGAAGTAGAGGTTTACCTCTGCGCTTCGCTTGGTGAGTGCAGGTGGCTGGAGGCCCTTTTTACTGGAAATGAGGCATTCCATCTTAGTCCTCACGGGTGACAACGCATCTACATTTTGATTTGTAATAGAGGATATAATATGTAGATGTCTATGGGCCGCAGCAACCACTTACCATCAGGTGGTCTGTGTGCTCGTTTGTCACCCATATCCTATAAAAATAATAATATATATATATATACACATACATATATAAATAAACATTATATATTGTAGTTTTATAATTTTAAAATTATTTATATATTTTTAAAAATAATTTTATAGTTTGCTAAATATAATTGTCATATTTACTACTAGTTCTTATATATATATATATATATATATATATATATATATATATATATATATATATATATATATACATACGGAAGCGTTCCCCCTGTCAAAGTATAAGTCCACGTGGTCCTATGCGTACATTAAAACTAGTCGTAGCCGCACTGCTCACTAGCTTAAATCTAGTTGCGTTGCTGAATCGACATCTTACAAAAATGCCCAATTGTTCAGTATTTTTGCTACAAAAAGAGAACTGCCACGTCAAATTTACAAAAAGATAGCGTTACCTTTCATATATAAATAATTTTTAATCATATTATTTACTCCTTTTTAAACGAAAAATTACAATAATAACAGTCGTCTTGTTTTTCGGATTTGTATACAAACACCGGCCGTTCGCCCTCATACAATATGCAGCCCGGTCGAGCGACAGATCCGAGTCTATATCCGAGTTGTCGCTGTCGTCTAGCGATACTGTTGTAATGTATCTATGTTTGTGTGAAATTATTGTTTATTGTTTTAATTGTTAAGTGTGAGTTTCGTAGAAGCACATTTGTTTTTGTGAGCACAGATTTGCCCCCGCAAAAAATGACAGACAGTTCTGTATCGGGGAATAGCGCTATGGCTACTCCGGTCTGCCGGTGGCATGCATTGTGCTCAATGTTCAAATTAAGTGCCAAATTTCAAGCAGAGCCGCATTCTAAATTTTTTAAATTTATTTGTTACAAGTATTCACAAACATACTGCTTCTATGTTAGTGCATATACTTCTCCTAATCTAAACAAGTATTCAATGTAATGTTGATTAAATTTCTATAGATGGTTAAAAATATAGATAAACTAGTATGCAGTGTCAGAGACACGGGAATCCATCACAGTACGGATAGACCTGAAACCAAATAACAGACTAATATATCAGTGTCATCTATTGGTTAAACATTAGAGAGTTAATGGAAGATGTTGCGATTGTTTGACAATAAAATAATGAAGGACTAAATAATACACATCTATAGTTTAGAATAGAAAACAAATTTCACGCCTGTTGCCCAGAGCGATAAGCAGTGACTACGGACTTCTATTTGACACGATCCTGACACACCTCTATTGCTTTTTTCACATTCATGCGTAAATGCTCGTCGGTTAAAGTTACTCTTAACTTAGTTTACGACATACATATTATGTATATTTTTAACAACCCCGTAACTAAGTTTTGTTTCTAAGTACACAGTAGAGCCACGCTGCCGTTTACGTAATAGAAAAACGATGCAGCTGTATCACAAGCCAAGGCACAAACGGGTTGGCTCAATCTGGAAAGGACCTCGTTTTCACAAAATCTCATCCATGACAGCATATCGAAAGTCTACTGCTGAAGAAAGGCCTCTCCTATAGATTTTGTCATAGGGAGGTATTTGCCATAGCTGCCACGGATGGCAAGCAGGCTTGCAACCGTAGTTTTTTTAATATTTGAGTTGTTGTCAGGAAGATTCTGCAAATCTCCCTAATTTACCCTCGGTCACCTAATAAGACACTCACATAATATGGGGTAGAGATTCTCTTAACCCATTACACAGGGTTCTCACAGAACACCAGCGTAAAATAGCGGCTTAATGTTTTAGTGTTTTGTATAGTGAGTGTAGAGAACTGTACTACATACCGTGTGACTCTTTTTACTGGTAACGAAGCATTCTATGCCCTCAGGGGTGACAACCCAATTAAATTTAGATTCTTAATCGAGGATAAATGTATGTATCTATGGGCTACAATATTCATTTTTCATCACGTGGACTGTGTGCGTGTTTTTCACATTAAATTTAATATATTTTTTTATAAATAAGTGGTTAAAACGCTCAAATTAGTAAAAATTAAACCCGCATTTACATTTTAATGGAATAAGCCTTGGAAATGTGTTTTAGTGTATAATATAAAACGGAAAGAGCAATTATGCCGGGTGAAAATTAAAACCAAACTAATTGTTTGTTTTCAGAAATTGGTGTCAAGTTAACTCATTCATTGAATGTTTCACGCCATTGTTGTTTTGTATAGAGCGAACAGAATAAACTCGGAGTGCTGATTGTCATCGATTTGCATATAAAACTGCAACCGGGAGCTACGGTCTATTTAAATTATTATTATCATTACATAATATATGTGGGTCCGAGGAAAGCTGAAGCTACTAAGCCTTGTTTAAAAATTTTACCCAGTCTTGTAAAGGGTACATGGGTTGGTGACGGAGCCGTGGCTGCTCTCTCTCACCAGTGAAAACTTACATGTTCGAGGAATAAAAATATTTCGAATGTATATAAAGTCCACAAAAATGCACTCTCAGAAATGAGAGGAGGCCTTCTGTGGGATATATAAGCCTTTAACTTTACTTTCTTATAGCCATAACTGAAATAACTTGTTTTTGGAATTATACGGTATTTTTTTTTGTTATTGTTTAACGTTATTTTTAGCACTATCCTGAAGTTTATGGTCAGCAACTTGCACTTACCATCAAATGAGATATTAGCTCACTTGTCACCTTATTTAAAAAAAGTTTTAGGTTTAGTATCTGTATCTGCTAATGTTTTTAATTTTTATGTCATTGATGTCTTTTTTTTTTTTGCGGATGGAAAATCATCTAATGACGCCTTTCGCTGTGGGTGGAGCGGAAGGGAGTGTCAGACTTTTACTGACAAAAACCATCCGTGTTCCTTCAGTGCCCTTACGTTCCGGAGCCGCGGTATCTCTTTCGAACAACCCGCAGCCCCGGCAGGCGTCGGCCCTTGCGGGCCCCTTCACGCTGCTGACAGCTCTTTGAGGCGCGCGTGGAACAAAACGCGCCGTCGACACGGCCTGTCGTCGTTAGACGGACGGACGGCGAGCTACCCATTGCTCGCCGTCCACAGGCCCGCGCCTACGGTGGTCGGGGGCCACGACGTAGCCCCCGACGCCCGGGGCGTCTCCCGCGGCGGCCGGGAAGGAAAGCTGTTGCTCTTTCCTTCTCCCGCTCCGCCACCTCCTTCGCTAGCATCACTGCTTCGCAGAAGGTGGTGACGGCATCCCATTCCGTCTCGCTCCGGACCATGGCTTCGACCAGGGCCGGACGCGAGAGGCCGCCGCCGTCTATTGCCGCTACGAGGACACGGCGGTGCTCCGCCCAAGCAGGGCACACCTCCACGGTGTGCTCCACCGTGTCCTCCGGTCGATCCTCGCAGTGGGAGCACCCGGGCGTTTCCTCCCGCTCGATTCGGTGCAGGAACCTCCCGAACACACCGTGTCCGGTGAGGACCTGCGTCAGGCGGAAGGTGAGGACGCCGTGGCGTCTCTCAAGCCACTCCTCAAAGAGGGGTCTTATCGCCGCTATAGTGGCGTGCCCAGCACGGGGTTGCGACAGTCGCTCTCTCCATGTCGCCATGAGATCATGCCGGAAGTCTGTCCGCTGCGCGACAACTTGCCGCGGCAGCGGGGTTTCCCCCCGGCATAGTGCCTCCGCGCGCCATTCGTGCAGGCGCGCGAGGACTATCGCCTCCAGATCCCATGGCGGCAATCCGGCAAGGAGGCTCGCCGCCTCGCGGGAGATCGTGCGGTAGCCGCGAACCACCTTTACGGCAACCACCCTTTGGGGCGCGTTTAGGTGGTGGACGGCAAGCCGCGCCAAACCACGCGCCCACACCGGGGCCCCGTAAAGGGCCATGGACCTCACGATCCCCGCGTAGAGCCTCCGGCAGGAGGCGTTTGGCCCCCCCAGGTTCGGCAGGAGCCGCCTGAAGGCAGCCCCGGTCCGTTCCAGTTTGGGAGCCAAACGTCGGAAGTGCTCAACGAAGTTCCATCGGCCGTCGAGGACGAGTCCTAGGTGCTTCAACGTCGACTCGACGCCGATGGATACCCCTCCTACCATCACTGAGGATCCCGGTGGTGGCCTGTTCCGAGGACCATGGAAGTGCATGGCCTCGGACTTGTGCAGAGCCACCTCGAGACCCAGTTGCCGGATCCTCTCAACGACTATCGCAACCCCGCGTGTCATAGTTTCCGCCGCCGCCTCGTACGACCCCCCTTGTGCCAGTACCAGCGTGTCGTCAGCGAAGCAAACTACGCTGACGCCGGTAGGGAGGTCGGCGCGCAGCACCCAGTCGTAACCAATGTTCCACAGGGGCGGCCCCAGAACCGAACCCTGTGGGACACCGCACGACATCTCTCGCCGGTTCCACTCACCGTTTCGACCGGGGTAGATGACGGCCCTGTCCGTCAGATAGTCCCCGACTATACGACGGAGATAGGTCGGCACCCGGTGATACCGGAGTGCCTCCCTAATGCAGCTCCAGGGCATGGAGTTGAAGGCGTTGGCGATGTCGAGAGACACCGCCAAGACAACCCCCCCCCCCCCCTGGCCACTGCATCCCCCGTCGTGAGGGCTCTCACGCGCATGATGGCGTCCACCGTGGAGCGCCTCTTGCGGAAACCGAACTGGTGTTCCGCAAGATCCGGCCCCGTCCCCGCAAGGTGCTCGGCGAAGTGGTTTGCAATTACTCTTTCAAAGAGCTTGCCCACCTCGTCGAGCAGCACCACGGGCCGGTATGCGGACGGAGAGTCAGCAGGGCGCCCCGGCTTCCGAATGAGGACCAGCTTCCCCGTCTTCCAACGAAGCGGGAATTGGCCTCTCTCCAAGCATGCGCTTAGGAGCCCCTCCAGTCGGGGCCCGAGAGCCTCCGAGGCCAGGACCCAGGCTTTGCCAGGCAAGCCATCGGGTCCTGGGGCGGTATTCCTGGCCTTGAGCCTACGTACCGCCACTCTCAGGTCTACCCCGGTCCCTTCCGGGATGTCGTCGTCGTCGTCCTGGTGGTCCGCTTCCGGCACCGCAGGTGGCGGAGCCATAGGCGGGGGCGGATGTTCCCCGCGCGCAGGGAACAGAGCGCTCACCACATCCTCCACGAGCTGAGGCCGGAGACTCTGCGTCAGCGGGGGGGCCCAGGTGCGGAGTTTATCCCGCACCATCTTGTAAGGGCGCCCCCACGGATCTCTATCGAGAGTCTCCAGCATCTCCTCACGGGCCCGATCCCGGGCCCGCAGGACAGCCTCCCGGAGGGCGGTCTTCGCCGCTCTGTATCCCTCGTACAGCTCCGCCTCAATGGCTGCCGCATTCGGTGGACGAATGCGGAGCCTGCGATGCCTGGCGTACAGGTGCCGCGCGGCGACACACGCCTCGCGCAGAGACGTCAGCTCACGCGACCACCAATACACCTGACGCCGGGCGCTTCCTGGCCGGACGCGGGGCATTGCCACGTCACATATCTCGGACATGGCCTCCTGGAACCACCCTGCCTCATCATTGACGTCGGCAGGCCTGTCCGGTGATGACACCCAGGCCTGCACGATCGAGGCTTCCAGGAGGAGCTCCCGGTCCAGCTGCTTCAGCGCCCAACGCGGACCACTCGGGGCCTGTAGGACTGGCGCGCTCGAGGGCTGGGTGGAGACGTCAAACCGGACGTACCGGTGGTCGGAGTAGGTCTCCACCCCCTCCATGACACGCCAGTCAATGGCACGCGGCGACAGAGCGGGGCTAGCGAACGAAATGTCCACCACCGACTCGCCCCGCATCCGCACACACGTGGGGACAGAACCCCGATTTAGGACGACCAGGCCTGTCTCCAGAGCCCAGTCTTCCACCATCCTACCCCGCACATCTGTACGACGAGAACCCCAAGCCAAGTTCTTGGCATTGAAGTCCCCGAGGACAAGTACGGGGAGGGGATAACTTCCGACGACGACTGCTCTCAGCTCTGCAAGAGAGTTGTGAAACTCGGCGAGAGATCGGTTCGGGGAGAAGTACACCCCCACAACGACGAACTCCCCGAACCGTGCTGCTACGCACCCCTGACCCCTCCTGACACCTTCAAGGGTCGGGGTACCGGCGGCGGCTGAAGAAATGATGGCCACTGAGCCGTTAAGGTCCGCCACCCAGTCCTCCCTAGGCCAGACAAAATACGGCTCAGCGACCACAGCGATGTTAATCGACCACTGCGCCATGCTCTGGAGCAACAGATCCTGAGCGCAGGCGCAGTGGTTGATATTCGCCTGGAGGAAGCTTAATGGGGCCGTTATAGGCATTCCATTTCAGCTTCCTCCACGGGGCGCCTCTCTGCGGGCGTCGGTGTCGCGGCGGCGGTGGCAGCGACAGTGACAGCGGCGGCGGCTGCAGTCGCGACTGCGGCGGTGGCCACAGAGGCGGTGGCGGCGGAGGGCCCTTCCCTACCCGCGGCCTTGGCCTTGGCGGGTGGCACGCAGGCCTTGCTTCCGGCCCGGTGATCGGCTGGCTTGCCGGCCGCCGCACATACATCACAGTGCGGCGTGGCGCAGCAGGTCGCCGATATGTGTCCGGGCTGACAGCAGCGGAAGCAAAGGCCACTGCGGTCAACCTCCGAGGCGCATTTCACAGATACGTGGTGCCCCACGAGACAGCGGTAGCACCTCAGAGGTCTGGGCTCCAGCAGCTTAACCTGCGCTGAGACCCAGCCCACCAGAAGCCTTCGGCCCTCCACTATGGTTTTGGCCGCCGTAACAGGGCAGCACAACGTGACCTGGTCAGTAGTGCACCCCCCGGACCTGGCGACGGCGGCCACCAACTCCTCCTCCGATACCGAGTCGTCCAGACCCATGATGCGCAGGTCTGCGCATCTGACGGGCCTGGACACTCGGGCCTCGTCCGCGTCCAGGGACGCTCTGAGCTTCGCAGCCAGAGCGTCCGCGGTCGCGCCACTGGATTCCCCGGGGATCTCCAGCATACGGGCCCCCGTCTGGGTGACTTTGAGCCGGAGGCCCCCGGTGATCCCGAGCTCCCCGAGATCGACCGCCTCTTTCGCCTTCGCGAGCAGATCGCGGTAGGTAACGCCCTTCTTTTCCGCGTCCGGCTGTAGTGTAATCACTACAGCTGCGGTCTTCGGGGCGCGGAGCCTAGCCGCGATCTTGCGCGCCCTGAACTGGCGCTGCCGCTCCTGCTCTTTGGCCTTTTTGGCTGCCTTCTTCCCCTTATTTTTGTCCCCGACCACCTGCCAACCGGCTTCAGCCGCGGGAGGTGTAGGGAGCTGAGGGGGCGGTGGCGGCGGCGGCAGCTGGCTTGCCGCTGGCGCTGGCATATTCGCCGCAGGCACTGGGGCTGACGCAGCCACCACCTGTGCTGCCGCTTTACCCTTTTTTGCCTTCGCCTTGCCTCTCTTTCCCGTTGCCGGCTTAGCCGGAGCCGGTTCAGCCGGTACCGGTTTTGCCGGAGCCGGCTTTTCAGGGGGAGGAGGGGCAACTGCAGCCCCGCCCGAAGGCTGGCTGGACGGCCCCGGCCTGGATGCGGCAGCTGTGGCCGCCGCGTACGAGACCGTTGCCGGCCTCGCCGCCGTCTTGTTTGCCCCTAGGGGGGGGGGGGCAGGACGATGCCCTCCAGCACGGAGAACCGGTGCTGGAAGGCAGCCAGCTCCTGCCGGACCAGGTTCAGAACCTGGTTCTCCACCGGCACGGGCTGGCTTGGGCGCTGCGTCTGGGGCGCCGCGCGAGAGGCAGGCTCACGTAGACTGGCCAGGTCTGCGCGGAGCTTCTCGTTCTCCTTCTGGAGAGTCTCCATGGCGGACGTCAGGCGGGCCACGTCCGCCCGCAGCTCCGCTACCTCGTTTGCATTAGGCTCGGCCCCAACAAAGTTGGCCTCCGCAGCCGCCATGATGGAGGCGGAGGCCGCGGGAATGGCCTTTAACTTTGAGGAGGCCTTTTGCTTGTGGGCCACGACCTTGATCGCGGCCTCCACCTCCTTTACGAATCTGGCCTTACGCTCCACCTCGGAGCCGCCAGACGCATCCGTCTCTTCGCCTGATACCCGAGCCGTATCGCCCGGGTGGCGCCCCTCCTCAGCATGCTTTGCCGCTTGTTCGGCCCTCTGATTGTCAGAGGGCCCCTCCCCTTGCCTCTCAGCCCGCCCCGCCTGTTGGTGGGGATTTTCCGGGCCGAAGCCTCCTCTTCACCGGCTGACGACCCCTGGTCGCCATCCCGCCTGGACCGCTTGCGGAAGAAGAACTTACTGGTCTCCGCGATCCCAGGCTCCACGCATCGGGAGCTCTCTGAGCCTCCCACGCTGCTCGATGCGGCGTCGGACTCTGTCCCCGCATCGTTCCTCCTCTCCTCTACGTTGCCGTTGCCGGCGGTTTTGGTTTTTTGTTTTTCTTTTTCTTTATTTTCCATATTTGTACCCACGAGTATGGGAGTAATTAAAAGTCCACCTTGGCAGTGACCCCTTACCAAGGTAAGCAGATTTAGAGGATTTATTACTCGCCAGGGGGTCTGCAGGTACCCTGGCGAGGAGCGCACTATCGACTGATTTGTTCATAGAACCCCGTCAGCCATCCATCCCCTCGCGGTGCGTCGCCGCTTGAGATTCGGGTAACTTTTTATAGAGGTTTTCTCCCTCGCGTTCCGGGCGGTTAAGCCAAGACCCTCGGTCCCAATCAAAGCCGCGAGACATGATCCACGACACTTCGATACTGGGATTACGAGACCGGCGGTGACAGCAAAGGATGAATCCTTCACTGTCTGCCCGGAGGCAGGGTAAGTGCACACCGAGCCCGCCCTCACTCCTCTGCTATGCCCTCTGCTGATCAGAGGGTCACGCAGTGGAACGCGCCGTTGGTCCGGGACGGACCCCACCCATGTCAGAATAATTAGCCGCGGCAGTAACCTTCCCCAAGGAGTAAGAATTTCTTCTCATTTCTCGAGGAAGATTACTGCCGCGCCCAGGGTGCACCGGCCCAGTAGCTGCTCTTCCCTCCAGACGTATCGAGAGGGACCCGCAACTACCAAGCACACGTGGAGGACTTCTGACTTCGCACCCCATGTCATTGATGTCTGGAATAAATATATTGTATTGTTAACATCGCCCAATCTGACTTTTGATTTTGGTTAAATACGAGGTCATTTGTTGTGTTAATACACAATAATACGCGCTAAACTATCGAGTGTTATATATACATTACAATCAAACAGTCGTCGTGCTTACCCAACAAATTCGTTATGTGTATATACGATGGAATATCGTGTACAGTACAACCGCATCGTTAACTGGATACTGAGATAAATTTAGAGAGGTATTTCGAGTTGGAACACATTCACTAAGAACTCGTAACCAACTGATTTCAGGAAACTTTCAGTTTAGAATCACTACTAATTCACGCTTTATTGCTTACTTAGATTAAGTACCAATAGTATCTATACCTGTCTCTTTTTATTATCATTTAGCGAGGCGAGAAGAATTTAAGGTATTTCATAAATTGAAGTCGATTTTATGAGTAGCGTACAATACACAATATTATTTGAAAATGTCGCTTGAACAATGAAAGGAATGTTTGTAACTGTTATCGTCACAGCTTATGTACGAAACACAATTTTAATTACATTTCAATAGAATCTTCTTCCTCTTCTATATCATCTCTTAAGGTTGTAGTACGAATGGGTCGGCTCGACCGGGGAAGGACCATAGACCACGCTCTCACAGAACACCAGCGCAAAATGGCAGCTCAATGCTGCTGTGTTTCGTATGGTGAGTGTAGACAACTGGAGGCCCTTTTTACTGCAAACGAGGCATTCCATCTTAGTACACAAGGGTGGCAACGCAACTGCATTATGATTCTTAATCGAGGATATATGTAGATGTCTAGGGACCACAGCATCCACTTACCATCGGGTGTACTGTCTACTCGTTTTTCACCCTCCTTCTATAAAAAAAACTCTTTTTTGCCTTATTGGCCACGCTTGGCAGGCGGGTTGGCGATCACAGTACCAGAAGCCTTGCACCTGTGACGCTACTCCCCGTCACCGGTCTTGGTATTTTACTTCTGGCGTTAACGAGGTTTTTACAACGCCATCTATCGGTAGCCACTAGGTTTTTCCTCATTGTCACCTCTTTAGACACCCACAGGATTAAATAGGATGGTGAATATTCTTACGCCGGCACCACACACGTTACACACACCAATTTCCACATACACACACACACACAAACACACACACAGACACATAAACACTCATCCAATAAATTATGTATAATATATACATATATCTTTATATATAAAATTACATGTCACATTGTTTGTCCGCTATGAACTCCTAAACTACTGAACTGATTTCAATGAAATTTTGCACACTGTGTGCATTTTGGTCCAACTTGAGAGATAGGATAGTTTTTATCCCGATAAGTAACCTTCAATATTTTTAATGGGGAATTTAAGGATATTTCATAGGAAGGGTCGTCGGAAAGGGCAGAACAACGTCTGCCTGGTGAACTACTATATATATATATATATATAAATTACGTGTCACATTGTTTATCCGCTATGAACTCCTAAACTACTAAACTAATTGCAACGACATTTTGAACACTGTGTGCAGTTTGATCCAATTTGAGAGATAAGATAGTTTTTATTCGTATAAGTAACCCTCATTATCATTATACAGTCTATCAAAGTTCACTGCTGATCATAGGCTCTGTAGACTGCCTCATAAGGAGGATATTTGCCATTGCTACCACGCATGGCAGGTGGGTTGGTAAACACAGTTTTATTTTTAATTTTTAGTAGTAATTTGTAAGACGTTGCTTTTTTGTTTGTTTACTTCTGTTGCCTCCTATGACAACCACGAGACGATATCAGGTAGTGGATATTTGTGGCGGCGCTGTCGTCGCGCCACAAGCGATAATACATGGAAGCCTAAATTGCGCTATCAAAATTTTGAAGTTAAAGCAGTATAAATAGAATAGCTCCGAGCTACCACTCGGAGCGTTGGCCACTCCCTGGGCAGAACACTTTTCCCGGCGGGAGATCTCCTCTTTTCCTTTCACCGGCCACATATACTTACACCGCCACTATCTGGTACCAAAAAAAGGTTTTAAGAAACTTACCGTAACTACTAATCAATGTTTATTAAAAAAAATCGGAAGGCTGCTCATTAGGTCTTATAATTATTCCCTGCATTTAATCAGTTCTGTCTTAGGCTGCATTACAGTAGGAATATAATATAATCCGTTCATTAGCATAAAACCAATATCACTAACAATGATGTTCAGAATACAATATCCCGTTACTGAGACCGATGGAATGGGTATTTCCTTTCAAGGATTAACTCACGATATGCCTAGAAAACACATTTTCATCTGTAAAAACGATAATATTATAACGGGACAGAAGGAAGAGCCGTTTATATATATATGCCAATTATATATATATGAGAACAAATTAATTGAAGTATTATCGATCGCTGACTACTATATTTTCCCAACTCTCAGGTAATTTTAGAATATAATATAATAAGTGCTGATTTACCACGTGAGGGAAAATATCGTGAGGACAGCTGTATGTATGAGAAAAAAAAATATTTCGAAAATATGTAAAGTTTGCCAACACGTATTGGGGCAGCGCGGCAGACATTTCCTTGCCCTAAAACCCTTTTAGAAATGAGGAGAGGCCTGTGCCCAGATGTGGGACATATGTATTATTTGTAACTTTACTTTTTTTGGAGTAAAGAAGCGAAACAATTTAACCCTTTTAGTAGTTAATGCAACTGTATAATATATATATATATATATATATATATATATATATATATATGTGGACCCCCGGTAATCCGACAAACATTTTGCAGGGCAGTGTCGGACTATCAAATTTTCCGGATTATAGAGTACTGCCTAAGACAAGTGGTATAATAAGTGCTGAAATAAATAAAATTGAAGTGTCTGTTTGTAATTACAAAATTACAGCTTTTTACTAAATGATATGTAAGTTTGGGCATATTGCATTTTGTTTTATATTTATATACTTTAATTTATATTTCTATTTTATATCATTTCACACAACAACTTCATATTTTTATCTCTGCATCACCTGAAATTTGACTATTAGAGAATGCGTCAGGCTATATATCATTTGTATGAAGTTTAATAACTAAACAAAAAAGCTATATGAATACGCAATGTATTACAAAGTGACTTTCATTTTATTAACAACAAAGCTAACAAATAAACCTTCAGATCTGGATGTTTGTATGTAATTTAAATCGCCTCTTAGACGTAAGACAAATTCTTTTAGTTTTATAGGTACAATGTCACAAACAGTAATAACAAGAAATTATGAAACGGTCATGAAAAAATAAGTTAGTAGATATTCGTTAACCTTTAGTTATTATCGATACCACAATACTCCTTTCAAAAATCCAACAAAAAAACATAGTGGAATAAGAACAGTACAGAAATAACCGAAACTATGTTGAGAAGCTGCTCCTAAAGAGCGAAGTATTTACGCATTAACATTTATTCTAATTTGGCAGTTGACTGTGTACTATTTTAAAAGTGGCATTGAAATACAATGTTGTTTATTTATTTAAAACTTCCAACACTGTATAATTGTACAAGGTTATTTGTATATGCTATCGCTATCACAAAGAGTATATTATACATGAGTATTAGTGTTGCCCAAATGTAAGAACAAGACCGGACTTAGCCAGTCTTGGTCTTGGTATTGCGCTCCCAGTCTTTTTCTTCGTCTTGGTCTTGCAAAAATGCAAGAACAAGACCAAGCCTGCAAGACAAAGACCGATTTTGGGCAACACTAAAGAGTATGTATACTGAGAGTATGTACAAGCATATTATATGTATGTAATTACTCTAAAGCTCTAAGGTATATAATGGCCACGTTTTAGTCTTCCATATATATATATATATTTTTTTTATAGGATAAGGGTGACAAACGAGCACACAGTCCACCTGATGGTAAGTGGATGCTGCGGCCCATAGACATTACATCTATCTTCGATTACGAATCAAAATGCAGATGCGTTGTCACCCGTAAGGACTAAGGTGGAATGCCTCGTTTCCAGTAAAAAGGGTCTCCGGTTCTCTCCACTCACCATACGAAACACAGCAGCGTTAAGCTGCTATTTTACGCTGGTATTCTGTGAGAGCCTGGCCCTTCCCCGGTCGAGCCGAGCCATTCGTGCTACAACCATAATATAGCTGCAGCATGGCTCTACCACGTATAAAATAGACTTATGATATGATCCATAGACTTAGAATAATCTAAATTTTAGTAGTTATGCCAACTTTAATAACTTACAATACTTCGATTTGATTCTTAATATAACATTTAATTCAATTAGTTAACATGTGCTCGGCGGTGAAGAAAAACATCGTGAGAAAGTCTGCTTGAGAAATTAAAAACAAAAATTTTGAAGACGTGTGAAGTCCAACACAAATTGGGGCAGCGCGGTACACTTCCTCGCCCTAAAACCCTGTGTTGGAGCTCCGTGCCCAAAAGTGGTACGGATATAGGCAGTAAATTTTCTTTACTTTAAACATATCTTTGTAATGGTCCTTCATCAACATCAACATCATCATTCTATTCACTGTCAATCTAAATGTCGCTTGAAAACTTTTCGCTTCTCTTATTACACGTCCTGAATAAAAGGGGTTTTGCTTCGTGCAATTTATAAGAGAAAAATGTTATGTCCTGTTAGCTAAAATTCGACTACTGCGAAATTTTCTGAATAATCGGAATGAGTACTTTTTTAAAGAAGGGTGACTAACGAGTATACGCTTATACCTAATTGTAAATTATGTATACTGTATGTCACATAAACATCTAAATATATTTCCTTTTTTATTTGAAATATTTATTGCACCTAAAATGTACAATTCTCGGAAAATACATAAAATACCTATAAATACACTTATTTATATACATACATACATAAACGCTCACGCCTGTCACTCAGAGGGGTAGGCAGAGACTACGGAGTTCCATTTGGCGCGATCCTGACACACCTTTCTCGCCTCCTTTAGATCCATATATCTACGCATACATGCTCGTCGGTTAAGCGTACTCCTAATCTGGCCCATTTTCAATACATCACCAATTTGGTCAATAAACCTTCGTCTAGGGCGTCCCTTCCCGACCCTGCCGTTTATTTCTGCAACATAAATTTGCTTTGTCACTCTTTCCTCGTTCATTATTTCTACATGACCAAACCACCGAAGCATTCCTTTCTTAATACTGGTCACAACGTCATCTTGCAAACCATACTTTTCTCTTATTTTCTTCTTCACTTTTCTCTTCTTTTTCTAACCCTGTCATTCAGATTCAGCCCTAACATACTCCTTAACGACCGCATTTCTACAGCATTTATTCTACTTTCGTGCTTGTTCTGCTAGACCCAACTTTCACTACCATACATCAAAGAAGGGACTAACACATCATTATGAATTGCCGTACGTGCCTAATTTATATAAATAAAATTACAACGAATAAGCTAAATAATATACTATATACCTGATACATAGCGTACGCGTAAGCGTTACCGATATATCCTCGATTAATAATCAATATTCATTGTCATTCCAAAGGACTTAGGCCGCTATTACATTATCATAAATACGTGTATGACCATTAAGATATGATTCATAGAAATATGGGGAAACTATTCATGACACTTTAGTTTGCACATATGACCCTATGCATCAAATACACGCGTAATGAAATAGCGGTGTAAGAGTGGGTGCTTCGTTACTAGCAAAATGGGGCCACCAGTTCTTTTCGTTCACGATACGAAACAATGTCATAGTGCGAGCGTGGGTTTTCCCCGCTCGAGCTGAGCCATTCGTGCTGTAGGCATAATACGCTACAGCGTGGCTCTACCAAATATAGAACCAATCACGCGTTCTGACATATCTGTGTCCGATGCGATATTATCGTTATCTAATAATTAAGTCGATGTATGTTTGGATGCATTGTCAGAGTCACGAAGACAATCATTACACAACCAACCCCGAAAATATCCTATTCTCACAATTTTACCAAAATTTTTTCGGGTTGGGATGAGAAACGAATGCTTTATAATGACGAAGTTGTATTTTTTTCTTTTATTTGAAAATAATCACACTACGTCAAAGTATAGAACTAGAATTTCTCATGTATCGGAAGTGTTTTACATATTATGTTCATACCTAATTAGTTTTTATAAAAATACTTTTAAAACTATTAATAAACGTTACTATTTCTCCTGTTAACCGCTCTAAGTAAGCTTAAATGCTTGTGTTAGGAGTGTTTCATGATAGTAGTCGATTAGCGGATTCAAACCCATAACCCTAACCAAAAGGCTATGTCTATTCCGTTCCATAAATTGTACACTGATAAAAAAATAATTAACGTTATGTTTTGTTTATTCACGTGGAAAAGATCACCGTGATTATGTGAATCTAAGTCGAAGTCAAAATTTTGCTTTTACAAAGTAGTTTTTGAAAGTCAAAAAATTTCTTATTGTAGAGGAACTTGTAAGAAGAAGCGGCAAGAGACTCAAGTAACTATTTTTCTTTCAACAGTTACAATTTAATTACAAAGAAAGTTCATCATGTCCAAAGGTTTTAAATAATTACGTTTAATAAAGTTTGTACGTGGTAGAGCCATGCTGCAGGTATATTAGTAGTATATATAACACGAATGGGTCGGCTCGACCGGGGAAGGACCACGCTCTCACAGAATACCAGCGTAAATAGCAGCTTAACACTGCTGTATTTCGTATGGGGAGTGTAGAGAACTGGATACCTTTTTACTGGAAAAGAGGCATGCCATCTTAGTCCTCACGGGTGACAACGCATCTACATTTTGATTCGCAAACGAGGATAGATGTAGATTTCTATGGGCCACAGCAACCACTTACCATCAGGTGGACTGTGAGCTCGTTTGTCACCCTATCCTATAAAAAAAATCTGATTTTAAGGGTTCTTTGTCAAAGGGGAACGATCACCTCGCCACTTTTTACATTTTATTATGAACCTAGCCTTTTTTGTCTGAAATGTTCACGGGTGCAAACCAAACAACTCACAAGTTTCATCGTAAGTGGATGAAAGTTGATAGTAACACATAGACAACTTAAAAACGAACAATCAAAACATATCAAATATTCATTTTCATATATTAGATTTTTCTCCAAGCATTTTTAACAAACGAAAGACGTCGGGAACATTAATATCTTAAAACGAATTTGGATCCGCTTATAGAGAGCGCCCGCTGTGAAAAACAGAAATAAACAGGGAATTTAAGTGGGCACATTTATTTATTTAAAGTGACATCGGGATTTCGTCCGTTTATGGCACACTATTTTCGTGGCTTAGGGGCACTCACACCTTACTATAAACATCTCTTGAGACAGTTTCTACGTATATCGGTCGAGAATTGAAGGTACAGTTGGATGTTTTGAGATAAACTTACATCTGCGATAAGTTTTGGGTTAGTTAGTGTCATATGTTCTGTACTTTGACATACAAGTATGGCAACTTACTGTTATCGGGTAACTTTCATGGTAGAAAGAAATTTTTGGCGGAGATAAACTTACCTCTATGATAAGTTATGGATTAGTTAATGTCATATGTTTTGTACTTGGGCATACAAGTATAGCCACTTCCACTCTTCTATGGGTAGTTTTCATGATAGAAAGAAATTTTGGCGATGAATTTATGATAGTGAAGCAGACGTCTTGCACTAATAATATCGACCAGTCTGAGTCTTGTATGAATATTATAGAGATCGAAATAATTTACAATTTCATAGCTTAATTGCTTTACACACTAAAAAGCATTATATCCATAAGAAATTTAATAAATATTGACTATAAAGGAGAGGTGTCAGCGACATTTTATTTACAATTTGAGCTTTTGAAAGGACTTATTTGACAGTGACTTGGAGCAAAGCAAAAATGAGATGGAATATTCATTTTTAATATTTAGCGTTCAAACGACTTATTTTATTTCAGTTTTTCTATAAACCTTTTTATATTATTAAAGGGATTTTACGTTGAATTTGAAAAGGAATCATTCTTAAAATTTTTATTTTATATTTCAAAGACTGCCCACCGAAAATCAACAGTGTATAAGCTAATTAAGATATTTTGTATATTTATTTATGAAGGAATTTCACCCAAATGTATAGTACTATATCAATGGGACTAATATAATAAATGTAAAGTAGTGTCCTCCTTAATTTGTAGGCAGCGGTACCGTTACAGGCCATCAAAGTCCACAGCTGACAAGAACTCGCCCACAGAATGCCTCATAGGGGGATATTTGCCAAATTTTTTGTTAAAGAAGTTGTTCCCTAAATATGTATACCGTTAGAGCCTAATAAAGTTCACAAATAAACCTAGACCTTTTGCATATATCGCGATAGTTGTCATGCATGGCATGCGATTTGGCAATAGTTATTTTTATTTTTTGTTGTTAGGAAAATGCTGCTGGTTTGTTATCTTCTGTCGCCTTTTATGACACCAATGAGACGATTTGGGGTAGTGAATATTCTAACAACGTCTTATAGGCAACGACATTATAAAATTTACAGACAAAAACAGGGCATTTCAAATTTGAACTCACCAGCGCGTAGTGCGCACTAATGATTGATGAACAACGTTCTAACGAAAATATTGAATCCAAATCTCAGAGTAGTAACGGGAAGCGGCATTACCAGTGTGAAGGTCTCAACCCGCTTAAGCGTGGTTAGTTGGGCTACTTTTTCAAAAATACCTGCGTAACAGCGCCTGAAATGGATAATGCCCAGTATTGGACTTAAAAAGGTAGACAACAAATAATTAATGTTATGAGAATCTGTAGGTACTTAATCGATTATATTTGTTTAAAGGGATTTATTATCAATCCAAATATCTATCATAGTTTTATATAGGTTTCTAGAATCTGTCCATAGACTTCTAAAACTACACCTCTTAAAACATTAAAAATGTCGCAAAGTCTGATACATTTTTAATCAATTCTACGTAGTAAATCGAAGTTTTTATTACTCTGTACAAGATATACGAGAAAGTAAATATGAAAACAGGCAGTAGTATGTTTCCCTTGCCGTATGCAATTTAATTTGTATGCTGGAAAAATTAATATAATATTAATGTTATATATGGCAGTATGTATCTTTCCAATCGATAGTTCTGCAGAGTGGTTTTAAAACTAAAATTGGAATAACTTCGCAACGGCGTTATGTTTTGTTATAATAATCATAGTAATTATTGGTATTAACACAGGCGGCCTCTCATCTCAGTGGTACCTCGTTTAGAGCCGGGGCGGCATCAGAGGCAGCTGAACTGAGTAAGTGGCGCAAATATGAATCTCTCAGAGATGACTACATATTTGTGCCATTTGCTGTAGAGACTATCGGTCCGTGGGGTCTACGTGCGGTGAAGTTCCTAAAGGAACTCCATCTGCGGCTGGTCGTTGCTTCTGGTGATAAAAGGGCTGTTTCTTTCCTCGCTCAAGGGGTAAGTATAGCCATTCAGCGGGGAAACGCAGCCAGCGTTCTTGGCACGATACCGCGGGGAGTAGGACTATATGATATTTAAGTTTCTACTTTTAGTTTTTTTTTATTATTATAGTTTTTAATATTGTAGATAAAAATAAGTATTATGTAAATACAAAATGATATCTGCAAATAATCGATACTGATACATTTACACTTTTATTCAGCACGTATAATACACAATACAACGAAATCAAACGTCAGACGTTATAACGAAGCCAACCACAATTCCCAACAGACTTAGAATCGCACTGGCGGTCGTGCTTTGTGGCAATCTATGCGGAAGACCTAGTTTCATCATTGGTCTTGCGTGTTTGGTCATATACTTGATAATTATCATTAAACATTTAAAAACATTAACATTGAAAAAAATACTAGTACCTGATAGAATAGAATATTTTTATTACATAGCACCTACATACTTATTGAAAGTTGTTTTAATATTTACTGGTTCGAAAAATTTCCTAGGCAAAAGAAGTGAGAAAACGTTTGTTAAACCCATTTCTTTTGTAACAACTTTTTGTCTACAAAAACAAAATAACAAATATAGAACAGGGAACGACGGTGCTTTAGTGTCGTCCATTTCATTTTTAATGGTGCGAATCTCAACGCAACTTTGATGATTACTATAGTCGTGGAGGCAATGTACTGCAGCATTAGCTATAACTGCTTCTTAAATCACACAGCTAGATTTATTTGACATTATTTTAGGAGAAATAAATTTTGATGTAAAAATAATGATAACGATTTACATGAAAATATGCTCGTTTTCTTACCCTGTTAATCAGAACAATGCAGTGGACGCACTGCTGCTTGCAGAAATAGAAGGTAGTACCAATCCAGACATACTACTAGATATGTAGTACGAGGCGGCATTTTGGAAAAGAAAAGTCACTGCCCAGCCTCAATCTAAAAAATCTGATAAAATAGCTCTTACTGACTTTTGAATAAAACCATCGAACACTGTAGCATAGACAGTTCTGGTAATAGAGATAATTAGCACACACACAAACACTTTCCAGGGGAAATCATCATCATCATCATCATCATTACAGCCTTTCATAAGTCCACTGCTGAACATAGGCCTCCCCCAAGAAATGCCACAAAGCACGGTCCTGAGCCATCTGCATCCATCGACTTCCTGCATGTCTTACCTGGTCGTCACTCCATCTAGTGGGGGGTCGCCCTACACTTCGCCTACCGGTACGAGGCTGCCACTCGAGAACCTTTCTTCCTTATCGGTTGTCGGTTCTTCGAGCTATATGGCCGGCCCACTGCCACTTCAGCTTACTAATCCGTTGGGCTATGTCGGTTACTCTGGTTCTACTGCGGATATCCTCATTTATGAGTTTATCACGCAGAGAAACCCCGAGCATAGCTCTCTCCATAGCTCGCTGAGCGATCTTGAGCTTTCTCATACGGCCAACAGTGAAGGACCACGTCTCAGATCCGTAAGTCATCATTGGCAACACACACTGGTTGTACAATTTCGTTTTGAGGTTTTGAGGTATGTCTAACGAGAAGATGTGTCGTAGTTTCCCGAACGCTGCCCAGACGGGTTGAATCCGTCGATTGACCTCTCGGTCGAAGTTGGACTTACCTATTCGGACTATTTGTCCCAGGTAAACATACTCGTCAACAACTTCGAACTTAGTGCTTCCAACAACTACCGAAATAGGTGTGACATGGACGTTAAACATGATTTTTGTTATGTCCATGTTCATATTAAGACCTATCCGTTGGGAGACACTATTGAGGTCATTGAGCAAAGTGCTTAGGTCCTCCAGCGATTCTGCCATAAGGACTATATCGTCGGCAAATCGAAGGTGAGTGATGTACTCGCCATTGATGTTAATACCGCATCCTTTCCAGTCCAGTAGCTTGAAAACTTCTTCCAATGCAGCGGTGAAGAGTTTCGGGGATATAACGTCACCCTGTATTACACCTCTCTGCAGTTGGATAGGTTTCGTACTCGGATAGCCATCGTAGTTCTACTGTAAAAACACTTCAGCACTTTGATATACCGACAGTCAACTTGGCACCGGTGAAGGGACTGCAGCTTCGCCCAAATTTCGACGGAATCAAAGGCTTTCTCATAGTTCACATACGCCAGACATAGTCACAAATTGTACTCCTCGGACTTCTGTACAAGTTGTGGTATATGGTACTAAAGCTTCTTCGGAAACCAGCTTGTTCGAGAGGCTGGAAGTCGTCAAGTCTGCGTGCGAGACGATTCGTAATGACTTTCGAAAGCAGCACGTAGACGCGGCTCAGAAGGGAAATCGGTCTGTAGTTCTTCAAAAGAACGTTTTCGCCTTTCTTGAAGAACAAGACCACCGCACTTCTGCTCCACGCCTCCGGAGTAGTGCCACCATGGAGGACGGAAAGAGCATTAAAGAGCTTCTGAAGGACTTCAAGTACCGGTTTTCCACCCGCTTTCACAAGCTCCGCTGTAATTCCATCCTCGCCTTCTAATCTCGATCAGACTGACATTCGGAGTATCATCGGAATAGTGTCGGATAAGACTTGCTTTTGAATCGTTACCCACACTTGCGTGTGGCTCCAACGATGATGTTTACAGCAGCCCATAGAACCTCTTAATCTCACTCAAAATCTCAGGTGTCCCAGAAACAATGCTGCCACATTCGGTCTTCAGCTTTGACAGTTGGCTCTTTCTGGCAGACAGACGCCCTGGCAAAAACTTTGGAGCCTTGGTTCCGCTCGATCGCTTCTTCAATACAAGCTGAATTGAAGTTGCGTAAGTCCCGGCGCATGCATTTAGAGATCTGTCTGTTCAGTTGCCTGTATGCTGTCAAATCTGTTGAAGAATGTAACTTCATCACCCGTCTAACAGCCATGAGATTAAGAGTGTGATTGGAGAGTTTTTGTGTTCTTCTGCGGCGGGTCTTGCAAATCTTAGCTCTGACCGTATGGACAGTTTCCACGAGCTTGTCGTTCACATCGTCCACTTTGTTGCAGTCTTCTAGGCACTAAAAACGGTTTCGTAGCTCCAGCTGAAAGGTTTCAGGACTCTGAAACAGAGAACGAGCGGGACGGAGCGTTGACTTCATTAGGCGAGACCTCTCCAACTTAACGTTTAGGTTCAGTATGCCTCTAACCATTCGCTGATTGCTACCAGTTTTCACCCTCGCGATCACGGAGACATCACTGAACAGTTGTCATCTGGTCGTCATAATGAAGTCAATCTAATTTTTTGTCGAGGGCTCGACCAGGTCCACTTCCTGTGGGGCCGCTTCTGGAAGAAAGAGTTCATAATAAAGAGTCCCTCTTTCTCCATGAAGTTGGCCAGCTGCTGGCCCCTTGGGTTCCGTTGCCCTATTCCAAATTTTTCTACTTTCAGCTCACCATTCTCTCTTGTGCCTAGTTTTGCATTGGTCTTCCATTAACACCGTATAGTGGGTTTTGGAGGAATGCATGGCTCTAGAGATATCCTCATACATTTCCTCCACCTCCTCATCGGGATGTGCCGAGGTTGGTGCGTAAACCTGTATGACCTTCAGCGAATACCGTTTGGTGATTCTGAGTATAAGGTACGTCACCCTCGTCGACATACTCCCAATCTTTACAACGTTGTTAACAAGAGACTTGTGGACGATAAATCCGACACCTCCTTGGGACAGATGGTCGTCCTCCCGGTCATAGAACAAATTGCCGGATTCGAGGATTACCGTGTTCTCCCCCTCTCTTCGGACCTCGGATCATCCTATAATATGCCAGCGTAGCTTATCTATCTCTTCTTCCAGCTCCACGATCTTCTCGTCAGTACTCTGGGTGCGTGCCTTGTATGTTGCCAGGTCGAGTCGTCTTAGGTGACAACCGAACCTCCACCGGAGATTCTTAGCACCCCCGGCCCCGCCTTTACCATGGTCGCCACCGTAGCCAGGAATAGCGAGGCCGCCGGGGCTTGGGGCCCTTTTTTTGTAACTTTTGTCATGGTATTTGCCATAGTTGCCACGCTTGGCGAGCGGGTTAGCAAACGCATTTTTTTATTATAATTTTCTGTTATCTGGAAGATGCTGCTGCCCATCTCCTGCCTATTTCCCTTTGTCGCCTTTTACTACACCCACGGGAAGATATGGGGTAGTGAATATTCTTAACCGCCACTACACGGCAAATCATAAGTATTAAAAAATACTTTAAGTATGTATGTATATTGTTTTATTTATTTTAAATAATAAACATAGGTTTTACAACAACGGGTTACAAAAATGTTTTATAGCAATAACAATAGGATACTTTTGGAATAAGGGGGAGGAGGGGGGGGGGGGTACAATATAAAATTATCGCAATATCAAGTTATAGTAGTACATAACAGGGTCACTGACGCATTCAATACAACGTGTATTCATATCAATGAACGAAATAGTATAATGTCTTCGAGAATGCGATAAAAGGATGTTAGCAAGCGTTCAACATAATTCATTCTCGTAAAACGGCTTTCTTGTGTACGAGCTCGTAGTTATATGCATACAATTTATACAGCATTACGAGTAGGTATCTTGTATTACTTATAGGTCGTTCGATATGGGTGGCTTGACAAGATAAAACAGGCATAATAGGTAAATGATATTGGTACCTACCATACACATTGGTAACATATAGAATGATATCGATAATTTACACAAAATCGAATCATAACAAAGACATTTAAATTAGTATACTCGTATATATGTTACAGTCAAAACTCATAACCGGTCACCCATTTTAGATTGTAAAATGTCAGGCAAAAGTCGTTTTGACTAAGGACGTTTGTCAATACCAATTTTAACAGATTTTTGCAGTCAAAAGTAGTTTTGACTAAGGCCGTTAGTCGATTTCACTTTTAACTGCAAAAATGCTGAGTAATATTGATTTTGACCAAATTACATCGGTTAAAAGTGGTTTTGATCAACAATGTAAGTCAAAACTTTTTTGACTTATACTTTTTGAATTTCTGATATTAAAAAGTTAAATCTTTGCAATATTATATTTTATATCATTATAATGTCGCAGCTTTAGGGCAAGGATTAGGGTTAAGGTGCTACTGTTACTGATATTGCGAGTTTTGACCGATAGTCTGAAGTTAAATCAGACAACACCACTTTTGACTAAGAACGTTGGTCAGAAGTCAGAACCATTTGACTACAAAAATCAGTAAAGTGTCGGAGCATCAGTCAATAACATTTTTGCCTGATTTTCGCAGTCAAAAGTGGTTTTGACCGGTTATGAGTTTTCACTGTGACATACATTAAAATCTCTTTGAATCTTACTGACACGAAGTTTGTGTAGTACTTAATTCATTCCAAATAAAATTGAACTAGAATTATTTCTTATTCGTTTTTAACGAGTTTTCAAACTAAATAGAAAAAAGTTAAGTGACAAGCAGACTTTTTTTTCCACTACTGGATAAAGCCTCTTCACATTCTTGAGAGGGTTTTTAAAGCAGGAAGGGGTCCGCCGTTCTGCCCCGATTCGAGTTGGCGTATTTCACATACTCTTGTAATACTCATAATATCCCAATAATATCGGTTTTCTCACGACGTACTTCTTCACCGCCGAGCACGTGTTAAATCAGCACTTAGAATTGCAATTAAAAATTTTGTTGCGGTCGTCAGGGATCGAACATGGGGAACGATGTAATAGTAATATTATACAATTTTAAATGGTAATGATACTCCCCTTTACCAGGTTTTGGTATGTGGGTTTCAAATTTTTTTATGGCTATCCGATCATCAGTCGGTCACCAAAATCTCGTCTGTTAGTCACTTATTATGTGTTGACAGTTGACATTTTTAATTCAAATTCACTACTCTACATTTTCGATTGCTAATTGCAAATGGAATTTTATAAAATATTATTTATTCCATTTATAATATAACGTTTATACTCATTCAAATTTCCCTGTCTTTAATCACTGATGACGTAATTAGATTTGGGTGTAAGCCCGTCGTTATTTGATTTGCCTAATTTAAAGTTTAGGGAACGTGAGGCTGAACGTTCCTACCCTTCCTTTTGACTTTTTCTCTCATGGTTTTAAAATAATTTGTTATTAAATTAAGCGCATGTGTTTGATTTCGTGTATTTCAATATTAAATTAAACTTCCACTGATTCCATAACATGGTAATGTTTATGGTAATCTACTGAAGTTCTTGCGGTCGAAAACAACTTTGGAATCCGCAATCCAAGATCGTTTATACCTAAATCTAAATGTTAGAACATGGCGCTATAATTTCAGTAAAAATATTTCTATTACAACGTGCTGCTTGCTAGCTTCATTTTCTACCGACTTCAAAAAAGAGACGGTACTCAATTTGACTGTATGTTTATTTCTTTTTTTATGTGTTACCTCATGTGTCATACCTCATAACTTTTTCTGGGTTAATCGATTTAGATGATTCTTTGTTTATTTGAAAGCTGGTGCTTCTTATGTGATCCCATATGAATTTGATCAAGGTCTGGTTTTGAGTAATTCTTAATAATTTATATTGAAGTCGGTTGTACAAAATTTTTATGTTATGTTATATTTAAAAAAGGGGTTTACAAAACCACAGTTTACATTGTTTGTTACATTTTTATATTAATTTTAAATTGCAACAACTTATTTTACCAACAAAAACACTGCGCGCCCAATTTACAGGAAGTGATTAAATTAAATTAATGAAGTACGATGACATTTCCGCATAATGTTGGCAAATAAGCACGAGGGCGACTAATAGGGTATGGATAGGATCGGCCATTGACGCTCCTCTTTATTAATTGGGCTAATGACGGCCAATTGTTTTCAAAACGACGGGACTTCTCCTCCTATAGCCTTTTTGATACCACATCTGCTTACATCATATCAGGCTTGGCCAACTCGGGTCAGCCCTTTACCTTGGGCCAGTTATGTTCTGGGGTTTCCTTAGTGCATCGTCGGTGACCAAGCCTTACTAACTAAATACTAATAAACTTACTAATAAATAAAATTAAATAAAATAACTAAAGAACAATGGCAGACTTTCATACATAAAATTAGTTGAGAAAGAATGGTAGCATTTACCAAGGGGAGTGCTCTGAGGAATTGTTCGGATTAATCCCAGCCGCCAAATTTCGCGAACGGACATCGCGGCAGAACTCCTGATACCATCCACACCATCTGGATGATTGGCGGGCCACCACTGTGCGATTTAGAAGATGTTTTCTTCCTCGCATGACTTCCTTGTGGAATCGATTACCATCAGCGATTTTTTCCGGACCGATACGACTTAGGGACCTTCAAGAAAAGAGCGTACGCCTTTTTAAAAGGCCGGCAACGCATCTGCAATTCCCTCCCTGGTGTTGCAGTTGTTCATGGGCGGCGGTAGTCACTTACCATCAGGTGAGCCGCATGCTCGTTTGCCCCTTCTCCTATAAAAAAAAGCGTCTATATATCAAAAATATCTTAAAATGTTAAGCGTCAGCCCTTGAATAACTTTGCCAAAGAAGTTTGTCCTGAGAAGGCGTCAAAAAAAGATATTTAAATTTGAACCTTTTTAGGTTATGTCTTATGTCACTTGGAAAAAGTCATGCTTCCTGTGGTTGTTTGATGTTAGCTTAATACATTCTCAATATAATGTACCTACCTTCATAATTGAGAGTTTTTAGATTATTGTACATACATACATATAATCACGCCTCTTTCTCGTAGGGGTAGGCAGAGACCACTTCTTTCCACTTGCTACGATCCTTACATACTTGTTTCGCTTCGTCTACTTTCATTATTCCCTTCATACATGCTCTACGGTTTAGGGTACTCTTGACCTGGCCTAGATTATTGTATCTCTATTATATATTTAAATATTATAAATGTATATTTCTGGCATGGCTTCAGGGCCTTTGTGTCATACAGTGACATTCTCAGAAGGGCTAGAACCCAGAGCCGTAAAGCCAGTTTAAAAAGGAGTGATACTTTGTTTTAGGTAGTGTTGCCATAACAATAAATGGAATTGTTACATAGTACTATGGTTGAGATAATGTAATGTATTATTGTAGGAAGTTCTTTGTAAGAGACTTATTTTCAACCATATCACTTTTATTTTTATTATTACTGACAGTATAGTTCTCACTAATAATAACTTGTGTTTGTGTGTTGTGTTTGTAATCTTACAAAGTGTAAGTGTAAATAGTATGGATATAGTAAATGGTAACACTTGAAAAGAGTAAAATTATTGAAGTCATTTGATATTCCCAAAATGTTTTTTTTCTATGGCTTTAATTAAAATACATTTTTATTTGAAAAATCATAGAAAAATAATAAAACTCATTTTATATATAAGTTATTTCTAGACCTCTTTTTAATAAAAAAAGCGGTGCCATTTAAAATTATATATATTTTTTTCAAACGTGGTTCGTTTCCCACAAACTATGTGCAAAAGAATTATCTATATGATAACTGTGGCTGCCAACCCGCGTATTAAGCTTGGCAACTATGGAAAACCTTTGAGGCTATGGGGAAGCTTATGTAAAGCCGCGGACTTTGATAGATTAGTAACAAAATTTTTAGGAAAGTTTTAGTTTATTTTGAGGAAGTTTTAAATTGGACTGTATATCTATACAAACAAATAAAATTCAAGTGTCTGTTTGTAATGTTAAATTAACAGCTTATTACTAATTGATACACATACATAAGTTTCTTATACGCACCGCCTTCAACGATTCTTTTTCATTAAATAAGTTATATTTCAGAGACTGATATAAATTTGAAGAAAAGTATCATCTCAAAAGGTGGAAAAAGATTTTTAATATAACTATTTGGACGAGATTTTAGTTGTTACTTTAAACTTGCAAAATTCCTTAAACTACTCAAAAGCGTAAAAAATGAAAATTTAAATATATTTTTTCTTAATTTTTTTAACCCCCACACTAGGATTTTCTCCTGTATCGTGGAGCCAGTTTACAAACATATATTGCACGAGGATAAACATCCAGACCAGGAACAATTATCTGTAGGCCATACAAATACTTGTTCCGTGCAGGATTCGAACTCGCGGACCCCAGCGCAACAACTTTTCAACAGTGGTAGAGCCTCGCGGCAGCTTTTGCTGTCGCATGGATGGGCTGGTTCGAACCGGGGTAGTACCACGACGTGCATGATTCGAACCCGCGGCCCCCAGCGCAACAACTTTTTAACAGTGGTAGAGCCACGCGGCAGCTTTTGCTGTCGCACGGATGGGCCGGCTCGAACCGGGGTAGTACCACGACCTCACAGAAAACCAGCGTGAAGGAGAGGTTTACCTCTGCGTTTCGCTTGGTGAGTGCAGGTGGCCGGAGGCCCTTTTTACTGGAAATGAGGCATTCCATCTTAGTCCTCACGGGTGACAACGCATCTACATTTTGATTTGTAATAGAGGATAGATGTAGATGTCTATGAGCCGCAGAAACCACTTACCATCTGGTGAACTGTGTGCTCGTTTGTCTCCCTTATCCTATAAAAAAAAACTCATTGCTAAGCCACTGCGCAACGGAGCCGTCAAAAATTAAAAACAGACTTCTAAAAATGGTGAGAGTGAAATTATTTGCACACAATTACTTCTGAAGTGTTTAATTCTCGGGATTTCAATTATGCGAAACAATCAGTCTTACTACTTAATACCATAAGTTTTGGGATGCAAAAGGTTATTACTTACATCCTTTTGTCCTAACTACCATTTTGCGATTGCTTCTACCATGCGTGAAAACAATGACAATGACCGCCAAGGAACCCTGGATGAGGCCAGTGTTGAACAATAAATTGTTGTTAAGTGAAATAAAAGTAAAATAAAAATAAAGGTTCTCGAGTGGCAGCCTCGTACCGGCGGACGAAGTATAGGGCGTCCCCCCACTAGATGGAGTGACGATCTGGTGAGACGTGCAGGAAGACGATGGATGCAGGTGGCTCAGGACCGTGCTTTGTGATATTCCTCGGGGGAGGCCTATGTTCAGCAGTGTACTTGTGAAAGGCTGTAATGATGATGAACATGAAATTAAAATATTAATGACGTTCATGTTTTTATAATTACAAGGTAATTAAAAATTTACACCAAGGAATAATATTCTTACTGATATCTCATTAACCTCATAAAAAAACTCTGTTATCAAATGAATTTGCAATTAAGGTGACCCACATGCGATAATTATATCATCATTAGTGTACTGGAAAAGGTACAGTTAAATTGTTATTTATTAAAAGATACAAAAGATAAAAAAAGTAACATATAAATTTTTTGTACTTGTAATTGACGTGCTAAAAAGTTCCTAATATAAATGCAATAATATTTTAGCCGGTGACTAATATAATAAGATAGACGGAGCACTAAGAACAAATAAAAGTCAGTAAAAGGTCTAAATTGTAAAGTAATACAATTGAGTTCGCAATGCTCACGAACCATCTAATAGCGAAAAAGAAATTTGTAGATAAAAAATTAACAGCCACTCTAAAAAGGATTACGGCATAACAATGATATTATATATAAAAATCCTTTATAATATCATTGCGGCATAATGACTATACTATAGAACTAAATACTATACTATTTTTGTTACTGTTCAAAAGACTTCAAGGGAAGGAAGGTCAAAGGTCAGTTTGCGACATTTACCTTTTTTATACAAGTTGAAACTTGGTAAAAGCGACATATGAGTGCACAATCAAAAACATGAACATGTGCATAGGCATTAACATCTATCGTTAATTAAGAATTAATAATATAATTATAAAATCTTTACTAATACAAACTTTTATAGGCTATACTAAGGCTAGCATCCGGTTCCGTCATCAGATAAGCTCCATGATACATAAACCGATGTGAACAAGTGCTTCAAAGTTTCAAACCGGAAAGGCCGAAAGACATTCGAAGAAAACAAGTTAGTTTGAATACCAGCTTTCAAAAGCAGCATACTACTGTGTTTCGTATCGTGAATGTAGATAACCGGAGAACCTTTTTATTGGAAACGAGGCATTTCATGTTAGTTATCTGGTGTGACAACGCATTTATATTTTAATTCTTAACTGCATGATGCATGCTGTGGTCGATAGACAGATGTCTATGGGCCATAGCATCCACTTTCCATCAGGTGGACTGTGTGCTCCTTTGTGACCCTTATTTTATATAAAAAAAGGTTAAATAAAAAGTTATATAAAACCTTGAATGAATATGGATCATTTCAACATATTCAACAGAGGGCACCATGACAGATAGCCACAGGATCCAATGAATAATAATCTTCTTACGGTGCCGTCCCCCATTGGCACGAAGCGTCAATATCAATTACCGCAAACTTACTTGACCGTCACTGCCTCGATGATGTAGTGGACGTAGGTGCGGCGGCTGATCATGTGATGCCGGGTTCGGATTCCGGGTCAGGCCAAAATGTTTGAATGCGATTTTCTGTTAAGAAATGTTCAGTGGTATAAGAGTACGGGAATAGGGTGAACCTCCGTTTGCACACACACTGGTGCAGTATAATTATTTTATATTGCACGAGTGTGTGACCTAGCTAGTTTATGTGGCCGAAATTTGGTCCGGAGGACATTATTACCTCACAATAGAGTGGAAACAGAAATCATGCCACTTTTTGCGCTGTAGAAATGTGGCTAAATAAAAATTTACAGCAGTTACAGCCTCTATAGGTCCCATTGGGACCAGCAATAGGACTTAATTAGGTTGCAACTTAACTTACTATACATTATTTACAATATATTGTGAGTGTAAATATTAAATGGTTCACGTAACTTACGCAGTTACGTATACGTTATTTTCTCGCTCAAATGTTAAGCGTTCTTGACACTATACCTATCCGGGGAGTAGGACTGAATGACAGTTTAAGTTTTTAGTTTTAGTTTTTTTTATAATTATGTTAATAAATATTGTAATATATTTAAATAAAGAGTAAACAATAACAATTGAACATATATAATACAATGTACTCGTATATACACAAGTTCCGTATACTATGATTAGGGAACATTGAATTCTTCGGATCCGTTTATTTGTGACGCCTTAATTTGTAAATTGTTTACATTTAATCTGAATAACTTATTCATTATCTTTCTATTAATTGCTTATTGGTGTTTTTAAGATAAATATTTTGTTGTCTGTGGTTGTCGATAAATACGGAGTATAATTAAGGAATAAACAAACCTATTCACTGGAATAAACATGACAATTGTGTATTACTAGAGCCCAATGACTTCGTCAATCTTACTTAGCGGTACCATGTAGCGACATCTATGGAAATGTATTAAATAAAGAACGATGTATTTAGCGCGTCAAATTTTCATATCGATATACATCGCAACCGCTTCCGTAGATAGATAATAGATGGCGCTAGAGTAGTCAAGTGAGCTCGGCCACGGTCCTTATTGCTTTGTAAGAGAGATTAGTTTTAATTAAAATTGGACATGACTCAGGTAATCACTATCAACAATATTAAAACGGTCGCAAGTGGCAAAAGAGGTAAATGAAAGCAGCAGCAGCATCTTTTTTCTATACGTGGTAGAGCCATGCTATAGCTGTATCATGGTTGTAGCACGAATGCGTCGGCTCGAACGGGGAAGGACTACGCTCTCATAGAATACCAGCGTAAAATAGTAGCTTAATGCTGTTGTGTTTCGTATGGTAAGTGTAGAGAACCGGAGACCTTTTTTATTGGAAACGAGACATTCCATTTTAGTCCTCACGGGTGACAACGCATCCACATTTTGATTCTTAATCGAAGATAGATGTAGATGTCTATGGACCACAGCAACCACTTACCACCAGGTGGACTGTATGCTCGTTTGTCACCCTTATCTTATAAAAAAATCTTCCTGATAACAAGAACTGCGGTTGCCAACCCACTTCTCAAGCGTGGTCTCATAATAGAGATATATCTCTATCTGTTGTTCATTTCTAGTCCTATGTACATCAGTGGACTTGATAGGCTATAATAAGTTAATGGAAAATGTAGAGCCACGCTGCAGTGGTATTATGGGTGCAGCACAAAAGGTCCACTCGACCGGAGGAGCAATACGCTCTCACACAATACTATCGTAAAGTAGCAAAATTATTTTTCGTATGGTGAGTGTGGAAAACTGGAGACCCTTTTACCTGCGTTGGCATCCCAGCCTAATGATGTGTTAATATATCTGAAATTTAAATGAAACCTATTTCTACGGATTTTATCGCAATTAATTTAACTTTTTAATTCCCGACGTTTCGGGTGCATTACAGCACCCATGGTTACGGGGGGGGGGGGGACTGAGGTGTTAGACGTCGCGATGTCATAGTTAGCCCGGCTACTTTCAGTTTTTGAATATTAACTTTTGGTCCGATCTAAGCGGAATGAGCTTATAGTATCTTGAAGTCTTGCAGTGGTATGCTTGGGTTGGGATTACTAATAATTTTATTAATTATAGGGTCCCAAGCAGATGGCAGCACCCATCCATCTTCTCTATAGAAATTATGTTTTTTATGAAAGGATGTTTTTTAATATGAATAGCCTCGCGAATCATCCTTGGTAGGAATCGGTGTTCTTTGGCGAGGATTTGTGGTCTATCAAATTTAATGTAATGGTGGGGACGATCTTGAACATGTTCACACTCTGCAGACTTCCCGGAACGTTGTTTCTTCAAGTCAGCTATATGTTCTTTCACGGGAGTTTTTATAGATCTTTTTGTTTGTACTATGTAAGAGAGACTAAATTCACAATCAAATCAGGATTTCGGGATTTCGATAACACTATTGGTCGCACTGTGTATAGGAAAAAGAGTCATACCAACCGATATTTAAATGGTGAGTCACACCATCATCCATCACGGTTAGCTACCGTAGGAAAATCTTTGTGGTATGGTTCTTTCTATAAAATATAAAATACTACTATAATAGCTCGCCAGGCAGACGTTGTTCTGCCCTTTCCAATGACCCTTACTATAAAAATCCTTAAATTCGCAATAATAAATTTTGAGGGTCATTTGTTGGGATAAAAACTATCCTATCTCTCAAGTTGGACCAAAATGCACACAGTGTGAAAAATTTCATTGAAATCAGTTCAGAGTCCATCGCGGACAAACAACGTGACACGTAATTTTTATATATAAAGATTATGTTGTAAATTGTGCTTTTAAAAAAAAATAGTCCCGCTGGGTTTCTTGATGGTTCTTCCCAGGACAGCGGCTTTTTTTGCGAAGCAGTGGTAAAACTAAAAAAAAATACTTTCAATAAGTATATTCTATTCTAAAATAGTATTATTTGCTTTCATTACGCTTATTAAAATATTTAATAATTTAATAATAAACGTAAGAGACCAATTGAGTTATGTAATAAAGAGAGTGATTTCTTTAATATCACTAAATATTCCTTGACGTGAGATGTACAAGGTATAAAGTCGGAAGGTCGGATATAAAGATCTGACAAATACGTCATTTTATTTACCTGATCAAGTTGGTAATTCGAGCTCTTTCCAACCATCACATACCTTATTTGAAAATAGACAGTTGTTTACTTGTTTATTTTATCTAGTTTTTACGTTTTGGAAATAATAATCTTTATATATAAAATTAAGTGTCACGTTGTTTGTCCGCAGTGAACTCCTAAACTACTGAAATGATTTCAATGAAATTTAGATAGAATAGTTTTTATCTCGATAAGTGACCCTCCATATTTTTTCTTGCGAATTTAAGGATTTTTATAGAACAGAGGTTCGCCGCTAATGGCAGAACAACGTCTGACTGTCCAGTTATATATATATATATATATATATATATATATATATATATATATATATATATATATATATATATATATATATATATATATATATATATATATATATATATATATAATTAAGCAGATGTTAGAATATAAATTTAAAATTGTATAAAAAAATTAGCTCGACTCGATGACACATAATATATGCCATCTACGTTTGTGTATTTGTTGACAATAAAATTTTTGTGTGTGTAGGAAATCTAGTTTTTATACATCTACAAAATAGGAGGCTTGCAAGCCTCCTATTTTGTAGATGTATAAAAAATGAGTCTGTGCATTTTTCTTAATGTATAAATTATCTCTGCTAATTTTCATCGAAATTGTACAATTATTTTTAGAAGAGACAGCATAAAAAAATCATCGGAGTGATGGAGAGACAGCGTTACGTTCTGCAACAAAAATGTATGGTTTACTTACAAACCGTTATCTTGTGCAATTCGATTCCCAATAAAAATTTGTACAAATCTGTATACAAATAGTATTAAGAGTTCCATATGTTTATCAGGCGTACGTTTGTTACTATAATGAGAATATTATTACAGATAATGATAAACTAATGACCCTGGGCGGTAGGTTACTTGAGTATATGCCAGTGATAATGCTTCTGTGGTACGAGTATATCTTTATTCATGATCATCTTTATGATATGTGTGTACTATGTAGGTATTTTGTGTAACAGGTGCCACTTACTTATTAGTAATTTTGTATTTAATTACATAAACAGCAACTGCTTTGTATCGAACAAAACCAAATAAATTGACCTGCTCGTCATGGTATATCTTTATTCATGATCATTTTTGTGATATGTATTTTGTGTAACATTGGCCAATTAATGATTTCTTATGCTTACGCTAACACTACACATTTAAATAAAAATAGTTTTTACGGATTTTATCGTGTATATTAACTTATTTTATATTCCCGACGTTTCGAATACTTTAAAAAAACCATACTTTAGATTGGACCAAAAATTAATTATTTTAATTTGAAGATAGCCGTGGTTATCTATGACATTGGGTCTGTCTTCTGACATGGGTGGTGACCGTTAGTGGTTCCGAGCACTTTATTTGTGTTGTCACTAGTACCAGTATACTAGTGACATTGAGCATTTAACCGGATTTCCAGGTTAAATACTCGATGACTAGTGACAACACAAACAAAGTGGTCCACTATACAGTTACTGTAATGGCCCTTTTCGCTTCCGCTCTCTGCGCTGCCGCCGTTTGGATCCTCTGCTAGTGATGGGATTTTGTTTTGTGTGTTGAAAAAGAAAAGGTGATATCAACTTCAAACAAATTTTATTCGATGCCCAATCACATAATGATCACACGATAAAGTAAACGATTCATCGATTTTTTTTTATAAAAAAACGAACTTGCAAATAATTGCCAAAAATAAATTTGATAGCGTAAGCAGGCCGTCAAATGTAGTTTTACACCTAGTGTAGTGTATTTTTATTTTTACAATAACTAGTTAAGATTGAATTGCAAGGTATACGACTTATTAAAGTTTATAAAGATATTAAAAGATTTTATCTGTGAGAAACTGACTGGTTGATTTATTTTAATTATGATTAATTACATCACACTCTGTCTTCGGAGCCTACTGTCAAAAAATTATTTGCCGTATGGAGGTGATCATATAAATCCATCACTTTCTCTCGTAGTCGTACTGTTGTAAGAGAGGACTCCTAAATAATTATAGTCCTCGATCGTGGCAAAATAATTCCATCTTCCCGTTACATGTTTTTATAACAAATTTACTAAAACTACTCTTCACGAGCTGCCCAGGGGATAAAGCCGTGCCCTTAACATTTCATTATATGCGAGCAAACTGTCTGATCGCTCTCCGCTGCTACCAATGATATTGTTAGTTGTGATTATAAGTGAATCTACTTGTACCAAGTGTTCAATTATAGGATAAGAGAATGTTATAACTACGTTTAGATTGGTTTATTCCACTAATTCCCACCAAAAGTGCCACTGGTGGGACAAAGTGGACTCTTTAAAATGTGTTTGTCTGCTTTCTGCCACAAATCGTTTCTTGGTGGAACAAATTACACTGTTATAATAAACCTTGTCTACTTTTCCCCACTAGGGCTGGCATAAGCAAGTTCTAAGATTTTGAAGTGTTTTTCAAACAAAAAGATAGAAAACAAATCATCAAAATTAAATAATTGTAATCAACATAAGTCATGGATTTACAAATTGTTCATAATCAAAATAATATCAGGGAGATGCTGCTTGCTATATCCTTTTTAATTTTCCCTCTGTCACCTCTTACGTCACCGTATTCTCATACCGCCGGTACACGATTATAATTTCCACCATTGTAAGCTAAATTGTACAATGGTGAAATTAACGTTCGCCAGCCACCGATAGAAGTCGGCGATAGAAGAAGAAAAACTGAAGAAAGAATGCTTTTAATGAAAACTCAGGTATTATTTATTGAAATAAGTTACGAATAAAATTATTATGGCAAATATATTTCTTCTCGAGATGTGCCGGGCGAACATTCACTAACATACTGCGTACAAAGGTATTTGTGACGTAAAAGGGTATTTGTGCCCTTTGGAAAACAATAGAATCGTTTTCAATGGCAAAACGTAGAAGAGATACATTTTGAGGATCCGTTGATGTTGAAAAAGGATCACAGTGACAAACAAGCACACAGTCAACAAGTGATTACTGTGGCCCATAGACATCTACATCTATCTTCGATTACGAATCAAAATTTAGATACGTTGTCACCCGTGAAGACTAAGATACAATGCCTCGATTCCAGTCAAAAGGGTCTCCGGTTCTTTACATGGACCGTTGAGGTGCTATTTTACGCTGGTATTCTGTGAGAGTGTGGTTCTTCTCCGGTCAAGGCGACCCATTTGTAATGCTATTATACTACTAATATAGCTGCAGCATCGCTCTATCAGATCTAGTAAAAGGCACGTGTTGAATACACATATCTATGTATGACATATTATAAACAAAGTATTTGCTTATATGTTTTAACGTACGTAAATAGGGTCAATAAGAAAACAGAGTCAAGCAGATTGCACATCTGGTGATAAACAAATGATGTCAACAACTGTCTATACCTATTTCTTATTGAGTTTGACAATCTTATTCTAAAATATGTGGGTGTTTCGAGTAAAAGGCGGTATTTAGTATTATTGACATATATTTTATATAGCCGTGGTAGCTTAGTGCTCGCGTTAAATTTCATAGTACGCGAGCGAACCGGATTCAATCTCCACCGGCACCAATGAAATCTTTAATTGTAATTTTAAGTGCCGATTTACCACCTGCTCGTCGGCGGCGAAGAAAAACATCGTGATAATAAAAAAATAAAAAATATTTTTAATCCGTGTGAAGTTCGACAACACGCATTAGGGCAGCGCGGCGGACACTTCCTTGCCCTGAAACCCTCTCAGAAGTGAGAGGAGGCCTGTGCCCAGCAGTGGGACGTATATTTGCTGTAGCTTTAACTTTAACTTTTTTTTAATTTTATTGATTCTTTGTCGCGACATTCACTGAAAAGGTCTTTTGTAGCCTATATCAAAGCTACAAAAGATCGTTTCATTGAATTCACTTCACATTTCATATCTATTTACTGCCATTGCGTAGAGTAGTAAAAGTAAAAAGTAAATAGTCTATATACACAGGCACAGGCCTTTTCACATGTCTGGAAAAGTTATGGAGCTATTAGCCCGACGCGTTGCTCCAGAATGTGTTGTGTCACACTTAAATAAATCAACAGTTAAAATCGTAATGAATAATTTCATTTGTACCGGCTAAGATTTAATCGCGTAATGAAAAATTTGTGTATCTGGGCTCAAAGTTTACAAGAGATGGAAAGTGTGAGAGTGATATCGAAAGAAGAGTGAATGCAGGAAACATGGTGAATGGAGCCTTGCACTCTTTTATGAGCAGTCGCAAGGTGTTTTTTTATAGGATAAGGGTGACAAACGAGCACACAGTCCACCTGATGGTAAGTGGTTGCTGTGGACCATAGACATCTACATCTATCTTCGATTAAGAATCAAAATGCAGATGCGTTGTCACACGTGAGAACTAAAATGGAATGCCTCGTTTCCAGTAAATAGGGTCTCCGGTTCTCTACACTCACCAAACGAAACACAGCAGCGTCAAGCTGCGATTTTACGCTGGTATTCTGTGAGAGTGTGGTCCTTCCCCGGTGGAGCCGACCCATTTGTGCTGCAACCATAATATAGCTGCAGTATGTCTCTTCCAGTTCTAACAAGGCTCGTTTGGCTGTGCATGAGGGTTTGACATGATTGACGAAAAAAGTGTATAAGGCGAATGTGAAATGAAAGTGTTGGAAGGGTTAGACCTAGGCAGACGTTTCAAGACCAAATCAAGGATGTCTTGAAAAAGGCCAGGTCAAGAGTAACCTAAACCGTAGAGCATGTATGAAGGAAAAAATGAAAGTGGACGAAGCGAAACAAGTAAGTAAGTAGTAAGTAGCAAGTGGAAATTATATATAAAATATCCTCCTTATGAGGTAAACTATCGGGTAGCCTATATTTGGACTTTGACAGGCTGTTATGAGTGAATGAAAAAATATACAAAAACAGGTCAAGATAATATAAAGCAAAAAAGTAAAGTTTCGTTTTTGAAACAGTTATATTTAAACAGGATCAATTTACAAAACAGGATCCAATACATATAATAGGCTGTTATCGTTTATAAGAGGATATATTTCTTCATATGATTCACATTATATAATTTAATAAAATATTTAGAAAGAATTGTGATAAATTCATTCTCATCATTTTCTTTCAATGATTTCCTTTTTAGTATTAAACAGCTGATAAATAATAAAATATGTTTAAGAGGACAAGTAAAATAAAAATACAATATAGAAAACGGTTTATCTCCATCACAGTTAAGTTCTGAATGAATATTATAACGGTAATAGTACAATAAGACATTTCACTTTTCAAACACACGCAATAAATGACCTTATTCCACGCGTATCGGATCATCATTGAACTCTTCCGGACTGTTTACGACACATAATAAAAGCAAAATTACCCATAAAATAAAACGCCTGGAGCAACTAAACCACAGTACAGGCATTGAAGAAATACATAACAAAACGAAGAAGTCCAAAATTTATACTTCATTATGATAAGATTATTTTTATTGCTTAATATTTTAGAATTAAAATCGTTTGTAGTAGGCTAATTGTTAACGTAGTGAATAAACGCTAGCCTCCCCGAGTTTTATAGTACGAAATCCGATCTCTGCCGTTGAGGTAAGTAATCATCATCATCATCAGTCTATAGAAACTACTCTACTACTCTACCGGCTATCACTTCTACGATAGATGTGACTAGCGCATTGCTATTTCAGTTTACAAACTCACACGGCTATGTGTGGCTATTTTTATGTATCTGATGTAATTGTCAATTGAAAATTTAGTGCTGATTGAAAAAAAAAACTGCAGGTCTAAAAATAAAAGAAAATGTTTTCGAGAACGTTACGAAGTCTGCCAACACAAATTAAAGTATCGCGCGTCCCTGCTCTATTTTACCGTGACACCCTCTCAGAAAAAAAGGAGGCCTGTGCTTAGCAGGGGGACGATTTAGAGAGATTCCTTGTATTTTTCGCAGGCATAGCAAAAACAGCAAGGGAATAAATAATAATTTTTGATAAAATATGTGATAATGTAACTTACACTTTTATAAGAAAGACCACAGACCATTGACGTACACAAAATATACTAACTTATAACAAAAATATGTAAATTTCATAAATTTGGCTTTGTAAGCCGAAGGCGTGCAAAAAAAAAAAAGATCATAATTCAGCATGTGTTGTAGCGAAACTGCAACGCTGAAGTTAAGTATTTTTATACTTTCCAATTAACTTGCCAATTGTGCACTCCTATGGCGATTTTATACATGTATGTAATAATTAAAGTAGGTCTATATTAACGTATCATTTACATTTAAAATTGCTGCTCTCAGGAATATTTGACATTTAACTTTGGACGTTAATAAGTCAGAACTGAGTTACAACGACGTCAACAAATAGATAATGCGATATATTACAACTTATGAATAACTTAATGATCTTGTTTTGGTGAAATTAAGATTTGAAATGGGAATAAAAGAGCTAAAACACAAATAAGAAAAATATTGTTTTAACATGGGTAGGTAAAATAAAATACTGAGTGTTGTAGGCGTGTACAAATTCATCACCTGGGAGCATCCCATTAGTTTCGTAATGCGCACAGCAAAGGAGTGAGAGACTTTCTATCCGAATACAATCAGGACGTCGTCAAGGCAAGAGTGAATAGGCTTTTGTTACGATAAGACAATGCGATTAGCCATCTAGGGTTTCAACACCACTTATTACCAGGTGGGATTGTGGTCAATCACTGGCTTATAATTAGTAAAGAAATAGTCGTAAGAGACGACTGTGGAAATTGCCAAAAACATCTTATGACCGACCTCATGATAATAATTGGCGATATACCTATCTCATTGTACCAGATGCCAAATGTAGAATACTCTATTCAACGACTGAGAGCAACTTCAACTTTTTTGTACATTAGTCAAATATTCACGCGCTAATGAATAGCAAGAAGATAGGTTTTTTTAGATAAAATATGAAATGACATTTTAGATTATCCATCTTACTTTTTAAATTGATAACATTTCAAAACTTTGAAATAACGTTTGCGAAAGACCGACTTCATTCAAAGAACGTTCTTACAATAACAAGATCATAAGTGAGCGGATAAAATAACTGCGCGCAAGAGCTGCGATATCTCTTTTAAATTAATATCGTTGAAATATACAGGAAACATCTTGTTACAATGCTATTGATCGCTGCAGTAACCGACTGAAGAAATGTGAACTTAAAATAACCATTCGAATCTAAATACAAACGTAGTGCAAGCGCGCGTAAAAATTAATCAACAACATCAAACGTTTTTTATTATGTTTTATTGGTGATTAAAATTAATGTAATGAATTACAAACTGTCAACAATTGCCTTTGTCAATAATTTGGCTAACTAACGTAATATTTGCGAAAGCGATATTCATGTATCAAAAAAGGGTTGAATAAAAAGAGAAACCTTCGTCATACAGAAAATGATTTATAACTTTTTACCAGAAGCTTCTTTAAGAGTGAGCTAGTTATATCTTACAATGTTATACACACCTACAAAAACGTTTCACTATTAGGCTTTTGGAATGAAACTGAATAACAATTATTTAAATGTTAAAAGAAAATGATTTCTAGAAATAAGCAAAGCATGGGCAAGCTTGTTATTATCTTTATAAAGAGATTGTTTAATTTTAATCGCGATAGAAACCGTAAAATTATTGTTATTTATTGTGTAGGTTTCAGCGTAAATATAAGAAATCATTATGATTGTTATTATGTAGAGACCCTAATGGATGAAATAGTGAAAGCATTCCAAACAGCAATAGTGTTTTGTGATAGTGAGTTAAAAATTCCCGCCAGTCGCAAGGGATTAAATTGTTCCTGTTAAATTTTGAAATTGTTTTAACCAAGTTAACGTCGTCAGTAAAATTAATTAACAGTTCTCTCTTCGTTCTTTTTTTTTAAATAGCATTTTTATTTCTACTTAAACTTCACAACAGTTAAACTAATTCCAGGGCAACAACTGAAACATGCAATCAGATACTCATCGTCATCATTGAAGTCAATAATATGTTCTACTCCTAGACCAAAAACAGAGCGCTGCGAACATTTCAAGTATTTTTTTTTATAAAATAAGGGTTACAAACGAGCACTGATTGTAAGTGTATGCTGTGACCCATAGATATTAACATTTATCCTCGATTAAGAATCAAAATGCAGATGCGTTGTGTTGCTTCTGAGTACTAAAATGGAATATCTCGTTTTCAGCAAAAAGGGTCTACAGTTCTCTATACTCGCCATACAAAACACAGCAGCATAAGGCTGCTATTTTATGCTGGTAATCCGTGAGAGCGTGGTCCTACCCCGGTCGAGCCGACCAATACGGGCTACAAGCATAATATAGCTGCAGCGTGGCTCTACCACGTATAAAAATTATGCAATGCAAAAACCATGCTCAAGTTATTGTAAAACACGCACTCACGTACACATGTTATGCTCCTAAAATTATTTGCAACACACGATGTAAGACACATATAACACTTGTGTGCCAGCGGTGAACTTTTACGGGCTGACAAGAAAGAAAAACAGGGTGTGTGCGTGAGTGCGTGTCAAGAGTCTGAGTTTCTGCTCATGATCTTCTGGACTTTATACAATTTTAATCAACTTTGTAAGACGCTTGAGTTTTATCCGGTCGGACCTTGAAAGTAAGAAATATCTATTTGATTCAATAAACACGCGCCGTAGTTGTGAATAGGTGGTACATGTGGAGGCGAATATGTTCGGTACATTTGTGACATATTTTGTGTGTAGTTACTATCTACTACGCAGAGAAACACCAACGATAGGTTTTCCTAAGGATCTCCAGTATGATCAAAATAACCGAAATAGCCCAACAAGTTGTAAGCTGCAATGACAATAGGCTGACCAAACAGTTTGAGGAACTCATGAGAAACAAAGGTTCAACTATGTGCCGATAAGCGTAGTATTGAACTGATAAAACATGCAGAGTCAATGCAGACAGGAGGCTGAGAACCGAGGTTTGTGGTGATTTATGAGATTTATGAGATAGATCTATGAGCTTCTGGTGGCCCACATAATGATTATAAATGTTTATGCGAACACTTCACATTTAAATAAAACTAGGTTTGACGGAATTTGTCACGTATATTAACTTAAATTATATTCCCGACGTTTCGAGTACTTGACGGAGTATAATCCGTAAAACTAGTTTTATTCTGGTCATCCGTAAAGCCTGATGCTGGTGGGAATATGAATACAATACTTACGACATATAACCCTATTTTATAACAAAATATTGCTACAACCTGAGCCTATTCAGCTACGATTCACAAACCTGTTGCGTTTAAACTTAATCCTTAATTTTTCACAAAGATTAAGACCACCATACAAAATAAGCTTAGAAAAATTCTAAATTAAATCTCTTCTTACTTGACGTTTTTGCTCCTGATACTAATCCAATCCTTGTCACCAATTTTGGCTATTCAAATTTAAGTTCGTCAAACATACGGCAATTTTATTTTCACGTCTTTTCAGCCTATTTCAGTTCCCTGTGTCGCTCCTTACGACACGCACAGGACGACATGGAATAGTGGATATTCTTACACAGCCACTACACGTTCATCCATTGCAGACAATTAAAGGTCTACTATTTAACATAGGCCTCCCCATTTATTGTCTTACAGGGAAGAAATCTGCCATAGTTGCAACGCTTGGCAGGCGTGTTGTCAACCGCAGTTTATTTTTTATTTATAGTTGTTTTTAGGAAGGTGCTGCTGCCCATCTCCTGGTTTATTTTTCTCTGTCGCTTCTTACTACACCCACGGCAGGATATGGGGCAGTGGATATTCTTACGCCACCACTACATAATAAAATCATGAACTTGCTAATCATAGTGGTGGTTGTGTTGTTCTGGATGATTTCAAGTACAACACGCACGTGTCAATTCTATAGGACTAGTCACTCGTCCTAAACGGAACCAATAGCCAATATAGTAAAATTGGGATTGGGAACAATCAATACTTTGTGTTTTTAGTCGACTTCAAAAAAAGGGTTTCTCAATTTGGCTGTATGGTTTTTCTTCGTATTTTATACCCCATATTGTCGTCAATTTTTACGTGATTTGAATGATTCTTTTATTCTATAAATAGGTTATATATTACAGGGGTAGTCCCATATAAATATGGAGTAAAAATTTCACCCGTAAGAGTGGAAAAATTGAAGTTTTTTTTATAGGAATAGGGTGACAAACGGGCACACAGCCCACCTGATGGTAAGTGGTTGCTGTGACCCATAGACATCTACATTTATCCTAGTTTGCGAATCGAAATGCAGATGCGTTGTCACCCGTGAGTACTAAGTTGGAATGCCTCATTTCCAGTAAAAAGGGTCTCCGGTTCTCTACACTCACCATACGAAACACAGCAGCGTAAAACTGCTATATTACGCTGGTATTCTGTGAGAGCGTGGTCCTTCCCCGGCCGAGCCGAGCCATTCGTGCTACAACTATACTACTAATATAGCTGCAGCATGGCTCTACCACGTTGAAGTTTTTAATGTAAATATTTAGAGGGCATTTTAGTTGTAGTTGTTGTTGCTATATTGCGCTTCTATTGACCAGGGTTACAATTGATTACGACTAGTAATCAGGTACTTTGATGCAAACTACGTGGACATTTGGAAGTTTACTGTTTGATAAAAAATATAATCCAAAAATTTAAGCTAATATAACAATTTTCATAAACATAAAATTTTGCAATGTTTAAGTAGGTCACTTCTCACATCGCACGCACCATCGATGAATTCCTTTTTGAATTGGCAATACACCAATAAAGAACCTCTTATCTGGCACTGACCCAACGCCATTTTGCTACTTACTTGTCATTTACAAAGATGTATCTAAAGTAGATATTTGCACTCGTTTCTTTATGTATCGGCAGACAAATATTTTACGTTTGTAACATCCAGATATGTGATATGAATATATTGTGTTATATTTAACTCTAAAAACTAGATGTTTAAATGTAGTTGTTCTTTCTTTAAAGGCTTCTTTTAATAATTAATCCAATTCATGCATTGTCTTAGTATAACATAAGTCTGTTCACTCTTGAATACATAGATGCTTATTGTAATCGGACGGAAATTAAATATGCGATAACATAAATATTAACGATCGCAGGTATCTAGTCTTTTCGGTGTTCTCATTTCTAAATGCTGATGCAGTTGTAACTATACTTAACCTAGACGACAATTTTTTATTAATTGAGTTTTTAATTCTGTAGTAAATCTTGATTTTGTCAAATTTACTTATCCATTTATTTGGATGATTCAACATTTGTCATGGATATGGTCGTATTCGCATTGTGCATACATTTATACTCTGTGGTCGATTTGACGTTTGATGAATACTGAATAGCATGTTTCTGTCTGTATTTAGAGCTAAGATTGTGAGAAAAGGGATTAGGCTTAATTTGATCGGCCATGTCTTTATTACAATGGTTTTATCTCTTAAATAGACCCAATGATTAGATACTATAATAAATTTGTGAATATACTTATACCAAAGATTCTTTCCACCCTATTGAATAAGATATTAATATTGTTTTGCATGAGATGGACGCCACACTACAAAACTTATTTATTGTAGAGTAGAGTAGTTTCAAAATGTATGGAGTCTTGCTCAGGTCCTCGTAAACTAGATGAAAATAGGCAATCAAACACATAACACTTTTTAACTATCCGTTATTTTACAATTTTGCTTTGTTTGCTGGTTCAAAACAAGAATTTAAACTTTGAATTACAGTATACAAAAAAAAAAGAATCGTGATTTCATGTAATATAATTTCCATGTTTCCATGTGTTTTTTACTTAGAATAATTATATACATATAATGTTCTATATCAATGTTTGTTTATAAGTGTCTGACAGTTAACTTCATCGTGTTTTTAAATAAATCTTTGAGACGCCATATTGAAAGTTCGAATTAATTTATAAATCATAATATTCAACAGCTAAAGTATATTTACGTAATACCACGTATTATTCTCAGATTTTTCAAGTATTGTACATATGTAGGTAGACCTGCCCATCTTCATTTATACAAATATCACATTTCAAATATCTCATTTGTTTTGCTTCATATTTTAGTCAGCGAGCCGTTTTATCTATCAAATATGTAACCGCTCTGATATATCTTGCATTAGGATTGGAATATGGGTTGAAAGGCTCGCTATAAATGTAATCGCATCATATTATATCGAACACGGATGGTTCAATACGGGTGAGTGGCTTTGTTCATAAAAAGAACACCAGATAAATTGTTATCAACAACCGTAATAAAGACTCAATTTGCTGCACATGGATACTATGAATTTTGAGACGGGTGCCCGAAAATTAAGCTTTCTTTTTTATAGAATAAAAGTGACCACATATCCCAAATGATGGTAAGTGGACACTGTATTCCATAGACATCTACATCCTAGATTAAGAATTAAAATGCAGATGCGATGTGTCCTTCTTGACTTCTTGACGAAAGCTTCGGTGTAGAGAACACTCTTAATGTGAAACACAGCAGCATTAAGCTGCTGCTTCACGTTAGTATTCTGTAAAAGCGTGGTCCTTTCTCCGTCGAGCTGACCAATTCGTGCCACATCGTGTCGTAAGAGGCAACGGATGGAAATGAAACAGTTGTTGGGCAAGAGCACCTTCTTGATAACAACTCAATATAATACGGTTAACTATGGTTGCCAACGTGCTTGTCTAGCGTGGTGAATATGGTAAATATTCCCCATATGAAGCATCTAGGGGTGGTCTATGTTCAGCACTTGATAGGCTGAAATAAATGAATTATAAAACAGTTCATATGTTTAATTTCAAGCGTGAATAAATAAATCATGATAGATATTTTACTATAGCAGAAAACAGTTCAAAGTTACGTATCTGGGCAATGAATCATCGTGAAAGGGGAAGAAGTATGAGCCGCCGTCGCTTTTGCCTAACAGACGATAACGTGGGCTTATCTAAGTGTGAATAACGATACTTTTATTTAAATGTGAATAAATATTGACACAAAAATTAAATATAATAAGTATAATATCTTAAATTATTAAATATTACTAGACGTAATAACTTTTGTGGGAGTATAATATCAGAATATTTACGAACACTTTTTACTATTTAATAAACGCCATTTTAAGATATTTTAGTATTCATGTTTTGAAAAGACACTATAAAAAATTTCGTGTAACATCTTTATATCAAATTGCGCAGTGTTTTATAATCTAACAGGACATTAAACATAAATCTTGTAATTTCTTTAGAAATGGCTTTTTTTAAATTAGAAAATAAATAAATAATAATTTTCACTAATATAATATTTTCTGTTTTTGATGACTAAAATTGAGTTAAAGTTACAGCCTATACATGACCCCGTGCTGGGCACAGGGTCATTCTTTTCATTTCTGAGAGGGTTTTAAAAAAATAAGTGTAATTAAAGTAAGAAACGAAATTAAATTAAACATTTTGTTAAAAATTAAAAACCTGTAGTAGTAACTCAGATGTTGATAATCATCTGTAAGGACGGATTATTCGTACTCGAAAAGAGGTTACCAAAACTTCGTAATGTGATAAGATCCCAGTTTTGACGAATATGCTTGAAAAGTTCAGTTCCTGGTACCGCATTCTCGCTATAATTTTGTAAAGCATTTCGTTAAAGGATATCCCACGAGTGTGATTTTAAGTCATATCTGTAACAAAAATAGTTTTTACTTCCTCCGTCCGATTTTTTTTAAATTTGAATTTCGAACAGAGAATAGAAATTGCCAGGAGGAGTTTTGACTTGACCGCCAATGGATTGCTGTTATTTTATCATCGGTTTAATAAAGGTTTATGGTTGATTTTGACACGAAAGTGGTGCGTATGTAATATGAACTACATGACAGTGAAAATAATGAAACAATATTAATAGCAAGAGGCGAAACAGGGAAATTGAAACAGGTCATAGGCAGCGGCGTCTGCTACATAACAAGCTCACAATAATAAATAACTACGGATGACAACCCACTCGCCAAGCGTGTCAACTATATAAAATCCCCTCTATGATGTAATCTATGGGGGAGAAATATGTGCAGCAGTGGAGTTATAGGCTGTAATGGATTGATGGATGGTGATATTAAACTCAAGTTATTTTTCTGCTTACGCGTCTTAGGAATTGTGAAATTATCGTCATCTGCCGTTTGCTGGCTTAAGCAAGGCTTAACTTAAGCTGTCTTTTATAATATGTGTCAAAATGTCAATTAACAAATAACAAAAATCTGTTAGAATCAAATTGACATTTAAATCTTTTATATATTACCAGTACTTGTAGAGTTGTGCTTATATAAATGTGAAATATCCTTAGACAGTATTAACGTGAACATATTTCACTTTTTTATATTTCGTTGGACTTCATAGCTGGTTGGTAAGCAGCATTAAAAGTCCATGAAATCTGGTGCGACAGACAGAAATCTGCCTTCCATCGGGGCGAATGACGATTATTGCAAAGGCCTAGATGTGGAGCGGATTTTTTTTAAATATCCGTTGTCTAAAGCGCGCATTTCTGGCACAAAAATAAAGAGCAGTAGCATTCAACGTATTATTATTCAAAAATAAAGAGCAGTATACTGCTCAGTCAATAAAAGTATAAAGATAACCTAATAATCTTTGAGAGCGGGTGATTTCCCTTCGTAATAACATTTTTTACAGATATAGATCGCATTTCGATACTTCAGCCTCGAATATAACTTGTTTACCGCTGTATCCAAGCTTAAAAACGATGCCCTTCAGCCCCGTCTCAGTGAAATATGACAAGCACGGGTATTTGCAATCAATTCTAATTGTATATTAATGTACAAAGTTGTTAGAACTCGTATTCGACTTTGCATATTAAACTGGGGATTTGTTTTTTAATCACGTTTAGCAGGCTGATAAGCAGTTGTACGTGCAGTAACAGATTTAAAAAAAATTATACAGTGAGTTCGTACAATGATACTACTTACTACTATTCCATAATATCAATCTTATTGTGACTAGGGATACAAAAATTATTTTCGTTTTCCTTATTATTTGGAAGGACTTTAAAATAATTGTGAGACTTAAACACATAAACCTAATATCTATAAATTAAGCTTACTTTATAAAATATTAGGTTTCAAGGTAGGATCCCCAATCTTAAATATTTTTTAAAGTCATCTAGCTAAAGATTTCTTTTGTATGGTGGTCGCATTTGACATACATAATAAGGTATTACACCCATTTTCAAATAGGGGTTTCAATTAATCCTAGAGTAATATTAAACAACTTTAATTTTTATATTTTAAAACCGTGTAGTGCCATAAAAAAATAATTTATCGTTTTAAGTTTTCCCGCAAAAACTGCCAACTTTTTTTAAATTTATTGTTTTAAATTTTCGCTTGAAAACGCTAGCCGCTTCTGTTCAGTTCGTGACGTTACATTTTAGTAAATAAAACGATTTTGTAAAGGAATAAGACATTTCTGGATGTTTAGTAAGAAGTTGTCATCTTTATCATTGGTGTGTTGTGCTTGAATGCAAAAATACTAGCATAAGAACGCCGGGAAAGTTATGGATTCAAGTGACAACTGATTTATATATGAGAAATACTTGATTAAAATTGGCAAGACGATTTATCTTTGGTAGATTAGTACTTTCTCCTTTTACGGATTTGTCTTCTAGATGCCGTTTAAATAAAATACGGAACTTGAAAATTTTCGAAATAACACATAGCACATTAGCTTGTTTACTTTATCAGTGACGTCACGACGGAATCTAATATAGCGGATAGCGTTTTGGTGACTTCAGTTACACAGATTAAAAAAATTCTTGAAATTTAATTATAAAATTTATAAGCATTTTTATTAATAGAAATAAATTTCGTTTACGTTTTACAAAATGTAATGTAATATTATTTGATTTTTTTATATGGTGCAAAATACCCTATTGCACATGATCAAACATCCAGACTCGGATTTGGCAACTTCTTTATACGCTGTAGAAATACATGCTCGGTACGAGACTCGAATCCAAGGCTGCATCACTGTGCTGCTTCATCATATTATATTACCTAATATTATGGAAATAAAATAAACAAAACTGCAAAATTTTGAAAAATCAGATACTGAAATTTTAAGAAAAATTTTTACAAAAATATTACAAATAAAATAGAAAATGTTAGGGTTAATAACTGCCGTCACGTGGGTGGCGTTGCGACAGGTGGCTATGGGGAACAGCCAGAAGAACCTTCAGATTTGTAGAAAAACATCGTGAGGAAACCGCAAAAATAGTCCAAGGACATGTGAACGGATGGATACATAAGGCAATATATTAACTATTCCTTTTACCTGGCTCAGTGCCACTTTTAAACGTTGTACTTAATGCGTGAGAGCCATTTTGAAAAATGCCAATGGCATTGTTTCTTGTTTATTTATAACGTGCCCGGAGGTGAAAAAAAAAACAGCGAGGAAGCCTGGACTGAGAAGTAAAATATTTTGCGAACATGAAGTTCGCCAACACGCACTGCAGCGTCACAGTGGACTTATAGCTCCTTAATACTCTTAGAAAGGATGCCTCTGTGCAGCAGTGAGATGTGTATAGATTTTAACATTTCCACAATGCGTCCCATCGAGAACTTATTGCATCCTCATAATAACAAACCTGGTTACTTATTCATTGTTTCGTGTCCCTGTTGAGTTTGTGAGTATTATGGGATAACTTATAATGTAGCTTATAGCAAAATCGTTAGTTAAGAGCACACATTTTAGATACAACGTTAGACCTAACCCTACCCGTCTCTACAGTAAGACCGCAGCACTTAAGCGTATTATAGTTAAGCTTTAAGGTTTAATCAATGATGCATGCCGGTTTCTTGAAAAATTTTAAAGAAGCTGTTTTCTTTATATATTTAGGGATTTATTTTTATAGGATAAGGGTGACAAACGAGCACACAGTCCACCTGATGGTAAGTAGATGCTGCGGCCCATAGACATCTACATCTATCCTCGTTTGCGAATCAAAATGCAGATGCGTTGTCACCCGTGAGGACTAAGATGGAATGCCTCATTTCCAGTAAAAAGGGCCTCCGGCCACCTGCACTCACCAAGCGAAACGCAGAGGTAAACCTCTACTTCACGCTGGTATTCTGTGAGGTCGTGGTACCACCCCGGTTCGAGCCGGCCCATCCGTGCGACAGCAAAAGCTGCCGCGTGGCTCTACCACTGTTAAAAATTTGAGTAATGTTGTCTGTAGATATGTCAAATCCAACATATTTTAGGTGTGTTGCGCACACACACATGTATACGTAGTAATGTTGTACCTCTCTACTTAGTACTAAGAATTTCAGTCAGTATCTAGTTGCCCATCAACTGTGTTGCGCATTCCTCTATAAATAAATATGTCGTAAATTTAACTCGAACTTTCATTATGGTCACCTGTAAGGATCCCTATGGAGTCAGCTCCTAAAATATCAACCTTGTAATTACACCTTTAAGTACCGTTACAGCCAGATATTTACCACAATTACTATGCCTGGCAGGCGAGTAGGCACCCGCAGTTTTATATTTTCTGGTTATTTTCTTAAGAAGACGCTGCTGTTCATCTCCTGGTTTGTTTTCTTTTATTGCCTCTTGGGACACCCATGGGACGATATGGAGTATAGGATATTTCTACATCGCCACTACACGGTTCACCATGAAATTTATATTTCCCTAACCAACAACAAATCAGTTTCTAATTTAATTAAATAGTAACTGCGTGACCGAGCTTTGCTCGGCGTTATAAAAATAAAATATATTTTCTCAAGGATGACACCTACTCTATATAAACTTGGAAAGTAAAACGTTATCCAAATACAAACATCGAAATCATTAGCGCCGTTTTCGAGAATCCTAATGCATAATATATATTTATAGTCATATTAGGAGTCATACAAGGCGATAGAGGGAAATAAAGAAGAAATTCGCAGCAGCATCCGATAAACGATCAAACGCGGTAGAGCCATGCTACAGCTGCATTATGATTGTAGCACGAATGAGTTGGCTCGACGCGGGAAGGACCACGCTTTCACAGAATATCAGCGTAAAATAGCAGCTCAATGCTGCTGTGTATCTTATGGTGAGTATAGGGAACTGGAGACCCCTTTTAATCGAAACGAGTTATTACAACTTAGTCCTCAGGGGTGGCAACGCATCTGCATTTTTATTCTTAATCGAGGATAGATGTAGATGCTGGATGGGCCACAGAATTCACTTACCATCATGTCTGCCTGATAATACACCTGATAATAACCGTGGCAAACGATTACACAGATTATTATTTTAGACTGAGTGATCGTTTGCCACCCTTATGATATAAAATAATGCTCCATAATAATCTATGTAGGGGTTAACCGCAGATGTTCAAATGAAGAATTACTATAAGGCAAACTGTTACATCTGCTAGTATTGTAAAAAAAACTTCCTGATATTGAATTTCTATTCAATTTTACCTACCGTATATTTACAACCTGTACAGGCTGATTGAGTGATCAAAATTTGATTGCACTTCACAAAGCAGATTCGACGTTTTTCCAGAGCCTTAATCCGCTATCTGTTAGATGGCTTAAATTCTTTAAAAAAGCGTAAATACCATCCCTAACTCGACTTACGGCATACAGTCGACAAAGAGCGGAATAAGGTGTACTGATATTTTCTTTTAGATTGTCTGTCGTTTACTTTATTTCACAAGATTAGATTTTGATTCAGAATATGGTACAAGTTCATTAGCCTAATGCAACAATAAGCAGAGCCCGCCCTATGTTTTAAAGTTTAACCGACACATCATTTTATTTTATGACGCGAGTTTACCTAAACTGTGGTTTAAAATGTGTGTTTTTCATTAAAGAAGTAACTAAACAACGACGCCATTCTTCGCAAAATTTTACATTTTGCTGGCAATAATACTTTACATTTTAGCAGTTCGCATATTTTATTATTTCCTCATTTGTTATTTTCCGCGAGAATTCTTATTTAAAACAGACTCTAGTTTATGCCTATGATTATTACTTGTATAAGGGTGAATATACGGTATTTGATTTTTTTGTGTCCCTGAAGGAAATGTTATCTATTTAATTCAATATTAATAATATCACTATTTGACACTATTTCTGCATTATAAATGATAAGGGCCAGAAGATTTTTTCATTTTTTTGAATTTTATAAGCACCAGGGGAAAATGTGTTATCAGGGGAGTGACACTATTGGCAGAGTAGTGACAAATTAAATCAGAGAAGTGACGGACCATTGATTATTAGATAAGAAAGGGGATAATATTGTGGGGAATGATATTGAATAAAACAGTTATAAATTATAGTCCTTGGATATTGTTAAAATACATTCAGACTTAACAGTTTATAAATGCAAACTTATTTTTAATATTAATGGTTGGTTAATGCTTAAGTTTCCATAACCCGAATGAAATAACAGAATGAAAATTTTCTGCTTATCAATCTCATCTGAGATTTAAACGAATTAAGTAATTATCTAATATAAAAATGTGCACATACTGTTTGACAGTTATAATTATAAAATATTCAAAAACTTAAAGCCAGTTTTAAGGCGTATCTAAATAAAATATCTAAATGAAACAAAAGGATAAACTTCGGTTACAAAACAAAACAATAATACTATCAAATGATACACCTATCAGTCTTGAGGCTATGTAAAAAATAAACTTAAAAATTACAATGCACAGTATAAATGAAAACCATTTTTTTGCAAAGATCATAATCAATAATTCCTACTAAACTTAATATTTTTTAGTAATAAACAATCAACAATTTTATTTTCAAATACATCAACTGGCTCTGGAAACTTGTAGAATACTATGTTACCCTTCATAAGTATATTCGGCATTGGTAGTATGGCCAAGATCTGTTCTCATTTAACATCAGACATGCCATTGTTACCTATTCTAAAAAGAGTGCTATCTTCATTGAATATTTTATATTGTAATCTCGGAAAAGTCACAGCATGTTTTTTGTTTATCTTTTAGGCTTTTAATGGTTTGATATTCATGCACTATATTTGCTTTATATTTTAGAAAATTATCAAAGTTACCCTTAAGTTTCATCACAATGTCTTTCGGAGCACAGTTTAATGTAATTTTGGTATATTTTCGAACCCAATACTGCCCTCTGTAATACATTATACATACATCATAAAGAGTATTTGATCAAAACAAAATTGTCGAATTTATGATAACATATAGAACGTGTTTTGCACTAGACATACTCGCATAAGACATTTTTCATTAAATCGGTCGCATCATAGATAATTAAGCATCCTCTGATAGTTTGATATATCTTTGATGTGTACCTGTTTTAGAAACCTTTTGTAATGCTATCTTTTTTTATCTAGGCATAATCTACTATTGCAATCTTCTTCAAAAATCTCTGCAACTATTTTCTCTTACTTCGAACTCGTTTTATCATTTCTTGACTGCCGTGTCATATAAATTTTTTCATGGTAGAGCCAAGCTGCAGCTATTTTAATGTCGTAGCACGAATGGGTCGGTTAGACCAGGGTTGCACCACACTCTCACAGAACATCTGCGTAGAATATCAGCTTAATGAAGCTGTTTCGTATGGTGAGTGTAGAGAACTGAAGACCCTTTTTACAGGAATTAAGACATTCTATTTTTGTCCTCAGGGGTGAAGACAAGAAGTCAGAAGGCATCTGCATGAATCTTAAAGTTAAAAGTTAAGGTCAGCCTAAATACGTCCCACTGCTGGACACAGGCCTCCCCTTATTTCTAAGAGGGTTTTAGGGTAAGGAAATGTTCACCGTGCTATCCTAATGCGTGTTGGCGAACTTCACGTGTCGTTAATTTTTTTTTGCCTTATTTCTCAAACATGATTGTTTCCTCACGATGTTTTCCTTCACCGTCGAGCACGTAGTAAATCAGCACATAAAATTGCAGTTAACAATTTCATTGGTGGCGACGGTGATCGAACCCTAGCGAATAATAGCTAGCTTACTGTGAAATTCACAGCGAGCGCTAACCATCTAAGCTGCCACGACTCATTATGAATCTTAATCTAGGGTAAATGTAGAATATCTATTTGCCTCAGCATCCACTTAGCATCTGGTGGACTGTGTACTTCTTTGTCACCCATATTCTATTAAAAAAATCTAACAAACTTTTTCTGTTTTTCGATGCGACTTAGCTTTTGTGATTTCTGTACCTTTCTACGTAACTTTAATTTCATTTGGTTTTTTTTAATAATTTAATTTTGTAGTTTTCTCTGACTTTCTGATCGCCTTTGAACAGTTGTAGAGCCACGCGGCAGCTTTTGCTGTCGCACGGATGGGCCGGCTCGAACCGGGGTGGTACCACGACTTCACAATACCAGCGTGAAGTAGCAGTTTATTTCTGCGTTTCGCTTGGTGAGTGCAGGTGGCCGGAGGCCCTTTTTACTGGAAATGAGGCATTCCATCTTAGTCCTCACAGGTGACAACGCATCTGCATTTTGATTTGTAATAGAGGATAGATGTAGATGTCTATGGGCCGCAGCGACTATTTACCATCAGGTGGACTGTGTGCTCGTTTGTCACCTTTTCCTATTAAAAAAAAAAGCAAGACCGATATTGTTTTGTGGAAGTGGAGGACATTTTTAAGCTGATCATTTTTAATTCTTTGATAGCGTAGTTTTTCATATTGACGTTTTTTTTTGTAGCCCCTCTTCTGTTGTTTGCTTCTTTTTAACATTAGCCATAATATCCGATTATACACGAGTAACTATAACAAATGAAGTGAAGCATTACATTAAATATTAACGAAACAAATACTATTTCATCACTTCCCTGGGGCGCATGTATTTCCCCTGACATGAAGTATGCCGGATAAGTGACGCCAGGTAAGTGACAAAATCGCATACAATCTATAAAAACAACGTCATTTGTTTTTTTAACCACAGTTTAACGTAATACATGAAATCTACACACATTAACATTGCATTGTATAAATTTACAATTTCGTAACGACAAAGTACAAAAATATATACTTACCAAGGGAAATACTCGAACTTATAACAGTGGTAGAGCCACGCGGCTCTTTGCTGTCGCACGGATGGGCCGGCTCGAACCGGGGTGGTACCACGACCTCACAGAAAACCAGCGTGAAGTAGAGGTTTACCTCTGCGTTTCGCTTGGTGGGTGCAGGTGGCCGGAGGCCCTTTTTACTGGAAATGAGGCATTCCATCTTAGTCCTCACGGGTGACAACGCATCTACATTTTGATTTGTAATAGAGGATAGATGTAGATGTCTACGGGCCGCAGCAACCACTTACCATCAGGTGGACTGTGTGCTCGTTTGTCACCCTTATCATATAAAAAAAAAGAACGACTGGCACAAACATGATTTCCTACAGTGAACCGAAAACTGACGCAATATTATTTGAGTTACGCTCAATGCCGTTAGCTCGCTTGTAACTTCACACTGTACTACGCGCGTAGTTTAAGTTCTTAAACATACTTTAGCGGTTTTATGTCAAATTTTTAGTCTTTTAATTTCGCCAGGTGAAGTGACATTATTGTGACGTGACGTGTAAATAAGATATTTTTTAAATATTAATAAATAGTTTCACAATGTATTTTCATAAAATATGATTCGATGTTTATTGAGGCATAAGATCGTGTTTAAAGAAAACATAATGCCATAGGAATTTAAATTTTATGGTCATAAAATTATACAATCTAGTAAGGGGGAGGCCAGAGGAGTATACATTTTTAACCCTTTTAAACTATTAATGCTTCAAATTAAACAATTATCGTGAATTGACTTTGTGGGCCAAATAAAAGATGATATTCTTTATTGCTTAAGCATACAGTAACAATAATATAATAAGCTTAACATAAAATTCGTCTACGGACCGTTGGAATTCAAATAGCGTATATTCACCCATAAACCATTTTTGTATTATTACGATTCAGTACATTTATTGTAATAATGTTTGCCAATTTTTTATATGCCTACATAATTCATCAGTGGAACGTGAGAGCATATTTTTTAGCGGTACTAGCAACGCTATTGACTTTTTTATTATTCCCGTTAACCATTTCAACTAAGCTGAATGTACTTATACTCAGAGCAATTTACGGCAATAGTCGAATGGGAGATTCGAAGCAACGGATTATTTCCGCGACTCATATCCTTAATCGTCAGGTGTGTTTGTGCCATGTGTTTTATATTAAACTTAAATTAAGAACGCAAATTATAATCTATGTGTTCATGCCCTACTTTTTCGACTTTTCTCAACACAATTATTGCAGGATCAATGTAGTTTTACACATTTAATTAAATTATCGGTAATAATAAAAATAAATAAATAGTCTTAAAAATATCGAAATCTGGTATTAATTATGATATATCACAGCAATACGAAATAGTAAACAGCTTGCATATGTAAATACTATGAGACGTACGAACACAAGACTGCAGGACTATTTTAAAAATTATTTATAATGACGGATTATAATTGGTAATGCTGGGCTGCCCGCTAAATCTGGAACCGTTGGTCCACTTACTCCACCTACATGCTTACACCTCTATGACATTTTAAGAAGCTATAATACAATGTTTGCAACTTTTTACGAATGTAAACGATTCTATAAATAAACTTACAAACTGTGGACTACAATTTACAAAATAAGTATTTGTTTATGTTTTATTACATAACGCGTACGAAAACGCGACTGGCATCTAAATGAAAGGTAAGGCTACGTCTACATCAAGATATATTCTTCAAAAACGTATTCTTTTACGTTTCACTGAAACATTTCTTTTTAATTATCCATTATTAAAATGTACTTTAGGAGCTAAGTGCTCGCCGTAAATCTCATTTTACGTAAGGAATCAGGATTCGATCTCCGTCGTCCAATAAAATTGATAGTTGTAATTTAAGTGCAGAGCATGTGGTACAGGAAAACATCGTGATAAAACTTGCATGTCTAGTGAGGAAACATATTTTGAAGACATGTGAAGTCGAGTGCAGGCAGTAACAGGCACTGGAGCGGCGCGGCTGACTTATTACTGTTTAACCTTCTCAAATTTGAGATGTACTTATACTCAATACTATAACTTTGCTTTTGTGATTAAATTAAATTTAGTAAATAATTGAAATAAAACTAATTTTACGGATTCTATCGATTATAACTTTAATTTGTTTTTATTCCCTACATTTAAAGTAATTTTCAGTGGTGAATCACTACCACCTCCTGAGGGTCTTTCAACAGGGAAGCATACAGCAAACACATCCAAAAAATACATAAAGGTTTTAAAAGAAGGCCAATTAAAATTCTTCGAATAGTAAAACATAATATAACGAGTTAATGTGAAATAATAAAAATTACGTATACGCATATTACACAGATCACTGAAAGAAACAATTATTTACATTTTTTATAGAATAAGGGTGATAAACGAGCACACATTTCACATGATGGTAAGTGGAAGCCGTGGTCTAAAGACATCTTCATCTATTCCCTTCTAAGAATCAAAATACAGATGCTTTGTCTGTCACATCTGAGGAAGAACTAAAATAGAAAGGCTCGTTGTGCTCCTAGAAGTAGTACTTTTTGTGCCAGTTAGAGTCTCCGGTTTTCTAAACTCTACATACGAAACACAGTAGCATTAAGCTTATTCTATGAGAGCATGGTCCTTCCCCGCTCAATCCGACCTATTCGAAACAGATATAGAGTTAATTAGCACTTAATTTATATAGTCCATAATAAAAAAAAATCATTACAAATCTTTTGCTCTATGTCACATTCTACTCGTACACTGTAATTGACTAAGAGGAGTTGTAAGGCAGCCGAGCCCGTCCACTTGAGTTGGCACAAGTGAGTATAACAAGCGGTTAAGTTATTATCGACGTGACTCGCGAACACAAGAGACTTTTCAACAATAGCATGATATTCCGCCGGTAGTATTGATTAAATCAAGGGTATGATAATGTATCAAACAGCATTAGATACGACTACATATATACTGTCGTATAACTCAAGATTCACCAGATCCTCCATATTGGTTATAGGCTACTTTATTTTGGAATACTGTTGACGTTTTTGAAAATAAAGACTAGTTATATTTTAGGTGTAATTTAGAGTATATGTGTAGGTTGATAATATATAAGTCAGTCCAAAGATGACGTCCAAAAGTTATTTCGTTCGGAGCGAGTACATGGTAGAGCTCACTGAATATCTTAAAATAGTAGCTTTATACTGTTGTGTTCCATATGATGAATATAAAGAAATTATTTTACAGCAAATTTTAGTAGAAACGTGATAACCTATCTTAGTCTTCAGGGGTGAAAATACAGCGGCATTTTGATTGTTAATGAAGGATAGATGTAGAGGATTGTGAGCTACAGTATTCGCTTAAAAACAGGTGGACAGCGAGCTCATTTGTTAACTTTATTTTACAATATATATATTGTAAAATGTGGGTCCTCCCTTTTACTAAAGAGAGGACGGAAAGCAACCACTTTGTCTCATGGCCGCATTCCTTTGAGATAATGTAAAATGTATCACGCCATCATTCCAAATATACAAAAGAACATTTTAAGAACAAAGAGAGAAGAAAATTTTAAGAAGAAATGTTCCCACGTATAAATATGATTTTTAATGTTGGGGTTAAGGAACGCTTTAGTAGCAATCATTTATATATTCATTTATTACACCTTATCAAAAGTTCATTTTTGAACATAATTCTTCCCAATAGATTGACTCATAGGGAAATAGTTGCCACGCTAGACAGACTGGTTAGTAACCGCAGTTGTTTTCATTAATTTGAAGTGATATCAAGAAGATGTTGCTGTCTTCTTCTGTCTGTCTCAGTTCATCTGTTTATCAGTTTCCTTCTGTCGCTTCTTACAACAATTGCGTGTTGATATGGGGTAGTGGAATTCCTTACGCCCCCATTGTACAGCTCTTAGTAGCGATGCCGATGGTAAAATTGTTTAAAAATTTCCAGCGTTCATTGAAATAAATACGAACGATGACAAATGAAGATGTCTATGGGCCGCAGCATCCACTTACCATCAGGTGGACTGTGTGCTCGTTTGTCACCCTTATCCAATGAAAAGAAAGTGGTATTACTGTGCAACTAATCGAGGCCCTTATATCAAATGTATGTTAATAACGTACGCGTAATGTTATGTGTTTGTCGTAAAACTGAAATATGCTTATATATAGGTGTATACAATTAATGAAGACGCAGGAATATTTATTTTAAAAAAAGCTACCCTACGCTAGGACATTCTCATGTAACGAATAGACGTTTTACATAAAAAATCATATGGACAAACATCCTAACATTGCAGATTCGGACACACGGCCTAAAGCGCCGCAGTCAAACTCTTAACCACTGCTCTTAGCCACTAACACTGCTAAAGGTTAGTTAAGTTGATATATAACAAAAAATGATAAGAATAGAAATAAAAAGTATTTTTTTTTTCTTTTACTCTTCTCGTATTAGTTTTGTAGAAAACAACTTCAGAGTATATAATTATATTATAAAATTCAATTTTTTTGTGCCGTGTGGTGGTGGCGTGCAGGTCTGCAGGTGAATTGTCGCTTCTGACGACTAATGTAGAGTTCCTCACAGCCTGTAGTTATATTGACTCTTTATAACCTCCAGACCGGAACTCAGCAGTGCAAGCACTGCTATTTAGCTGCAGAAATAAGGCAGAGGAGGAGGAATTATCACGATTAGGCGTGTTTACAGAGTATATATATATTGACACTGCTGTTTTTTGTATGGTGGGTGTAGAGAACGGGATACCCATTTTATTGGAAAGGAGGCATTCCATCTTAGTCCTTACGGGTCACGACGCATCTGCATTTTGATTCTTTATTGAGGACAAATGTAGATGTCTATTGGTCACAGCACCCACTTACCATAAGGTGGACTGTGTGCTCGTTTGTCACCATATTCTATAAAAAAAGGGAAGAACAGCGAGAGGAAAATCTCCAATATAGCGTAATTAAGAAAGAAAGTCTTAATATATCGAATTTCTTTCCTGCAAAGGGCACCTTTATGACAGTTCCGAAAATTACGAGCGTACAGATTTCTAACGCATCCGTAACTCTGGTAATTAGTTGGGATAAATAACCAATTAATTCGTATACGGCGAGGGAAATATGGAAAAATAATAATTTTAGTTTATATCTTCTTCATCTTTCATAAACGGAAATGAGGATATGCTTTCAATCCCGTCGATACAGGATTCACAGGCCTAGACTGGTTAAAATACAAATTGTACAACTTTTATATCTCTTCTATACATTCGTATAAAGGCAATTTGCCATCTGGTGCTTATCTAAGAAGGCTGTGATTGTACCAATTACATAAAAACTCATAAGGCGCATAACTTTAAAAATATTTAATCACTCAAATTTTGAAAAATTTAAGGAAATGTAAAATAGACTAAAAGATACATTAACGCGTGGCATTTGCAACTGCATAAACTTTTTATTAAATTCTTAACCTATGCTATGACATATTGCAATAATACTCTGTATGTGTTACAAAAGATAGATGAAAATTTTAAGAGACAACGCGCATCATTAAAAGATAAAGTATCAGCCTACACGTTCTTTGGGCACCGGTTTCTTTTCATTCGAAACTAACAATTTACTCATATTTATAAACATTTTTATATAAATTATGGTGGCAAACGAGCACACAGTCCACCTGATGGTAAGTGTATGCTATGGCCCATAGATATTTACATCCATCCTCGATCAAAATGCAGACGCGTTGTCACCCTTGACGACTAAGAAAGGATGCCTCGTTTCCAATGAAAAGGATTTGCGTTTATCTACAATCAACATACGAAACAAAGACGCATTAAGCTGCTATTTTATGCAGGTATTCTGTGAGAGCGTGGTCCTACCCCGATCGAGCCCAACGACTCCTGCTACAACCATATAGCTGCAGCGCGGCTCTACCACATAAAAACTATTTTAAGGTGGTGGTATTACGTATTTTTTCAATATTTGTCAGCTATTTTACGTACACTAATGGACAAAATTTAAGAGTACCCTAAACCGTAGAGCATGTATGAAGGGAATAATGAAAGTGGACGAAGCGAAACAAGTATGTAAGGATCGTAGCAAGTGGAAAGAAGTGGTCTCTGCCTACACCTACGGGAAAGAGGCGTGATTATATGTATGAATGTATGTACTAATGGACAAACTGCTATAATATAAGTGATCACAGTCAATACCCATGAACATCTGCAACACCAGGGGCATTAAAAACGGGTCAGTGATAGCAGTAATATGTACTTATAAAAACCCTCGTTTTATATAAGAATTTAAGGTTATCTCTTAAATTGCATATTAGTTTTATTTTTATGTACACAAATGACAACATTTCTTAGGTTATATAACAAATTATGCTGTTTTTATCTTTAAAATAGGTCTATAGGTAGTCTTATAATAACTTTTAAGAAGATCCAAAGATAATTTAACTAATAGTTTTTTAATGCTCAAATTATGTTTAAATGCCCTGCATCAACAACTTTGAATCACAAGACGAGAAGGGTTTCGGTCCCTATTAAATTAAATAGTTTGCGTACAGTGTATTGAATCGTCGAAGTCATTACCATAGTGATATCTTTTTAAAATATGGAAATAAGAAAGGTGACTTTATAGATTTCTTTTCTATACAGGATTTTATTTTATTAACTTCAATAATAACACTGTTGCCTTTATGCTTAATTAAAGTGTTTGAATTATATGCTTTACGTTACACCCACAGTTTCGCAGCAAACTATTGTAAGTATTCCATTATGGAAACACATCGATGAAACCCTCAGTATCGATCTTTTGAGGGATGAAGGGTCGAGTAACTTATGTGTTGGACCCTCTGCGATATCCCACCTTTTTGCGCCCTTCTTTTACATTGCTCGAGTTACTTCTAACGTGCAAGAAAAAATAAATGGAGATGAAATATTTTCCAGAATATCATAAGATTTTCTCTTAAAATATAAAAGAAAAAATATATTATTTCTATTAAGTATTTCTATTACTAATTATTTCTATGGTCACAGAATCATTTTTAACCTTTATTAAAAGTACCTATTTTTCGTTACAAATCCAAATCTTAATCAGTTTGTTTTATAAGTAAAAAAGTTTAAAAACAATAATTTTATTTTCCTCTCTTCCGTCATTTAAAATATCAGTTCCTCAGGGCTCGATTCTTGGCCCATTCCTGTTTTTAATCTATATTAATGACTTACCTTATCTTGTAGGGGACAATCACGATATAGTATTATTTGCTGACGATACCTCTTTAATTTTCAAACTCAAACGGCAGTTAATTAATTATGACGATGTAAATAATGCTCTATCGAAATTAGTACATTGGTTTAACGCCAACAATATGCTCTTAAACGGCAATAAGACTAATGCTCGGTTTCTGAGGTACTTTTATCGGCAGTTTATCTATTCGTTAGCGCTATTGGTTCGATAACTTGTGAAAGTGCGTTTCCGAACATCGCAATGTAAGATAAACTCCGTTGAAGCTAAGTTTAATTTAACTGATCAATATGTGCCATTTATCGGTTCTATAACTTTATTTGACGTTTAATTTCAAGCAAACTACATCAACTTTTAGGTTATAACGTGTAAATAAATTGCCAGTGGGTGCTAAATACTAAAATTTAAGGGATAAAATAATTAATTATTTTAAATTCAAGGGATAAAATAATTAATAGAAGTGCAATGAATACGAGTAGCTCTTCGGAGTCTGATTTGGAAGTACTGAAGTTTATTTCCAATATATCAGTACCCAGAAACTTAAGACGTAGGAGAAATCCTTTCGAAATGTTTACGGACGAAGAATTCCAATTAAGATATCGCTTTAATAAGAACACTGTGATACACCTAAGTGATATCATCAGCTCTGCTCTAGCACCCATTATGCATCGCAAATATACATTGTCTGTGTTAGAACAAATCTTCATAGCATTACGATTTTATGCTACCGGTACTTTCCAAATAGTAATTGGTGATGACATTAACGTCCACAAAACTACTGTTTCCAGAGTGGTATATAAAGTAAGCAAGGAAATAGCAAAGCTAGCTAGGAGTTACATAAATATGCCAAACGTTGTAGACCTGAGAGAAGTAAAGGCACAATTTTTTAATATTGCAAGATTTCCAAATGTAATTGGTTGTGTAGATGGATCGCACATACCTATTCAATCTCCTGGAGGTGAGCAAGCAGAACTATTTAGAAATAGAAAAGGTTTCTTTTCTATTAATGTACAAGTTGTATGTGATGCAAACTTACAAATTCGTGACATAGATGCCCGCTGGCATGGATCAACACATGACAGTACAGTGTATCATAACTCATTCCTCCGAGCACGCCTGAATAACAATGAGATTGATGGTCACCTCCTTGGAGACAGTGCATATCCTTGTGGAAAGTATATGATGACACCATTTTTAAACCCAGCTACAAATGCAGAAAAACTCTACAATGAAGCACAAATTAAGACCAGAAACACAGTTGAAAGGACATTTGGTGTGTGGAAAAGAAGATTTCCATGCCTTTCTCAAAAATTAAGGCTAAAATTAGATCACACATTAGCTGTGATTGTTGCAACAGCTGTGTTACATAATATAGCTCTACAGCAAAATGATACTGTGGCGATTGATTCTGGTCCAGAAGAAAATATTGTTACAGAATTGATTGAACAACCTCTTTCCTGTGAAGGAAACCATTTTCGTCGGTTATTGTTGGAGCAATATTTTAGGTGGGTAAAGTTTATCTATTGTTAACATTTCTTAAGCTAAATTTACACAATGTTGAATGTAATAAGGCCACGGAAAATAGAGTTTCATCAAAAGTTGCCTGGAAGAAATCCTTGATTGTAATAAGGCTGTCAATGGTTATTGTTTGCAATAATGTGTATAAATTGTTAAAATTTGCTATTTTTTATAGAAAATAGGTGACAAACGAGCATATATAGTCTATCTGGTGGTAAGTGGATGCAGGGGTTGTGTCTACATCTATCCTCTATTAAGAATCAAAATGCAGATGCATTGTCATCATTGAGGAGTAAGATGGAATGCCTAAACGATCTCTGCTTGTCACTCACCATATGAAACAACAGCATTAAGCTGTTAATTCATACTGGTCTTCAGTGAGGGCATGGTCTATCCCCAGTCGAACTGACCTATTCATGCTACAACTATAATATAGCTGCAGCGTGGCTCTTATCATGTATCAATAAAGTAATATGTTAATAAAAACAAATTTGAGTATGCATATTTTATTTGTATTTGTAAAGTAAAAATATAGTAAATAGAATAAATGAATAAGAATTTTAATTAATAAAAACCAAAACATCACAAATCTTGGAGATTCAACATCAATATGAAATTATCAAATAAGAAAAACAAAAAATATAGTGAATAGAATTTATAAACAAGAATTTTAATTAATAAAAACCAAAACATCACAAGTCTTGGAGATTCAACATCAATATGAAATTATCAAATAAGAAAAACAAAAAATATAGTGAATAGAATTTATAAACAAGAATTTTAATTAATAAAAACCAAAACATCACAAATCTTGGAGATTCAACATCAATATGACATTATCAAATAAGAAAAACAAAAAATGTTACTGGATTTTGATATAGAGTTAAAGAAAATCTTTTACAAAATGCAAAAATGGACTTAGAATATAAAATAAGCAGTTTAATATTGTATGTCCACATTATAAATTAAAATTCTTCTTTTTTAATTCTACATCCATTTTTGCATTTTCTAAAAGATTCCTCTTTAACTCAATATCAAGATCCAGTAATATTTTTGTTTTTTCTAATTTCATATGTTCATGTTGAAGTTGAATCTCCAATATTTCTAATCTTTTGGTTGTTATGGCATCTTCATTCATTTGCTTTTGGTTTTTTCTTTTTATTATTGAAGCACTGATGTTATTTATGTTCTTTTTTTTGTTTCAGTTAAACAAATCTTCTTTTTTGGTGTGCTTTCAATATCTTTCAGAAGAGGTGAATTTTTTCTTTTGCAACCTTCAACTTGTTGAGGACTTAAAAGGATTTCATGCACAGAATCTTCTTTTGCACCCAATACTATGCAGTTGTCTTCAGAAGAACCCTGTGTATTATTTAATAATTGTGTTTCAACAATATCTGTAATGAATAAATTGCAAAAATCAGTCACTATTGTGTAATTTGTAATTTAAGCTGATGATTGTACAGACAAGTTTGTAATTTAACTACAGCACTAGAAATTTTTGCATGGGTACTTAAACCACATTAAATAAATGATTATTTAATTATATTTTGTTTCATTATCATTATTCTATTTCAGATGAAATTATTAGTGAGTTTGATTAAATTTTAACTAATTTTTCACTGCAAATTTATGTTAATACTTCAATTGCTCAGAGGTTATGTATAGCCCTATGTTGAAACAGTTGATATAAGAATTTAACCAAAACATCAGTTAAAAGCATGCTCAAAAATGCTAAATTCTGATGTAATATGATGTTAGAAAAACACTCAACTTACATACCTATGTTATAATATGGTGCTGATGAGTCAAAATCATTAGACAATGGTTTAAATTGTGGAGTTAACAATGCCACAACTTTCTCATCAACCGCAGTTGTCTTAGGACAAAATGTTCCACCTCCTGTCTTGTACATCTCGGACTGAAATAAAAATTTAACATTCTACATTACATACTTGTCTGATAACCACTGTGTAACTTTATATGGGAATCAATTGTTATTGTAAATACTCCAAGGCAATAACTGTGCCTATGAAGTAGGTTGTATAATATAATGATGATTATTAGTACCATGTGATCTTACAGCTTGTACAGTAAAGTTCCTTCGCACTTAGTACATTTAAAATGCTTATTCAAACACAAATAAGCAGGTTATGACCTACCTTATCATCGCTTAAATTTTTTCTAGCTTTTTTCTTTAAGTTGTCGTACAATGCATGTAATTGCTTCTCAGTCCTAATTCCCGTTTCAGAGAGAGCATTATATTTGTTTGTAAGCGCCATCCAAGCTTGCTTCTTGGCCTCTACAGTGGTCCCGTCCGTCTTTTTGTTATCTATTATAGCCACAAATTCTTTGGCTACTTCAATAAGCAGCATCTTCTCTCTTTCAGAAAAATTTTTACTGCGTTTTCCAGATTCCATAATGTTTTGGATAATGCAAAAACGATAGTAAATATTAAAATCAGAAAAAGCAATAAGTTTGATGCTTTGATGTTTTCTTTTTTAACAATTTGACAATACTATGATGACATCATACAGTTCATATTCATACAGTCTCTGATAAATATGGAATTATCATATTATATTACTAAAACAGTGCATATCCTCTTATTTAGCCTCGAAAAATATATTTTATAAATAATACTAGTATAAATTAAGAATTGGAATTAAAAAATCAATTTTAAACTCGATGTCTAAAACAGACCCATCTAGCGGCAAATTATGGTACTTGTTAATGGTTACATAGTTGTTGAACGATTCGTTGCGTATTCAGAAACGCAGTGACAGTTAACCGATGTATATCCAATAGATAACTTTATTGAATCAATAGCTAATGGGAAGATAACTAGGAACTTCAGAAACCGGGTATAAGTGTATTAAATTCACAATACCTAATGTAAAACATTCGAATACCAATGTGCTATTAAATGGGGAGGAGTTGAGTCTTGTGGATACCACTGTTTTTCTCGGTATTACTATTGACGCGAAACTTCAATGGGGCCCCCATATATCTAAATTAGCAAGCAGACTTAGTTCTGCAGCATATGCTGTAAGAAAGATTAGAAGTCTCACAGATGTTGAGACAGCTAGATTAGTGTATTTTAGTTACTTTCATAGCGTAATGTCTTATGGAATTTTGCTATGGGGTAATGCGACTGATATTGAAGCTTTATTTGTTTTGCAAAAGAGAGCCGTTCGGGCGATTTATAACCTAAATTGTAAAGAGTCTCTCAGACAAAAATTTAAAGAAATAAACATATTAACTTTGGCATCGCAATATATTTATGAAAATCTAATGTATGTACATAAAAACATAAATAGCTTTAATAAGAATAAGGATGTGCATTCTTTAAACACTAGGAACAAACATAAGCTTGTAATACCAGTTACTAGACTCCACAGAATCAGTAATTCATTTATGGGGCAATGTATACGCTTTTACAACAAAATCCCAGAACATATTCAAAGTTTATCAATAAACAAGTTTAAAAGTTTTATTAAAGAAAAACTGTACAAAAAGGGTTATTATAATATCAAGGAATACATGAATGAAAATAACCCCTGGGAATAAGGTGATCGCCACCATGCTGGTTCTATTAAAAATCATTTAAAAATTGTATAAATGAAATTATTGTTAAATGAAATATGTTTGAAAAAAAAAAGTCCCGCTGGGTTTCTTGCTGGTTCTTCCCAGGACAGAGGTATTTTCCGAACCAGTGGTAAATAAAAAATGACTTTCAATAAGAATTATGTAATAATCGATATTGAATAAAAAATTATTCTATTCTATTCTATTCTATTCTATCGAAAATCGTTTATAATTCTACTTTATATATAGCGGTATTAGAATTACCTCTCTCAAAAATATTGAGTTGTGAGGTGTAATTACGATAAAACAACCTTTTGTCAAAATGCCTACCTCATGCTATGATTCTGCTAATCAACGAATGAGGGTTTGGCGACCAATGCATGTCGGTATTATTCGTAATGCCGAACCTAAACTCACCAAACGGTAATGAGGAATAGCTTGACCGATGTGAGGACATTACCTCGGCGCTCTTCGATCAACAATGCGCTCACTACCACCTGACTAGTGTGGTGAACTTTGGGCAAAACTTTTAAGTTACGCAGTTCAGTAAACGCTTTTACATTTGCAAACTGTTATTTAAATCTCATGTGTGTGTGTGCGTTTTTTTTATAAAATGTATTAACAAACGAGCTTCAGTCTACCTGATGGTAAGTCTCTACTACAATTCATAGACACCTGTAGCCAACTACAAACCAAGAAGGCTACAGGTGCGTAGTCACCTCTGAGGAATATAAGGGAATACATCACAACCTGTTATTATACTGGCCTTGTTCCCTTCAGTCCGAAGCACAGAAGTGCACGCACCGCCATTTGGCGGCAGAAATAGGTACGAGGATGATACCAAGTCAGACGGACACCGTCAGATAGAAAAGAGTGCTGGCAGCCGTACGTGGAACCACTTTGTTAGGATATATTATGTAGCACTATTTTGTACATTTCAGTTTTTAATTTACATACCGGGCTTCTGTGGACGAAATATATAAAGGTTTATGATAATGGGTTTGCAAATAAGAGCGGGTCGTCGTTGACAGTCTGTGGCGGCCATGTTGATGCAACATCTGTCAAATCTATTGTTTATTATTCTATAACTGATTCCAAATCATCGTGGCAGGTTACATGATTGAAGAACGCGTACAAATTATTTTTTTTAAATCGAAATTAGTGCTTCTTAGTGCAAATGTTGCGCGCGTTACGCCCAGTTTACGGCAGATATTGTGGCTTTTCAAAGTTGACTCTGCAATGTTTGGTGCATTTATACGAAACGACAGGTTCGGTAAATAATCATCAGCAAACACCAGTAAGTCAAAAGCACGATCAAGAATGGCCGAGAACATCGCTGATGTCCGTGAAAGTGTGCAAGAAAACCCGAGGCAGTCAAGTCCACGCCATAAACAATAACTTGTCTTTTCGCAGACTACAAATTGGTAGTTTATGCATCGGGACTTAAACCTGTATCTATAATACCTAAATAACCCAGGAGTTTAAAGTTAAAGACCTCTAATATAGCCGTTTCTTCGCTAACTGGGTTTCGGTTGGAAGAAAACCCAAATTTTGTCCTAAAAATCATTTATAGTGGTGAGGTGCATTTTTAGATGAATAGCTATGCTAATAAGCAAAATTGCCGTATATAGTGCAATGCTAACTTACACCAGATCCACCAGCATACAATGTATCCACAAAAAGTTACTGCTTGTTGCGGATTTTGGGCCGGCGGCGTCATTGGTCCGTACTTTTTCAAAACTACGTTGGTAAGGTCATCACTGTCAACGCCGAGCGCTACAAATCAATGATAACCAATTGATTTTGGTCCACATGGGGAAATTCTGCATGAAAGATTTTGAGGTAAAGTTATCTATTGCTACCAAAATCATGCAATATGACCCCGCCGGACTTTTCTTGTGTGGTTTTTCAGGTTGATTTCAATAAGCCTCACACGACCAAAGTCATCAAAGTCAACATAAACCAGGCCATCGTTTAATTTTAGTCAGATTTATGCGGCAGAGTCATCGAAAATTCCATAGTGAGAAGACACGATGGACATCTAGACGATATGTTCATGTGTCATATGTTCAACCTTTAAAAATATTTCGTTACCACCTCACACACGGATTGTTTTATTTCATTTCAATATCGATCCGCTCTTATTGGAAATCCTTTATTAAAAAAAATCACATATCATATTTCTGCACACAAATGAATTTCATTTCCTTTCTCGAAAACTAATTTATTGAGCAATCAATTAAAATTACTGTTAAAAAAGAAGGAAGAAAAATATCGCAACTAATGGTAAGAAAGACGTTCGCATCTATGATATATGAGATGAGGAATTTGCTTCTGCAAACACCAATTTGCTTGCCAACCAAAACTTATACCCATCAATAACTTTTGATAGTCTGGTAATGTTGATAACCGTACGGGTTATTACTAAAATGAATCATTTATGAATTAGCGGCAATTACCAAAACGGTCATTGTTTGGTCACCGTTGCGTTGTAACAGTCAGTAAGGTTAATTATTAAAATGTATTTGTGAATACTGTCAGTATACAACAGAACATTTTTAAAGAAACATTATTATGTTTATAAAAAAAGTATTCATTGAAGTTATATTTCTTTTGGGGTGTTTGGAAAAAATGATGAGAGTGAATTTTTACGATGCGCGAGCACGCTGTCACATAAAAGCCTAAACTTCAGTGGGTAATTATCTCTCAAGTTTTTTTCTTTTTCTGCCGACTTCCAAAAAGGAGACGGTACTCAATTCGAGTGTATGTTTTTTTTTTCGTTTTTTTTTATGTGTGTTACCTCATAACTTTGTACTGGGCGAACCGATTTCGATGATTCTTTTTTTATATGAAAGCTGATAGTTCTCGTGTGGTCCCATATGAATTTGATCAAGGTCAGACCAATGGTTATTGAGTTATTCTCAAATAACCTATATTGAAGTCGGCTGTACAAAATTTTTAATTTTAAATTATGTTACGCTAAAGAAGTATAACTTGCCACGTGCGTACATAAGTACACACACACTATTTTCTAATAAAGCCGTGAGTGCTTTACGACGCATAACGTTATCATAATCCGTGTAGTGGCGGTGTAAGAATACCGCTACTCCATATCGTTCCCACGTAAGAGGCGATGGAGGGGGAAACAAACCAGGAGATGGGCAGCAGCTTCTTCCTCATAACAATAAATAAAACTGCGGTCAGTGCCGGTGCTGCCAACCCGTAATCCAAGCGCAGCAACAACCAAGAGAGACCTATCTTCAGCAGTGGACTTTTGGTAGGCTGTAAGAGTGAGCATTTAGATATAAATATAGCGTCAAAATTACATAGAGCCACGTAAAGAATATTCATAACGGGTTTTGATAAGCGAAGATATAAACATCGCTTTGTTGTATTATTAATGTAAGATAAGGATAAATCAACAATGGCTTTTACGTTGCCAATATTGTTATCGTTATTTTAATTAGGACCTTGAATTCGTTTAGCCTTACAGCAGCCGTATTGTTCGACGAATGTTAATAAAAGTGAAGTGAGACATTCTAAACCTATCAACCTATCTCAGCTCTATCTAACTGTTATTAGACTAAGAAGTTTTTAATTACTAGATGGATGTTAAAGAACACAGTTGAACTCTCATGTTAAGTGGATGCTGTGGCCAAGCCCACATCTTGGTGCTATCACTTGGCAGTAAAATTTAGAATAGAATAAAATCATTATTATTCAATAGAGATTACAACAATACTTATTGAAATTATTTTTTACTTTTACCACTGGTTCGGAAAAACCTCTGTCCTGGGAAAAACCAGTAAGAAACCCAGCGAGGCATTTTTTTAAATGAAACAAATGTGGTGTCTTTCTGATATGAAGATTTAATGTCTCTGTATCAGTAATAAGCTGCTTCGCTTCTCTGCACTCAACATACGAAACGCAGAAACATAAACGACTGCCAGCTTTTACTAATAATCCATTAACAATTCATTTTATGTCAACGTATTTAGTCTGAGGGCACGGGAGTGCCCCCGCCAAGTCGAGCAAAAAAAAAAAAGCGGCACGGCCGTACCATCAATATTGATATGGTCACTATAAGATGTTGTTAAGTTAGCTAATTACATAATAACTTGAGACAGACAAGCCAAATACGATAAGATTCCTAAACAATTTGTTTTCGATAAGAAATACAAGATACAATTAAATGAAAACAGCCAGCCGGAAGGATTAAGCCCAAAAGGGCTTAGAGTTTTCACCGATGGTTCTAAAACAAATGAAGGTGTAGGTTGTGGAGCTTTCTCTGAAGACCTCAATATTCACATATGCACACCGCTGGGTACCTATAACACGGTCTTTCAGGCGGAATGTATGGGTATCATTCAAGCGGCCATAACAATAGATGCTAGGAAGGTTAATGACTTCCCCATCAGAATACTGACCGACAGTACGGCGGTACTACAAGCTCTGAGTTGCAATGTGGTGAACTCGGGACTAATATATGACTGCCATCAAGGATTAAATGAGGTATGTAAAAACAACAATGTGACACTGCAATGGGTAAAGGGACACAGTGGATCCAGAGGCAACGATGCAGCAGACGAATTGGCCAGAAGAGGATCGGATCTGGCCACTATAGGGCCGGAACCAATCATACCAATCCCCTTTGGTAACGTTTGTTCACTGGTACGTAGACACTTCACTAATCAACACGCTCAGCTTTGGAAAAATCTAGTAGACTGTAGACAAGCTAGGGAGGCCCTGCCTGAAATGAACAGTCACTTAACCAAAGTTTTAATGAGACTGAACAAGCCAAAGATCAGGATAGTAACAAGTGCTATCACAGGACACGGCACCTTTAACAAACATTTATTTACTATATGTGTTACAGATAGTCCCCTGTGCAGGGCATGTATGGGGGAGGAAGAAACGGCGGCCCACGTGCTACTGAAATGTCCGGAGGTCGCTACGTACAGGGCTAAACATCTCGGCACGCCGGGATCACTCCCCGAAGTTGCATGCAACATCAAGGGACTGATGAGCTTCTTCGGGGAGATCTCATGGATCGAATAATTACGTTATTCCTGCCCACACGCAAAATCCGCGCATAGACGTGGAGTTGCGGAAAACAGCCCGTCGTAAACTAAACTAAACTAAACGTGAGACAGAAGGACTCGTAGGTAGAGACTGAATAAATTAACCGACTTGGTATTACATCGATATCAAAACTTTTTACGGTAGAAGAACTGAGTTGCGAGACTTGGCTTTTTTACAAGTTATGTCTTTGATGGCATTTTCTTTTAGCAAAAGTAATTCTATGTCAAAATAAGTGAACGATGTAATTTTTACGTTCGTTTTAGAACTTTAAATAAACCTTAAAACTTTTTGGATTTCGTTTTATACCAACCACTATTTTATATTAATTTATTGTTAGTTTATTTTTATTTCTAAAGTTACGAATCATCATTATTAATTCTGCGACTGGAAGCTGACTGACTGAGTTGACTTTACCTTCACATGCTCTAAATGCCTGCCCAAATCCCGAATATGCCTACCTGTTTAGAATCGAGATTATAATTTGCATACCAGACAATAAAAAGCAACAGTTTTAACAGAAAAACTAAATACAGTGTGCTGAAAAAAAGGATTCGAAAGCGAGATGACTACAGAATGTATTAAAGTGTGCAAAAGAGAGAGAAACATTGTTTCAAACGGATTTATTATTTAATCGGAGCGCGACCTACCGCGAGCGCACGAGCGGTCCCTACGGTCACGCACTAATTCTTGTTTAAATGTTTTTTCTGACAGCGATTTGTTTTGCAACAAACAAACAAAACATGTTGCGTCCACAGACATATTATTTATTTTATTCCACAATGCTGTTGCTGACTGTAAAATGAATGATATTACGTTAGCTTAAACCAACGCACAAAAGAGGCTAGAAGAGTCTTTTTGATTGGAATTTTAATCTTAACTCTTTCATTTTACTTCAGATAAAATTGGAGACTAATTCATATTATAATATATTTATTCATTATATAATAATTGGTGCGTCTGTTAGTGATCGTGTAACTTCTTGAAAGATTGGACTGATAACCGCACTATTATTTAGTCCTTTCCCATTCCGTACGGCAGAAAAGTATGATGGAATATCCAGAAACATTTTGTAAATGCCTATCTCCAAATGACTATTACATACACGCCTGCCGAACGGGGAGTTCATAGCAGGCTAAGATCAAAGAAAGATACATGTTAGTTGTTGGTTATGATACTGATGATAGATCGGTACAATCTGAATAAAAATGGATTGCAAATGATTTTTTTATACAATAAGGCTGACAAACGAGTCCTCGTAATGGTAAGAGGATGTGGCTCATAGACACTTACATCTTTCCTTGGCAGGGATGGAAAAAATCATGATTTTTTTAATTTTAATCAAATCATGCTGATTTTTTAAAAAAAATTATGAACTTTTGATTTTTTGATTTTTTCTGTATATTTGTAAATTCACGAGTTGGTAACACTTTTTCACATAGTAGGATTAAAAGTTTATGAATACACAATTGTTCCTCGTGACTTCGCCCGCGTGTTAATTGGGGTTTTAGTTTTTTTGGACGGGACCCTAATTCGTTTTCTAAAATAAAAGTTACTCCTTATAACATCAGCTATCTGCCAGTGAAAGTCCCGTCAAAATATGTTCAGCCGTTTCAGAAATTAGCCGGAACAACAGACAGACAAAAATTAAAAAAATCGTGTTTTTGTTATACGTTTTTTTGTTAATTTTGACATTACAAACAGACACTTCAATTTTATTTATTTGTATAGATATGTATGGGACTGATTAAGAGTAATAAATAAATACTGTATTAATTACAGTTCATATATCAAGAGTGAACTTCTAAAAAAAATTGATTTTAATAAGTATATGAGACTGACAGACCTCATCGCTACTTCTTTGTTGATTTTCCAAAGTTTATGAGACTATTGTAGTAGAATAATAAGAATAACATAAAACAACAAAACATTTTTCGTATTTTAAGCTAGTTTTATTTCATTTTCTGCTTATTACATTAATTTATACATGTTGATTTAAATCAATGATTTTTTTTAATTAAAATCCAGCGATTTAAATCGTGATTTAAATCATGATTTAAATCAGTCTGATTTAAATCATCCAACCCTGTCCTTGGGATTAATATGAAAAGCCTCGTTACCAGTAGACAGAGTCGCCAGTTATCTACACTCGCCATACGAAATACAGGAATATTAAGCTACTATTTTACGTTGATATTCTGTCAAAGCTTGATCCTTCCCCGGTTCAGCTGATCTGTTTGCTCTGCCACTATAATATAACTGCAGCGTGACTCTACCACATTTAAAATATCAATTTTTTCCCCAAATGCCATTCTCCACTGCATTATTACCTTAACTGGCGATAAACATTTGATAGAAAAACAATCCTAATTACAATCTCACACACTAGAGTGGGGACCAGAATGTTCCCCATGGGGACCAGCTGGTAGAGTTGAGTATTGCGCTCAGCAAGCATCATCTCAAAACATACTCCATTTCGCGCATTAATGGGAATTGGGAAGTCAGTAGTGAATTCATCATCATCATCATTCATTACTACAGCCCATCGAAGTCCACCTCGAACATAGGCCTTCGCATAGATTGCCACGTAGGGGGCACATTTGTTAAAGCAACCTTTGCAAATTGGACGCTCGGAAGAAGCTACTGCCCATCTCCAGTTACAGTTTCTCCGTTTCTGGCAGTGGGTTTGTAAGGGTTGTATTAATAATTATATGAATATGTTGCGCTTGTGGCATTTTGGTTAAATCAAATCGAACAAACAGCAAACACATTAATTTTAATAACATACGATTTTATAAATTAATACACATTAACGGAAAGAAATATATCGTTGATATCGTACAGTCACTTCAATTTATTTCATTTTAATTATATTTATTAGTAGCGTTTTTTTAATATGCAAAAACAGAATTAATGAATTCACAAAAAAAAATATCTGGATGCGCGCCAAAAATCATTCCACGTTACAGCGTGAAGCCGGCGAACAATGGAGCATGAAGTCTAACGTAAAGTACAATTGTTAAATAATAAAACTCTCGTAAATTTGGAATCCTTTAGAGATAAACATGGTCTTCTCAGAAATAGTATTTTATTACTAAAGCAAAGCAAACGTCTCATAAAATGCAAATAAACGTTACGATACCTACCAAAAACGTGTACTTATGATTTACTAACCACATTACTTTTGCTAATACATTGTTTTACTACCTACATTATTTTTAAATAATGACGTCCTCCTGGTCGGTTTTCATTGTGGCAGCAACTTCTAAATTAAAAGTTTTTTTTACAGACTAAACGTACTACAGTATTATTATTACTGAATTACGAATGGGTCGACTCATCCGGGGAAGTACCGTGTGCCCACAAAATACCTACCAGCATAAAATAGCAGCATACTGCTGTTGCGATTAGTCCTGTATGATTAGAACCCTTTTTACTAGTAATAATCCCACTTTAGAAGTGACAACTTGTTTCGTTTATAATAAAACAGTAAGAAATTATTTATTTTCTTATAGAAATCGTACATTAAATAGAGTCTCCAGAACTCTTCTAAAATTGGTGGGTTTCTCTTGTGATGAGTGACGATTCACGCATTGAAACTTATTGCATACTGGTGGCAACGCTTCTTTGCTTTGATTCTTAATCGAAGATAGATGTATGTAAGTGTCTACTGATCACTGCATTCATTTAGAATTAGGTGGACCGTGTGCTCATTTGCCACCTTAAGTTAAAAATTATCATCTGGCAATGACTTATTACTGATTATATGCGATAATATACGAGTTAGACTAGAATACAATGTCAGAAACAAGATAAATAGTCAAAAAAATGTGCGTGTAATTGTGTACACACGTAGGTTAAATAATACTCGTGCGGCCCTGGCGGTGAAACGTTACAAGAAAACGTTAAGTTTTTGTTTTTTAATACCGTACTAAATTCCTCCATTACGTTGATAAAAAGTGTCACTTCAAAAAAAATATTTGTGTTTTTCGCAAACGATTGGTTTTGATTCTGACAACCCAGAGCCTGCGTGGTCCGTACATATATAGAGGTCACTGTCCGTGTCGTTCTTTGATCATAATGCCACGCGGTTTTTAGAGAATTGACATAGATACAACATACGTGCATGCATGCATCGGTGTAGTTTGTGTTATTTTCTCCAGTATATTTTTACTATTTAGTGTGTAGAAATAAAAATATTATTTAGTAACAAATATATCTATGATAGTTAATAATTGGTATAAATATTAATGGCAAATATATTATACTTGGCGAATTTCACATGTCTTCGAAACATTTTTTCTTTTTTCTTAGACATGCAGGTTTCCTCGACACGCGGCGAACATTTCCTTGCCCTTAAACTCTCTCAGAAATCAGAGGGGGCCTGTACCCAGCATTGGGACGTATATAGGCTGTAACTATACTATGTTATCTTCTACTTAATTTTTGTATTTATAAACATAATACCAATAATACCAATAATACCAAGCGATAGTTAGTAATATTTATAAATATATTTCATTTTATTACAAAAAGTTGTTTATAATTAGTCTCAAGTTTAAATAAGAGTGTTTAAATAAAAAAAAATCCATGGAAAACATGATAACTTAAATGTAAAGTATTAAATGTGTGTGACAGCAAAATTAAAATTTCGCGAATATTGTGGCGCCGCGTTTTAGGGATTTTTTTTTAGTTAGAAATACTTCAAAACCCAAAAACAATCAACGAACCACATTTTGTAGTAAAAATTATATATACTTACGACAAAGAGCCTAAAATTTAATAGCGCATCTTGATAAACAAGACCATAAACATAACCACAGGTCGGATATGTTCATTATCCACATCTACATATTATAACAACCACAGCATGTAAGGTATATCGATATGGTTGTAAATGCTTCTAAGAAGTAATAATATATAAAAACCTATCCCATTATATGGGAGATTTTACTGATAAAGCACTTTAAAGATAATCGAAATATCTTTATAGTGATAATTTTTAAAAACGATCTAAACTTTTCTCGATTCAAAATTTATTTCTTTGTCGGATCGATAGCGTAGTGGCCAAGTACTTGGCAGATACACTGCTGGTCCCAAGTTTAATTCTCGCATGTAACATAATAAATATGCTTTAATTCCTTCCTCCCCTTCCTACCATCGGGCAATCAGGCGGCCGGTGAGTCTTTACCCCTTGATGTTGTTAATATTCCTCGTTTTAGAACAAAATGGTTTTCTTCATCGTAAGTAATGTCTAAATCTGCCGGCGACTGTTGGTATTTCCAATTACCTATTCAGTGTTTAAATCAAGACTGAATAAGTTTTTGTTACGCTAAAATAGAGCCATTTACTATCTCAAACTTTATCCACTTACCATCAGGTGGAGTTGTAGTCAAGCACCGGCTTATAAGTAAAAGAAAAAACAAGTACATGTATGTCTAGTCCATTTTTTCGGGTCTGAGTGGTTTTTTATAGAAAATTGTGACAAACGAGTACACAGTCCGCCTGATGGTAAGTGAATGCTGTGGCCCATCTAAATCTATCCTCGATCAAGAATCAATATGCTGATGCCATGTCAACCCAGAGGACTAATATGGAATAGCTCGTTTCCAGTAAAAAGGGTCTCCAGCTCTTTTTTAGGGTTCCCTACCTCAAAAGGAAATAACGGAACCCTTATAGGATCACTTTGTTGTCCGTCTGTCAATCTGTCTGTCTGTCAAGACTCTTTTTCTCAGGAACACGTGGAGGTATCAAGCTGAAATTCATATCAAATACTCAAGTCTACTGTCCATTAGAGCTGTGAAAAAATCAAACTTCTAAGCCAACGCAATCAAAAGATACAGCCGTTTATGCCGCAAACTTTCGACATTCGTAAGGGAATCAAAACCTACAGGGTACTTCCCGTGAACTCAGAATCTTGAAATTTGGTACGAAGCAACGTTGTATAGCACAGATAAAGGAAAAATTGCGAAAAGCATAAATTTTCAGTTACGTCATATAATAAAAATATTTTTAATAATTTTAAACTTATATACCTACGGATCTGTTCGGAACCCTCGCTGCGCGAGTCCAACTCGCACTTGGCCGGTTTCTTTTTAAGAGCGTAGTCGGTCTGCGCGGGAATTGAGAAATAGGTATTTGAAGAAACTATTGCCGTCGCACTGCGCCCGAGCAACCCAGGTATCAATATGTGAGTGAATAATCTGTATTTGTGTGCGTAGCTCAGTACCACGCATCTTCCGCGCGCACCATGTTTACGGACTTGATTCTTTGCTTCACTGTTTTGACTCGGCTTGTGGATTGGATTTGAATACCTATTTTATTTGTTCTAACGACTAGAGAAAAATTGTGAGTATTATTTTATTTGTAAATACATTTTATCATTTTACCCCCTTCAAATCGACAAAAGAAATTCAATAATTTAACAAAATACTGATTGTAAGGTACAAGTAGTGTTTTGTTAAATTATTGAATTTTGTTTGATAAAATGTCAACTTACAAATATAATCATATCATAATAATTTTTGTTTCAGGTAAACCCTTTTTCGTTAATAACGGGTCGAAGAAAAGGGAATAAAACGCGTCTATTCTTGAGTCCTAAGAGAAAAAACCTTAATTTACGTATTTTACGATGATTTACTTATATAACGGAAGATTCATTTTGAATTGTGTACAGTGCCATCTAATTAATTAAAATTTCATAGCTTAATAGCTATTATGTTATATTATTAAGTCTATTATATTATGGTCAAAGGAGCGTGAGGTAGTCAATTTTGAAAGGCATGGCTGGATTCTACTCGAGATGGTCCTTGTCATAAGGCGATAACTATATAAAAACAGCAACAATAATGCTTAGTATCTTTGTTTCGCACGTGGTTTATCCCATCTCGGCCTAAGATATTTTTATTTTTAATACGTATTTGATCTCAGCGGATAAAATACCACCTGTTGCAGACGCTCGTACCTAATATGCATTCATATCAAATTACAATATACATTTAAGTAGGTATATATTGCCTATCTCTATGGCAATCAAATATAAAACTGTATAATTGAAATTCACTTTCCGACTGTGGTTGCCATCGCTGATAGGGCTTTTACGTGTTTTATAATTTTTAACTGACTTTCAAAAAAGGAGGGGGTTATATGTTCGACTGTATGTATTTTTTATGTATGTTCACCGATTTCTCCGTCAATTGTGGACTGATTTTCAATTTTTTTTTATTCGAAAGTTTACTCTTGAGGTGGTCCCATTGCCATCAAGTCAGAATATGATCCCAGGGAAATCGAGGGCAACCCTAAAATTTTATAGACACATTTAATGTTTTTTATATACTTTTTAACGCATCCATTTGTGCCTGGTAATCTTCATCTCATGTTGCTTAGATGATGATGGAAGGTATAAGTTAGGATGGATGGGATTCCAAGAAAATTAAGGGCAATACACACATTTTATGGGCATTGTTTGAACAATATACTTCTCATGTGATCCGATGGTCATCATGTCAGGATCTAATGAAGGGATCATTGAGAAATCGAGGGAACTCTCCAATTTTATAGACACATATAGGCATTATATCTGGTAATCATCATATCAAGTTGCTGTGCTGATGATGAAAGTTATATGTCAGGATCTGATGATGGGATCCCAGGACAATCAAGAGAAACCCTCAAATTGCATAGGCACTTAAATGTTTTTTTCATGCAACTTTCAGAGAGAGTCGAGAACCTTTTGAAGAAAACGCAAGCTTTTTTTCGTCGGGGTTAATCAGCTGGTGATCTTCTGGTCTACCTGACTCATAGATGGGCGGAGGTAGTAGAGTCCAAAGGTGAGGGATCCTCGGCGTCGACATATCGAGTGACGTGCAGTTTCGTGGTCACTTGGAAGAGAAGGCCAAATTGGCCTCTAAAAAGCTTGGCGTGTTCAGCAGAGCGGAACAGTATTTCATGCCGGCACACCACTTGCAACTTTACAAGGCGCAGGTTCGGCCTCACATGGAATACTGTTCCCATCTCTGGGCTGGGGCTCCCCAGTGCCAACTCCTTCCACTTGACCGCATCCAGCGCAGAGCAGCTCGAATCGTCGACGACCGAGTCCTCCCTTTGCATTTTCTTTCGCATTTACCACGGGGAGTGCTCTGAAGAACTGTTCGGATTAATCCCAGCCGCCTTTCACGAACGCACATCTGGATGATTGGCGGTCCACCACTGTGCGATTTAGAAGATGTTTTCTTCCTCGCACAACTTCCTTGTGGAATCGATTATCATCAGCGATTTTTCCAGACCGATAAGACTTAGGCACCTTCAAGAAAAGAGTCTACTCCTTTTTAAAAGGCCGGCAACGCCTTTTTTTCACGAATTTTTTCCACGTTTTTTTTCCACGAGTGCCTTCTCCCTGAAATAATTGACGGTCGGATACCACGAAATTTACCTGTAAGAGAAAGGATGGAAAGGACGACAGAATAAATGTACATATTAATTATTATATTATATTAAATTAAATTATTCTTAACTTATGTAAAATACCCACAAGCACCTCTTCTGCCACATGAATATTAAGAATTTACTTGATAAGAGCAATCATTATTTTATAAAGTAAAGTAAGTAGAAAAAAAGTAAGTAAGCCCCAGTAAAGCTGGCAAATCAAGTAAGCAGAATTATTCACCAAGCAGTAGAATGCGAACATTAGTTACGTATTATTTCACTAAATTTCGCTAAAGGTCTTTTCAAATAATACTAAACGTAAACTCGCTGAATTGTTACTTCGTTGTCTTAATAAATTCACTGTTCTGTGCCGCCTGTAAATCAGTATAGTACGATACGTCGTTACGTCGATATCGACTGACATCACTATGATATCGATAAAAACTTCGACAGTTGTTACTCTCCTAATTCTTTAGACTAATAAGTACTTATTAGTCTAACCACCCCTCACCTCTGGTCTCCCCCCGTAGAGTGCGATAGGGACAACTGCAGCTCAGAACGATTTCACCTACAAAAACCATGACCGATCGACATTTCGTATTCCCCTGTTTTCTCCTCGAAAACTAAGCAGATTAAATTATTTTTGGTATCAAAATTTAAAGGAAGAATAGATCTATGCTCCTATCATTTTCTTTTATCTTAAAAACGTTTCTAATTTGTTTGGTAGTCGTCTGATTACGGAGGTAAAAACGGGGCATTTTTTTTGGTTTTTGGAAAGTCATATTTATTTTTGTAATAATATTTTGGAAAAAAATAAATGATAGGGGCATGCCTTCAATAGACCTTGATTTTTATAAACAAAACCGATTACTCTAGAGGCATTATCCAGGAAGAAAATAGGGGAATACATTTGTATGGAAAAAATGCAGCCCGTCTACGCTCTTAAGTTATTTTATGCTGGTATTATTTGAGAGCGTGGTCCTTCTCCGGTCGAGTCGACCCATTCGTGCTACAACCATAATATAGCTGCAGCGCGGCTCTGCCACGTCTCAGTGTTTATTCATACACCACTATGAATTTAAAGCGTCTCCACGAAACAAGAGAATTCTAATAAAAAGCTAACTCCAAAAACTTTCAAAGTTTTATATGGCATATAGATCAGCAGATTACGGAAAAATAATTAGGGCGTCAAAAGCAGTCTTTGAAGTTTACGATAGAGATTAAAAAAATATCATCACACGAGAAATTTTGTTAAGCTGTAGTCCCAGGTGCCAGCAGAAAGTGAAATATCTGAATGGAAGTTTCTTCCCTTGCACTAAATGTAAAAGTGTGTGCTGTAAACGACAATAAAATAAATAATGAAAGCATCCTCCGGAAGCGACGGTCGAAGTAACACATGCGCAATGGGGATGGCCATTTTGAACATCGGACTAGAGCATCGAATCAGACCAAAATTAAACTATTAATACAATTGTGTGCAGGTACTAAAGTGTACTTAAAATTGTATATGGTATATGTTATTTAAAAACACGCACAGAATAATGCACCGATTTATTATGTACAAGAGAATATTATTGATATATTTAGTAGTAGTTTAGTTTATATAGTTGCCATTGTTTTTTGTTTTCTAATCTGCGCGTTTTACCGCTTCTACGAATTTTATCACATAGACGTCATATCGAATAAATTTGGTGGAGAGTATGTTGAAAGACATGTTCATACTTCTCTTCTACATATCTAGCCCAATTACACGCGTCTTATATAACAAAGAACTCATGTTTAAATCGAAACAGCAATCTGTCAATTAGAAAAAATTAAACTATATTTACAATATCGTTAATTTATCATTACAGCTCTTCACTAACCTAATGATGCTAATCATAAGCGTCCCCCCAAGTAATTACACAAATGACGGTTCTAAACGCCCTGCATCCTTTGATTTCCTGAAGTGACAATGGGCCGGCCATTTAGCATAATGAAGGGATATTGTCAATTAACCAAAACTTGCTAATGTCCTTAACCTGTCATGTTTTAGAAATAATACAATTAAAATTATATGTTTAAGCTATATGTACCCAAAATTACGATTGTACTTAAATACATGTTATTAAAAAAAAACATGCGTGAGTGTCGTGGAACACTCGGTTGTAACAAAGTTCCTGTCGTAGTATATTATTATTATTGATAAACATATTATATTATTGAATAACAAATACAAATAAATTAATTACTAGTGTCTATTAAAACGAAGCGTAATTTAAAATAAAATAATATTTCTTTCATGACAAGATAAGAAAAAGTGCGAGGGAGATGGATATTATTCCATCTCGATTCCTTACAGCCACGAAGGCCGTACACGTCTACCCTACTTCAGAAGAAGTGATGACTGAAAAATCTTACACTTTTCTCGTATAGCCCCCATCCGCCAAATTCGTACCGTCCGATAAGAAATTTCGTTTCAATAATTGACGGTACTGTGGCGCAGCCGCCTTGCAATGAGTTGCAGTGCTAATCCTGCACAGAACATGAATTTGTATGGGCTATTAATAATTGTTCCATATCTGGATGTTTGTCTTTACGAAGTTGGTGTTTGTAAACTGCCCTCACAATACAGGAGAAAATCCTAGTGTGGATGTAACGTTTTTAACTTGAAATCAATAATAATAATAATAAAATGTATGGGTTCAAAACTAATTTGAAGCAATAAGTGTATTATTGTACTATAGGTTATATATGAGGTAATGTTCTAATGCACGGTAACGGTTTTCATATCTTATATCTCAGTGCTGTTTTCGCGAGGCTTTTAGAGCAGTAACGTGTCTGTCACGCTGAACAATGCATGTTCATTGAATTCACATCATATTTTTAATTTCTCAGACGTTCACTGCTAAGCACGTAATAAACCAGCACTTAAATTGCAATTAAAAATTTCATCGATATTGGTGGGATTGAACTTCATTTTCTCGCGTAGTTTTTTTTTATAGGATAGGGTGACAAACGAGCACACAGTGCACCTGATGGTAAGTGGTTGCTGTGGTCCATAGACATCTACATCTATCTTCGATTACGAATCAAAATGCAGATGCGTTGTCACCCGTGAGGGCTAAGATGGAATGCCTCGTTTCCAGTAAAAAGGGTCTCCGGTTCTCTACACTCACCATACGAAACACAGCAGCGTTAAGCTGCTATTTTACACTGGTATTCTGTGAGAGCGTGGTCCTTCCCCGGTCGAGCCGACCCATTCGTGCTACAACCATAATATAGCTGCAGCATGGCATTACAAAAATTTAAGCTTAGCGCTAATCCACTGAATTCCCACAGCTCCTTTATATTATGTAATGTACACACATAAAATATTTCTTAAACTGTAAAAAAAGCAGTTATAATACTTAGAGTATTAAATTATAATATTATGTGAACGATAAAAACAATATTTAGTGATCTCTTAGCTACCTCCAGATGTTATAAATAATTATCTTGTAAGGTAACTCTTGTTAAAATGGTCCTTCACACAAGACCGACCTCCATTAGGACAAAGTCAGGTACAAATTTTTTTTAGTGGCCTCGGTTTTGGATCGCCTTTTGTCTTGGAGTAATGCTAATCGCTTCCTTGCGAAGTAATTATGCGGAGAGTTCTTAAAATCTCGTTTAGACCTGCGCTCCCTAGTTAATAATGAAGGCAATTAATTTACATAGGTAACGTTGGCAATAATATTACAGTATTTTGGCTTATGGTTGTGTGTTAAGGCTTTAGTCATAAAAATCATTTAAATTGGAATTATTTTTAACACGTTTTTATTAGCTCCGCGTGTATCACATAATATAAAAATGAATCGCAGAATGTGTTGCTAAGCGAAAATCTTGAGAGCAGCTGAACCGATTTCGCTAATTCTTTTTTTATAATATTCCTTGAAGTACGAAGATGGTTCTTACGGAGATTTCCATTCCCATACAAAAGATTCGTAATAATACTTAAAAGTCAATTTGAACTTTAATACCATACCATAAAGTTTAAGTGTTAGTGGAGGGGTTCCGGGAAAGCAAAACAATGAAATTATAGTAAATTTTACGCTGGCGAAGTAGCGGGGCACAGCTAGTATATCTATATATATATATATCTATGTGTCCATTAATGTAACGGAATCTTTGAATGTAATTTTCATCAACTTTTAGGCGGCCGATTGATTTGAAAATTTGCACTCGTATCAAACATCGATAACAACACAATCATTTAATAACTTTATCCTAGTGTCGTGATCAGGATCAACATTTATCAACATTTATTGTTTCATCTTCCTTGTCTTCGTTATCCACCATCAGATCGCGAGGATAAAACAAAATAATTTTATCTTTAGCGTGTGTCTTTAGTTCTTTAAATTATAATTTAATTATAATAAGATAACCTTATGTAAAGTGCCGAGTTTTGGCGGCGCACAGAAACGCATCGTATTTATTTTATTGTCATTTACTGCACACACACTTTTATAATAAGCGTTAAAGAACACAGTCTCTTTACTACTCCACTGCCTCATATCATCCCGTGGGTGTCGTAACAGGCGACAGAGTGAAATTGTCTGCAGAATCTTCCTGGTCACAACTCCTTAGTTATAAAAAATACTGCGGTTGCCACGCCGCCTGCAAGCGTGGCAACTGAGGCAATTATCCCTCCTATGAGTCAATCTAAAGGGCCTGTGCTCATAAGTGTACTTTTGATAAGCTGTAATGCATGAATGAATGTATGTATATACACAAATATGAAATTATGTAATTTAAAAAAAAGTACGATACAAAGTGTAAACATTATGTGTAATCACTTGTAATACCAATTTCTACTCTCCACGGTATCAGTAATGTATAGGATAACGTAATCATCATCATCATCATCATTACAGCCCTTCACAAGTCCACTGCTGAACATAGGCCTCCCCCAAAGAATGCCACAAAGCACTGTCCTGAGCCACCTGCATCCATCGACTTCCTGCATATCTTACCAGGTCGTCACTCCATCTAGTGGGGGGACGCCCTACACTTCGCTTGCCGGAACGAGGCTGCCACTCGAGAACCTTTCTTCCCAATCGGTTGTCGGTTCTTCGAGCTATATGGCCGGCCCATTGCCACTTCAGCTTACTAATCCGTTGGGCTATGTCGGTCACTCTGGTTCTACTGCGGATATCCTCATTTCTGAGTTTATCACGCAGAGAAACTCTGAGCATAGCCCTCTCCATAGCTCGCTGAGCGACCTTGAGCTTCCTCATACGGCCAGCAGTGAAGGACCACGTCTCAGTTCCGTAAGTCATCACTGGCAACACGCACTGGTTGTACAATTTCGTTTTAAGGTTTTGAGGTATGTCTGACGAGAAGATGTATCGTAGCTTCCCGAACGCTGCCCAGCCGAGTTGAATCCGTCGATTGACCTCTCGGTCGAAGTTGGACTTACCTAGTCGGACTATTTGTCCCAGGTAAACATACTCGTCAACAACTTCGAGCTTAGTGTTCCCAACAACTACCGGCATAGGTGTGACATGGACATTAAACATGATCTTCGTTTTGTCCATGTTCATCTTAAGACCTATCCGTTGGGAAACACTATTGAGGTCATTCAGCATAGTGCTTAGGTCCTCCAGCGATTCTGCCATAAGGACTATATCGTCGGCAAATCGAAGGTGAGTGATGTACTCGCCATTGATGTTGATACCGTATCCTTTCCAGTCCAGAAGCTTGAAAACGTCTTCCAATGCAGCGGTGAAGAGTTTCGGGGATATGACGTCACCCTGTCTTACACCTCTCTGCAATTGGATAGGTTTCGTACTCTGGTTCTGTACTCGGATAGCCATCGTAGCCCTACTGTACAAGCACTTCAACACTTCGATATACCGAGAGTCAACTTGGCACCGCTGAAGGGACTGCAGCGCCGCCCAAATTTCGACGGAATCAAAGGCTTTCTCATAGTCCACATACGCCAGACATAGTGGCAAATTGTACTCCTCGGACTTCTGTACAATTTGCCGTAGGGTATGTATGTGGTCTATGGTGCTAAAGCCCTTTCGGAAACCGGCTTGTTCGGGAGGCTGGAAGTCGTCAAGTCTGCGCGCGAGACGATTCGTAATGACTCTCGAAAACAGCACGTAGACGCGGCTCAGAAGGGAAATCGGTCTGTAGTTCTTCAAGAGAGCGTTGTCGCCTTTCTTGAAGAACAAGACCACCGCACTTCTGCTCCACGCCTCCGGTGTAATGCCACCATGGAGGACGGAATTAAAGAGCTTCTGAAGGACTTCAAGTACCGGTTTTCCACCCGCTTTCAGAAGCTCCGCTGTAATTCCATCCTCGCCTGGGGCCTTGCCGTTTTTAAGGTGCTGGAGAGCCATTCTAATCTCGCTCAGACTGACGTCCGGGATATCATCGGAATAATGTCGGATAAGACTCGCTCTTGGATCGTTACTCACACTTGCGTGTGGCTCCAACGATGACGTGTACAGCTGCCCATAGAACCTCTCAATCTCACTCAAAATCTCAGGTGCCCCGGAAACGATGCTGCCACATTCGGTCTTCAGCTTTGACAGTTGGCTCTTTCTGGTAGACAGATCTCTGGCAAAGACTTTGGAGCCTTGGTTCCGCTCGATCGCTTCTTCAATACGAGCTGTATTGAAGTTGCGTAAGTCCCGCCGCATGCATTTGGAGATCTGTCTGTTCAGTTGCCTGTATGCTGTCAAATCTGTTGAAGAATGTAGCTTCATCTCCCGTCTAACAGCCATGAGATTAAGAGTGTGATCGGAGAGTTTTTGTGTTCTTCTGCGGCGGGTCTTGCAGAACTTAGCTCCGACCGCATGGACAGTTTCCACGAGCTTGTCATTCAAATCGTCCACTTCATTGCAGTCTTCTAGGCACTGAAAACGGTTTTGTAACTCGAGCTGAAAGGTTTCGGGACTTTGGATTAGAGCACGAGGGGGACGGAGCGTTGACTTCATTAGACGAGACCTCTCCAACTTAACGTTTAGGTTCAGTGTGCCTCTAACCATTCGGTGATCGCTGCCGGTTTTCACCCTCGCGATCACTGAGACATCACTGAACAGTTGTCGTTTGGTCGTCATAATGAAGTCAATCTCATTTTTTGTCGAACCGTCGGGGCTCGACCAGGTCCACTTCCTGTGGGGCCGCTTCTGGAAGAAAGAGTTCATCATAAAGAGTCCCTCTTTCTCCATGAAGTCGGCCAGCTGCTGGCCCCTTGTGTTCCGTTGCCCTATTCCAAATTTCCCCACTTTCAGCTCACCGTTCTCTCTTGTGCCTAGTTTTGCATTGAAGTCTCCCATTAACACCGTATATTGGGTTTTGGAGGAATGCATGGCTCTAGAGATATCCTCATACATTTCCTCCACCTCCTCATCGGGGTGTGCCGAGGTTGGTGCGTAAACCTGTATGACCTTCAGCGAATACCGTTTGGTGATTCTGAGTATAAGGTACGCAACCCTCCTCGACACACTCTCAATCTTTACAACGTTGTTAACGAGAGACTTGTGGACGATAAATCCGACACCTCCTTGGGACAGATGGTCGCCCTCCCGGTGATAGAACAAGTTGCCGGATTCGAGGATTACCGTGTCCTCCCCCTCTCTTCGGACTTCGGATAATCCTATAATATGCCAGCGTAACTTGTCTATCTCTTCTTCCAGCTCCACAATCTTCTCGTCAGTCCTCAGGGTCCGTGCGTTGTATGTTGCCAGGTCAAGTCGTTGTAGGTGGCAACCGAACCTCCACCGGAGATTCTTAGCACCCCCTGCCCCGCCGTTACCATGGTTGCCACCGTAGCCAGGAATAGCGGGGCCGCCGGGGACTGGGGGCCGTCTCTTCGTAACTTTCATTATGGGGGGTATATTGCCATAGTTGCCACGCTTGGCGAGCGGGTTGGCAACCGCAGTTTTTTATTGTATTTTTCCGTTACCAGGAAGATGCTGCTGCCCATCTTCTGCCTGTGTCCCTTTGTCGCCTTTTATGACACCCACGGGAAGATATGGGGTAGTGGATATTCTTAACCGCCACTACACGGCATAACGTAATACGCTTTTACAATAAAGTACTTATAAAATATCCATAGTACGTCTTATTACAAAACCTCTTTAATTTAATTGATAGTTTCAGATTTAAACTATGGTTTAAGAACCGTCCGTTTATGTATATATTAAAGAAGTCCCTTAGCCTTGTAGCCACAATTAATCATCAAAATTCGACTTTTATCTGTCAAAGTCAATACTTCTAAAGTATTCCAATCTTGTTAAATATTAAATTGATATAAAGGTCGTTTTAGTTTGCGTATTTCTGCAGGACTTCTTTCGTGAGGGAGATTCTAGTTTTTAAGTCTAGGACTAATTATAAACTATTTTTAACCGATTTCAAAAAGGAGGAGATACTCAATTCGACTGTATGTTTTTTGTGTTTTTTTTTTGTGTTACCTCATAACTGTTTTCTCGCTGAACCGATTTCGATGATTTCTATTTTATTTGAAAGCTGGAGCTTTTTATAAGATTCTGTATAAATTTGATCAAGGTCTGACTAGTAGTTTTATAGTTATCTTTAATAATTTATATTGAAGTCGATTGTACAAATTTTTTAATTTTACCACTCGTTGTTAAAGCTGAGCCTACCTTTCAATCAGAGAATGTTTATTAATAAAGGGATTATTATAATATTACCGAATACAAAGTTGATAATATTCCGTGGAAATAAGGTGAAGCAGTTTATAAAACGATTTCTCATTGTAATAATTTGTATGACGTACTACATTATTAAGTGCTACTTTTATAAATAATCCCGCTTGGTTTCTTGCTAGGAATAACCAGGTCAGAGCTATTATCCGAGCAGCGGATGACATTCAATAACGGATACACTATGCTTATGATGAAAATACTTTTAATTATTATTATTTATTCATTAGATACTATATCGATATATAATAGTAAACATTATTTAAAGTAACGTATAAAATAAGCCCTATAATATAGCCCCATTAGATACCAGTCTTATAAAACTATAGACGTTTGTAAAAAAAAAAACATTAAAGATGCTGAGTTTGCTTTACAAAAAGTTCGAGGGTCCGCACAAATTAGGGAGTTTAATCGAGCGCTCATTATATTAAACGACGTTGGTTTCATTAAAAAAATATACTTGTGTATTTTTTATAACTTGGATGTTGAAGAATAAATTAGTAGGTCCCGTGTAAACCTTCTTAATAAAGTTTATCAATTTTTCCTTATAATTTTAATTACATGAAAGTATAAGTTTTTAGTTATGCGTAAAGAAAACGTTTTAAAAAACGATAACAACGTAATTAATTTTCCAAAATGGGCCTGATATCCTGAGAGAGAGACTGAAATTAATATTGTTCTTATTTAAATAATATTTCCATGTTTCTTAAACAAAATGAAATATTTCGCAATTTATTAAAACGTTATATTAGAAAAGTTAAGTGTAAATAAAGAGCTTCTAAAATGTAAAATTGCAATATAACATAAAATATCGCAACGTTCATAAAGTTTTGCGCAATTTTGAACCAAGTTAAAGTGTCAAAGACATTCAATTTCAGAATGAAATTGTCATCGACATTAAAACAAATGTTACATTCTTGAACTAGTCTACAGCTAGAGCGCTTTGGTGTTATTTACCATTTTTTTCATTTAACTAACACAGGTAGGTACAGTTAACAGAATAATCATGTAAAAATAAAATGTAATAAAACTTCACACCACAGTGTTGGACGCTACTAGATGAAGACACGACAAGTTGGTGAATGAAGGTGGCTCTGGACTGTACTTTGTGGCAATATCCTATTTTCAACAACGATTTGTGATTAGCTGTAATGATGATCTGCAATCATTTATAAACAACTGATGGACTAGAATAAGGCTATCTGTTCCCTTCAAACCAAAATATAATAGTAATTCAACAGTAAAATATAATAGTAGTAGAGCCACGCGGCAGCTTTTGCTGTCGCACGGATGGGCCGGCTCGAACCGGGGTGGTACCACGACTTCACAGAATACCAGCGTGAAGTAGAGGTTTACCTCTGTGTTTCGCTTGGTGAGTGCAGGTGGCCGGAGGCCCGTTTTGCTGGAAATGAGGCATTCCATCTTAAGCTAGGGTCCCACGGCCTGCCAGGCGACAGGCCGCGCCAGGCGTTGCCCCGCCTGTATGGGCCTGTCGCGGCCCGTACTGAGCGTTCCCACGGCGTGTGCCGGCCTGGTGCGGCCTGTCGACTGACATTCCAACATGTTAAGTGATACGCAGCGCAAGTCTGCGTGTGCAGCCGCTGTGGTTTTATTCAGTGGTGAACGTTTGATAAACCAAGTAAAAAGAAAGCAGAAGAAACGACGCTGGTGGGTATCGTCATCAACAAAAGGCGTTCTTGTTTTTATGTTGAGGCGACGTACTATTCCAAAGCGCTGGTTTATTTTCATAAAGAGTTAAAAACTCGAATATAAGCTCGTTCGTCCATTCCATCATGAGCATGTACGCCCAATGGTTGAAATGAACGATTGCAACCGACGCAGACGCGCCCGTACAGGCCGCGACAGGCGCCGTTGCGCCGCGCCGCGTCGCGCCTTTGATCTTACCGACTCCCGATGGATCGGACGGGCGCCAACAGGCCACCACAGGCCTCATCGGATGCGATAGTTCCCACGGCCTGTTGTCCGGCCTGGCGCGGTCTGAACTGTGACAAAACAGGCCGTGGGACCCTAGCTTTAGTCCTCACGGGTGACAACGCATCTGCATTTTGATTCGCAAACGAGGATATATGTAGATGTCTATGGGCCGCAGCAGCCACTTACCATCAGGTGGACTGTGTGCTCGTTTGTCACCCTTATCCTACAAAAATATATTGAATCGTACTTAACAGCAGAAATGAATAAGTGAGTGGTCCATATTATGCAGACTTATAAATATATAATGTAACATGCACTTAAATTTACACATATAAAATTGTGATAGAACCAATGGGAGGAAATCTACGTGCCCGAGTATACGCGTAAGTCAAGAACGTACTTCTAATGTTTTATCCTTACAATTCCTTTACCGTCTCAATAATTTGATGATGCCTTATTTAATTTTATTATAATAATAAAAAAAAATATTTATTACGTATCGAGAGTTTTAAATTATGAGATGGCATAGTAGATAGATTCCGTCTGGATGTTTTAAATCAAATAATCATAAGTGGTAAAGAGTACCTTCATACAGGTACCTTCGAAACAATAAAAAAATTCCAAATCGTTTCAGGCGTCTTTAAATAATCGGTAAACGTCCATAAAAAAGATTCCGACGAATTGAAAAACTCCTCCTTTTTTGAAGTCATTTGAAGAAAGAAAATACCTTATAAACGTATGTGGCTTGAGTTTTTTTTTTTCGGTTAATTCCAATTTTATGCGTCGATTGAATACGTGCTCGGTGGTAAGCATCGTAAGCTTACCTGAATCTCTAAGAAAATCATAAATCACCAAAAGTTCTCTTAAAAATGAGAGAGGCTCAAGCACTGTAGGCACATAGCACAATTTCACACCTACTCTTCATATTTAATTCCATCGTAAAGACGACATACAAATAATATAAATATTTGAATTATCATGTAGCATTCTTCTATAATTCAAATATTCCGAAATATTTATTGGGAATCTATATTTGCTATAATTGTAATGGACTATAAGATATTAGAGTCACTTTGATGTTGAAGTCAATACAAATTAAAAGTAAAAAACGACGTGACGCCGAAAAATTGAAATAATAATTTAAAATTAAAAAAAATATTTTTACAGCCGACTTCAATATAAGTTATTGAGAATAACTCTAAAACTATTGGTCTGACCTTAATCAAATTCATATGGGACCACATGTGAAGCACCAGCTTTCATATAAAAAAAGAATCATTGGAATCGGTTCACCCAGTAAAAAGTTATGAGGTAACACACATAAAAAAAAACATTCAGTCGAATTGAGTACCGTCTTTTTGGAAGTCGGCAGAAAAATAATTTCCACATAAACTAAAGTCGGTATTTAGACATCTATTGAAGAATTACGAGTAAACCATTTTCAGAAGCTATTATGTGGAAATAATTGGTTTTTGTCAGTTTTTATTTTTTAATAAAAAAATATTATGTTACCCCGTTGAGTGGTCTTAGGATAATACACATATTATAGACAATAATACACAGTTTAATGTATTAACTAGAATGTTTAAATGAGTACATGAACATATTCATATGCTATTTTTCCACCCTCTTGGATGAACTTTTTTATTTAAATTTATATGGGGCCACCCGCGTAGTATAATCAATTTAATAAAAAATAATTATATCAATCTTCTTAGCTGTTTACGAGAACGTACATAAAAACATGCGCGTCGAATAGAAACTTTTTCGTTTTTTGAACTCGGTTAATATGGACAATCATTATCTAAATTTATATTTTACTTTTACTTTAAATGTTAAGTATTAAAATCTAAATACAATGCTGTTATTGTTTGGTTATCACCAGAAGCTGCGCAGGTCTGAGCAAACACAGATGCGTTTATTCTCATAAAGCTATATGACATGGTAGACCGATCGATATGACCGGTTAAAGGTTTTGTTACAGCATCAAAAGCATGAAATCCGATTCGAAGGATCCAAAGCATTATTACAAAACATTATTATCTTTCATGAAACTGTGATACTACAGCACATTATATGTATATTAAGATTTGGTGTTCTATTAAAGATAGACTTTGTGAATGAACATTACAGTTTGCACAGTTAGTATTCTTTTAATGCTTTAGATCGGCGTACGTAGTTAGAATTCTATTAATACCTAAACATTTAGTGTTTATATATATAATCTATAGGTTACATTATACTACCTTGTAAATACTGAATTAGCTTTAGCTTCCCACTTCTAAATTATACCTTATTGAAGCGTGACCTCCTCGTTAGACATGCATGCATTCTGTGCGCAGTAGCCTTTCCCGGTTTGGGCCGACCAATTCGAGCTGTAGAATGTAGAATGCCTAGTTTCAAGTAAAAAAAGGTCTCCAGTTCTCTACAAACAACAAAAATTCTTCCAACTATACAAGTAAGCGTACAAACAAAGTATATGAAAATGTAATCACGTGAAGCGGTTCATGCAATCACGTTGTTACATAAAACATAATGCCGTCAATAATTATATCAATACAAACGTACTAAATTAGAATACGCACATAACAGTTACATCGAAATAAGAATAAATAAATGTTTTAAGCGCGTTAATTACCTGTAAAAGTAAATTAAAGTAAATTTAATCACACCATATTTTAACAAGACTAGATTGAGTGACAACCTGGTGAGACTTGCAGGAAGTCTATGGATGCACGTGGCTCAGGGATATATTTATGTGAAATTGCTTAGCCGAGGTCTATGTTCAGCAGTGGGTTTATGAAGTACGGTAATGATAATGATGATGATGAAGATGGGTTAGCTGGCAGAAAATGTGATAAAGGAACAAAAATCAAAAAATGTATACTTAACAGACGATAGTAAATTTTGAATAAATTGTACTAGCAATCATTACTTTTAAGTAAGATACAAAAAACTTCATTTAAGTTGAAAATATAGTTCGCTTTAAGCTACGGTTTTCCGGGCATCGAGGCGGAAACAAATTTTAAGTTGGACCTTTTTATACCTAATCTCCCCTACATTCCTTTTATGTCATTCGTAACTTCTACTTTTAGATAACGTATATATAAAGAATTTTCTGAGTTAGGTACATTGAAACTGTCTTGGGGTCTAGTATCATTAAGTTCTAGGATTATATAAAAAGAGTGATCTTATAAATAGAGAGAGAATATGCTTTATCTAACTAAAGATGCCAATTTATATACTCTATTTTTTATGAACTGTAATAACAAACCAGCTTACAGTCCACCTGATAGTAAGTGGCTACGGTAGTCCATGGACAACTGCAGCCATCTTCAAATAAAGAATGTTACAGATGCATTGCCACATTTGAGGAATAAGATGTAATGCTTTACATTCTGGAATTATGCTGGTTGTCTGTACCCTTGAGACATACAGTGCAAGTACTGTCTAAGTACTATGTGTCAGCAGAAAAAGAAAAAAGGGTGGTACCTATATAAAATATAATATATAATCTTATATATTCAACTAGCGATTCACTACGGTTCGGCATGGTTGATACCAGGTCCAATTGTGAATCAAAACCATTCTCTAATCAATTTAATCACACACAAAATTTTCAATCAAAATTTAAAATCGATCCAGTCGTTTAGGAGTTCAGTCACACACGGACAGAAGAATTATATAATACATAATATTCATATGTTACACATATCAACCTTTCTCTTAAATCATTCTGTCTAATGATGAAACAGCATTAAAATCAATTGCGTAGTTTAAAAGATCTAAGAGTACAGACGGCGGGAAGCGACTTTGTTTTATACTATGTGGAGACAACATTACGCCTACGTGAAAAGCAATTTATGAGGCGTGCAGCGTAGCGTTGCTTACGGTAAATAACTATAGCGACTGCCACTCAGAACACTTCTTGTAAAAGGGAGAGGCCAGCAAACGGACATAGGGTTCATTATCATCATTATTATTACAGCCCTTCACTAGTCCACTGCCGAACATAGGCCTTCCCCAAGGAATGCCACAAAACACGGTCCTGTGCTACCTGCATCCATCGAATTCCTGTATATCTTAGCAGGTCGCCACTAAATCTAGTGGGGGGATGCCCTACACTTCATCCGCCGGTACGAGGCCGCCACTCGAGAACCTTTTTGCCCCATCGGTTGTCGGTTCTTCGAGCTATATGGCTGGCCCATTGCCACTTCATCTTACTAATCCGTTTAGCTATGTCGGTCACTCTGGATCTACTGCGGATATCCTCATTTCTAAGTTTATCACGCAGAGAAACTCCGAGCATAGCCCTCTACATAGCTCGCTGACCGATTTGGAGCGTCTTCATACGGCCAATAGTGAAGGAACACGTCTCGGATCCATAAGTTATCACTGCTAACACAAACTGGTTGTACAATCTCGTTTTCAGGTTTTGAAGTATACCTTACCAGAAGATGAGTAGTAATTTCCCGAAAACTGCCCAGTCGAGTTGAATCTGTCGATTGACCTCTTGATCGAAGTTGGACTTATCTATTTGGAACATTTATCCCAGGTGCTCCCAACAACTACCTGCGTAGGGTTGATGTAAACATTAGACATGATCTTTATTTTGTCTATGTTCATCTTAAGACCTATCTGTTGGGAGACACTATTGAGGTCATTGAGCATAGTACTTTGGTCCTCCAGCAATTTTCCCATTAGGACTATATCGTCGGCAAATTGAAGGCTAGTGATGTACTTGCCATTGATGTTAATACTGTATTCTATCGAAGTCTATTAGCTTGAAAACGTCTTCCAATGCAGCGGTGAAGAGTTTAGGGGATATTACTGTCTTTTGTTATTATTGTTACTGTCTTACACCTCTCTGCATTTGGATAGGTTTTGTACTTTTTTTCTGTACTAGGAAATCCAACTTAGTCCTACTGTACAAACACTTCAGCACTTCGCTTCACCGATAGACAACCTGGCACCGCTGTAAGGACTGTAGCACCGCTCAAATTTCGACGGAATCCAAGGCTTTCTCATAGACCACATACGGAAGGCAAAATGGCAAATTGTACTCTTCGGTCTGTCCAATTTGCCGAACGGTATGTATGTGGTCTACGGTACTAAAGCCTTTTTGGAAACGGGCTTGTTCGAGAGGCTGGAAGTCGTCGAGTCTGTATGGAAGACAATTCGCAATGACTCTCGTAAACAGTACGAGAGAGACTTGTAAACGATAAATCCGTTACCTCCTTGGGACAAATAGTCGCCCTCCGGTGTTAGATTAAGTTGCCGAATTCGACGATTACAACGTCCTCCCACTTTTCGGACCTTAGATAATCCTATAGTATCCCAGCGCAACTTGTCTATCTTTTCTTCCGGCACCAGGATCTTCTCATCAGTCCTCAAGATGCGTGCGTTGTATGTTGCTAGGTCGAGACATCTTAGATGGCAACCGAACTTCCATCGGAGATTCTTAGCACCCCCAGACCCGCCGTTACCATGGTCGCCACCGTAGCCAGGAAGAGCAGGGGTGCCGGGGAGTGGGGGCCGTCTCTCCTCATGTTTGCCATAGCTGACACGCGCGGTAAGCGGGTTAAGAACCGCAGTATTTTATTGTACTATTGATGTTATCAGGAAGATGCTGCTGCCTATCTCCTGCCTGTTTCCCACTGTCGCCTCTTATGAAAACCACGGGTAGATATGTGGTAGTGGATATTCTTAACGGCGACTACACGGCACATGCGATTCACCTGCTTTTAAATGACCCATCGCCACCCAAGGATTTTCGCAACATCATAAGAGTCGCAGGTGCATTGCCGGCATTTAAAAAAATTAGCAGGTTCTTTTCTTTACTGTGTAGTGGCAGTGTAAATATATCCATAACTCTTTATCATCCCGTGTGTCACGTAAGGGATGACCGGGGTTAAAAATTGGAGATTGGCAGAAGCGTCTTCCTAATAAACTGCGGTTTTCCGCCTGGAAAACGTGGCAACTATGGGGAAGACTCTCTCTTATGAGTCAATTTATGGGAAGGACTATGTTCAGAATGGGCTTCGATAAGCTGTAATAATGATGACGATATTGAGCCCTTTTTTGAAAGTCAGGAAAAACTATTGAAGATAGTAGAGTGCACAATATTTTAGAACGTGGCATAAAATCCTAGAAAATTGCACGGTGGTGAGTTGTCAAATATTTACATGATGTGGATGGAACTGCTATGAGTGACGCTATGTACAATGGTGATATTTAGCAAGTGGAATAAACCAAACAATTCTTTGGAGCATTATTCCTCGTTAAAAGATGCAAAGAAATGTTGTAATACCACAACTGTTTGTCACGCACGCTGCACGCTCCGCCTGCTGCACGCTTTAACGGAACGGGAGTTCAGGCCAAGCCTTTATAATACGTTTTTCTTTTTACAGTCCAATTGTGTCAATAAAACGGGTTTCATTCAATATAACTTTCGTGTAGGATAAACATTTATTGCATTTTATATATATATATATATATATATATATATATATATATATATATATATATATATATGTATATATATATATATGGGGTATACATTTGATAAAGGTAAACTAGTTGTATTTTAGTTTACATTTATCAAATTTATACAATGAAATAAAATACCTTTATTTATTCGACGTAAGAGTAATTATAAGAAATAAGCAAGAATTTCCTTTGTCAAAAGTTTTTTTTTAACAAACTAAATCTACTACCGGTTCGAAATAAAGTTTCTATGACCGGATGAGACACGGCGATATATTCCATAATGACTGTCTTTTTTTAAAATTTAATATTACATAGCATATGTAGGTCAAACAGAATGGATCACTCATTGTACAACTTAATATGACGCACAAATCCTTTAGTTTTGTAATTATATTTATAATGTACAATAAAGGTATATTACCTTAATTATTACATAATAACATAATAACGGAATAGCTATTTCTATTTCTAAGGAATGTTAATACGGTCGGTTTAGTGAATAAGTGACGTCTGCTTCTCTGGTCGGAAGACAAAGTTGCCGCTAAAGAAAGAGCCATACCCCCTCATCTTAATAGTTCGTTCCCTTTTCTCGATTGGGAGACGTAAGCCGAGGACAATTGCCCCTCGTAGAAATTCGAGTACCCCGCCTTTAACCCGCCAATACGCCACGCGAGCAACGCAATACATTTGCAAGGAAGCTATACCTCGCATGCATTGCAATCATTCTATAGATCGTACAAACCTTAACTTTAATCTTTTTTAAAATAATAACAGTCATAACTTTTAACACTAGTTTTAGACTTAAATTTCTTCTTAACATGCATCAGTAAACACAAATGCCACGTAACGGAATTACTGCGGCAGATTTCCCTTATCGAGGACTACCGAATTTTGGCAATTCGCCCAAATTTTTGATCACTGCACATCTGACATCGAGCGACAGTATGTCAGAGAATACTTAACAAAATAAACTGAATATTCTGTATTTTAGGAACTAATCCGGAAAAATTACCCTTCAGTTTAAAAAAACTGGAACGGATCAAATAATAACAAAACCATGTTTTATTTAAAAAATACAGAAATATTTTACTTAGCTTTTGGTTACACAAAAGTCATCCATGTTATAATTAATCTAAAAACAATGATAAATTATATATTTTATAACATAATTGCTTACTTGATTTTTTTTCATAGAATATGGGTGACAAACGAGTGCACACCACCTGAAGGAGTGTATAGGCTAGTAAATTGGCTTCTGCATCCACCTATGATGCTGTAGCCTATATACACTTATATCTATATTCGATTAAGAATCTAAATGCAGATAAGGTGTCATCTCTAAGGATTTAGGTGGAATGCCTCCTTATCAGTAATATGTCTTCGGTTTTCTTAACTTACCATAGGAAACATTGTATTAATAATGCTTTTTACATAAGTATTATGTGAGAGCGCTGTCCTTGCCGGTGGGCCTTTTATGTTACCCAATTCAGATAAAACATCACTTTTGGGCACCGCCGTATTACCCCAATGCGTGTTGGCAGACTTTACATGTTCTTCAATTTTTAAGACATTCAGCTTCCTCGTGATGTTTTCTTTTATGTCCTTACACGTGCTAAATCAGGCCCTAAGACTTAAAAAAAAAACATCGGTGCCGGCGGAGATTCACCTCGGTTTGCCTTACTATAGAATTATAAAGCGTGCACTATTTCTCAAGCAAACACGCGTACATAGTAGGACTTTGAGTTCCTTTTTTACATGGGGGTATGCCTACTCACACCCGTCTCGCAGGATTAAGGACACGTTATGTCGGACTAGCAATGACTAAAAATCTCACAGTGTTCCACCTTCGCCGTATATTGCCAGAACCAAAGGGACGATTTAAAAGGCCCCTAATTCAAATTAACCCACAAAAGTCAGTAGTGAATATCAAAATATTTCAAATAATCGCATGGAATCAAAATTTTAAAGGTTATTTTATTTTAGGTGCTTGGTTTTAGCGAGACGTAAGGGTATATATCACCCGCCTAAATACCGTAGGTTTAGTTAGAGCGAATTTTCTATTTACATCAGACAATGATTTCCTTGATAACGGGGAATTCCTACCAACATACTAGAGAGGTCTATATTTAACCTACAAAAGACCGAAGAAGAAGCAAAAATTCTGTAAAAAACTATTTTTTTTTAGAAGTATTTTTAGGTTTGTATCATATATTGGGTCTCTTCTGTAGACATTATCTGCCGCATGCCGTAAAATAACATTGCACCCAATACTGTTCATTTATAGGATACGAGTGTTAGTATAATTGCAGGCTGAGAGGAATTAAATCTTAGTCTTCAGATGTGATAACACATCTATAGCCAATATTGTTTAAACGTGGTGAAGAACAGCCATTACAAACAAGCACAAAATTCAATTTAATTTAAAAAACAAGAGCAAGTCCGCACCTACTTCATTTATTAATTTCTAATCTTAATGAATTGCAATTACCGTTAATTTTACTTCATTAACTTTGAATGATCTCTCGATATTTTTCATAAAAGTTGCTAGCAAAACCTTTGAAAATCAGTCGGCCATAGCTGGTTTATATTGCTCTTGAGTTTTTTTAGGGTTCCATACCTCAAAAGGAAAAAACGGAACCCTTATAGGATGACTTCTTGTCCGTCCGACTGTCTGTCAAGACCCTTTTTCTCAGGAACGCGTGGAGGTATCAAGCTAAAATTTATATCAAATACTCAAGTCTACTGTCCCTTGGAGCTGTGAAAAAATCAAACATCTAAGCCAACGAAAAAAAAAGATACAGCCGTTTATGCCGCAAATTTTCGACATTCGCAAGGGAATCAAAACCTACAGGGTACTTCCCGTGAACACAGAATCTTAAAATTTGGTAGGAAGCAACGTATTATATATAGCACTGATAAAGGAAAAATTGCGAAAAGCATACATTTTTAGTTACATCATCTAATAAAAATATTTTTAATAACTTTAAACTTATACACCTACGTATTTGTTCGGAACCCTCGGAGCGCGAGTCCGACTCGCACTTGGCCGGTTTTTTTTTAATTTTTACCCAATTCAGATAACACATAATATCGTTTACTTTTACCAATTTCAACATAGCGACTCCTTTCAAATACTATCGAAAATGTAAAATACCCAGAACATACGCAAAGTAATTGAATAATGACCACTAATCTGTATCTATATATTATAGGTGAAGAGAAAACCTAGTACTTATTTAAGCATATTGCAAGCTGGGATTTGGAATTATTAAAGTACTAGCTTGTCCCCGCGACTTCGCCCGCGTGTTATTTGGGGTTTTAATTTTTTCTAATATACTTTAATATATATTTAGTAAAACACTGTAATTTTGACACAATAAACAGACACTTCAATTTTATTTATTTGTATAGATTATAATAGAATTTTTAACCTGTTTCGGGTAGTTATTAGAGTTCCTTCCGCATAAAGCTTTCCCTCTCATTACTTTTCCTTCCCATCCCTTACATTTTTTCTATTGCCTATCGAGATACCTACGGCTACGAATATATATACTGGGGTAATCCTACGGGGTGAGATATAGCAATAAATTCCCCCGTCGCAACGCTCAAACGTTCGGCTTTATTAAATTTTAACACAGTTATATATATTATTTAACTTTTGGCTGAAAAAAGCCCGTTTCAACGCTCCGGAAAAGTTGTTTACCATTCGCAGTAAATATTAATAAGGGTTTTTATAGTACTAAGTGTGACCAACGAGCACAGTTAATTGATGGTAAGTGAATTTTGTTTCATTCTTATTTTCATAACTGCGAAGATATATCGTTTAATTTGATATGCCATTTTTAATTGCTTTAATGTGTAACTCTATGTGTATGAAGCAACGGATGTGTTGTAATTTTTTTTCTATTCATTTTTCTACATTATTTATTCTTCTTTCCTTTTATAGCCTAAAATGATAACAAAACTTGCATTGGCTGGTTTTCCCTCATTGTCATTAAAATTTATTTTGCTTCGAGTTGCCTGGTAATATAAAACTTGAAATCTCTAATCGAAATTTATTAGGATCCCGTATGGCTTTAAACCACCCTCCAATATAAACTACGCTGTCAAATATCTTGCTGTCTTGCTATTAGTGCGTACCGCGAGGGTGCGGAAATTGCAAGCTCCACATCTGCGTTGTTGTTTTTATTATTGGTTACAATTTCAGCACATTTCAGCTCGACTAGGAATGCCGAATTCTCGTCATGATTTTGATAACACTTGTTTTACATGTAATATTCTCAAAATGTGAAATTTAACCGAATGTTATGTTTATGGATCTGAATTTTATTCATAAATATTTTCTTTTTTATTTATTTATTGGTTATTTAGTTCAAATTTTCCAGAATATGATATTCAAAGCAAATAATATAAAATCCTTAGTAAAGGAAAGTAATGTAAAGTTAAAGCCTATATAAGTCCCACAGGTCTCCACTCATTTCTGAAAGGGTTTTAGGGCTAGGACAAGATCTTCTTAGATTTTTCGAAATATTTTTTTATTTTTTTTTTCTCAGAGATGCAGGTTTCCTTACAACGTTTTCCTTCACCGCTGAGCACGTGGTAAATCAGCGCAAAAATTGCAATTAACAATTTCATTAATTATAATTACGGTGGGGATCAAACCCACATTACTCGCGTACTGTAATTACTAGCGCTCGCTGTTAATTTCGTCCCTCAACCACCACGGCCCTATATTCTTAATTCCTCAGTAACGATAAGGTATTACGAAATTTTAAAGTTGTAAACTGATATAATGATCTCTACACTTCTTCTTCATGTTTTCTTTACTTTATCACCTTTATAAAATAAACTATACAATTTTGTAACGGTTAAATAAGTGATACGAATTAAATTTGCCTCTTTGAGACTGCCTCGTTGGTCAAGTGGTTATAAACGCAATTGCTGATCATGAGGTGCATCTGAGCTACCACGGCTCTTCTCTTAAATAAATGGTAGATTTATTTATACAAATTATATATTTTTAAATTTTAAAATAATTCGTATTTTATACGTTATTATATGTTAGTATATTATAAGTTAAATTTAATTCGTAATAATGTTCTCCAGACCGAATTTTGGTCACGGCGTCCAGTATCAACAGTACAGTGCCAAAGTACATATTGTAAGCACAGGTGCACTCTCTGTTCCCTCACTCTCATATTGCAATCTCGTAATCCAACACAACTGGAGGGAGATAAGGCGCAAGATCAACGTCTTTACGTGCTTTCCGAGGCACGGTGCTTAAATACCGCCAACTTTCTGATTTCAGGCTGCTACTGAGAATTTCTTGATACAACGACTCGAACCCATTTTTTTATAGGATAAGGGTGACAAACGAGCCCACAGTCTCAATAAAGAATCAAAATGCAGATGCGTCGTCACCCGTGAGGACCAAGATGGAATGCCTCTCTTCAAGTAAAATGGGTCTTCGGTTTTTTACACTCACCATACGAAACACAACAGTTTTAAGCTGCTATTTTACGCTGGTATTCTGTGAGAGCGTGGTCATTCCCCGGTCAAGCCGACCCATTCTTGCTACAACTATACTACTAATATAGCTGCAGCATAGCTTTACCACGTATAGCTAAAACAAAAAAAATCCATCCTCCCAAGAACGAAAAAACATGTTTGTATACGTAACAGAGTCAGCAAAAATACCTTTTACTCCGGCGAATCGTTTTAAAATGGCAAAATTCTCTGCGGGTGTACTTCGCACGCGGCGACCTTTAATGTCGCGACGGCGCCTGTGACAAGATGCGGCACGAGCCGAGGCGGCGTGATACAAAGGCGACCGTATCTAAGCGAATAGGTAATACCTAATTTGCCATATCAGTTTGATCAGTATTTGTTTCCGTGTGCTGTGTAGTGGTGGTTTGTGTATCCTATACTATATCATCCTGTGGGTGTAAAGGGCGATAATGGGAAACAGGAGACCAGCAGCAGCAGCCAGCTATATTAAAAATATAAGATATTTCTTCTGTAAATAAGGAATGAGGCATTTCTTCTTTTTTCCTCAAAGGTGACTTACAGACTTCTATGTTGCAAGTTGATAGCTGGCGTCTACGGACTACAGTAATCACTTGTCAGTGGACTGTGAGCTGGTTTAACACTAGCAGTTTTCTTTTCATTATAATTTCGTAAGTTTATCTTTTTATATCTTATCACTCATGTCACCAAGGTTATTTAGGTCAATTAATTTAAAATTTCTTTATAAAGTTCTAATTAGAAAACTCCGAACAATAACACAGAAAAAAATCTGTCTTAAACTTAAAAATATTACCTAAAAATAACTTTATTATCATTGTCATTTATCAAAATTTTCAATGAAGTAAAAAGTAAAACTAGATTAAATTAAAACATATTTTTAGTATAAGATCTTTCTCTACCAGCTGTTTTATTGTTTATAAATTTACAAGGCCGTTTCTAAGATATAAAATCAGTATGTTTCATCATGGGAAATATCTCTTAAAGACTTTAAAAACTATTCGTAATCGTATTTTAAATAGCTAATTTAACAAAACTATTATAAATTATCAATAAAAACTAGAAAATTATTTGTTATTATAATTTGTTTGTGCTGTGTAGTAGCGGCGTAATAGAATCCCCTAGCCCATCATCCGGTGGTTATGATAAGAAGGAGCAGAGATAATTTAAACAGGATTGGCAGAAGCATCTACCCGATAACTACCCAAATTAATAAAAACATAAATAACAAATGGTTGTCAACTCTATACTTAACAGTGGACAGTTGCAACACTGTATAACGCCATGATAATTTCGAAAACTCACTCTATTTTATTATTTTTATCTTTTTTAATTATTCAAAAAAGTATTAAATTTATTTACAAATCGATATCGATACAACAATAATTCTGTAAAAATACTGTAATCAGACATTTTTCGACAATAACTTTGACCTCACAGTTAAAAGTATGCATAGAGCCATAAAAATATACGTAACTCCGCAAAAAAATTGTCTATAATAATTTCTTTTTGCCCAGCAATATGGCTGTGTGGGCTAGAATAATAAGGACCAAGAACTAAAAACTAAAACAATTTGTCGCAGGATTCCATCTCACGCACTCCGGTGTAGTAGACCTACGTCACTAGGCTATTGAGAATATAATCTCTATGGGGAAATTACTAATCAACAAAAAGCTAAGTTTGTTGCTTTGTGCGTGAAAAGTCTTAGAGATTTCTTAGAAATAAGACTAATGCCATTACCCCTGAGAACTAAGATGGAATCCCTCGCCCTGTTTAAGCTGCTATTTTAAGCTGGTATTTTGTGAGGGTGTGGTCTCACTCCGGTCGAGCTGACCCATTCGTTCTGCAACTAATATAACTGCAACGTGTTTCTACCACATACAAATTAATATACTGTTCTTTTTCATACTATATGAAATAGTCAAACTTTCTGCGTATTATTTTTGTTAGTGACTACATTGTAAAATACATATTCACATGTTTTCGTTTTCAGCTTTTGTATGCTGTCTCTGTATTCGTATTATTAGTTTCGTTATACGGGGCAGTGTCGCTATTATTGTCAGAATTTTTACTTCAATATTGTCAGGCGTTACATTAGATACACAATACTCGTATGTTGAGTTCAGGTCTGTAATTTTATAAGTGCCGTTCTTATAGTATCTATTATATTAGACACCATACTAGTGAAATGGTAGCAACTAAAGAAATAACTTTAAATAAAGAGTAAATGCCAATTTCAAAGAATTAAAAGGAATAAAATAATTTAACAACACAAGTCGGTGCTAAGACATAATGTATATGACATAATATGTATAAAATATATAAAGTAGAAGAATCTTAGTCTCAATTTCAGATTATAAAATAATTTTATTCTTTCTAGTTCTGCGGTTCTAATTTCGATTGAATCACTATAAAACCGACCGGATTCGATTTACAACGTCACTAAGGTGAAAGAAGTTTTAATTAGTTATTTCACGGTGGCAAACCAGCACGCAGTCTTCATAATGTATAGAGGATGATTTAACCCCCATATATATGTCGGAGCGTCTATAAAATATCACTTGGATCGAGGTGGACATGAGGGTATATCGAGAAACTCCCACTTGTTTGTGCAGTATAAAGTTCACTGTAGGCGCCGTGCGCGAGAGATTCCGCTTCAGTCATTCAACGAGTGTGGTCACTCTACTAGTACTGAATGTATAGTGCGTTACGTCGTCTTATTACTGATAATGAGTAAACTGCGTAAGCAAGAGAGAAAGAAAACTATTACTCCATTTCATTGTTGCTATGGACCGAGAACTAAGAGTATTTCTTTCTTTACAGCTTTATTTGATTTATATACTCGATATGCTCGATTGTAATGTACTCGGTAGAGTTGCTATAGCGCTTTTATCGTGAAACATATAATAATAGTAATGTTCTTCAGACCAAATTTCGGCCACTGCGGTCAGTCTTAACAGAGACTACTCATCTGCACAGGATAGAATTATGGTGCACGAGTGTGCGTGTAAGCACAGGTGCACTCTCTACTATCTTACTCTCATAGTAATCCGACACGAGTGAAGAGATATCAGACGCAAGACCAACAATAACGTTACGTGCACTCCGGGCAGAGGGTAAACACACGCAAATTCCTGAATCCAATCTGCCACTGACAATTTCTTGTTAAAAAATAGAATAACTGATTTTAGCTTGAACCGGGATTTAAACCCAGGATCACATGACCAACAGTCAAGCTTGCGTTTAGTACAACAGGTAGTCAACGTGAAACTCCTATACAAGCCGTGTTGGGAATAAGCGCTGGCCTTAAAATTTCAAAGAATACGTGCAAGCCAAGTTCAATCCCTGCCGGTACCAATCAAATGGTTAATTGCAATGTTAGGTGCTGATTTACAACGTATACACGGCGGTATAAGAAAGCATCTTGACAAAACCCGCATATCAGAGAATAAAAAAAATCAAATAGATGAGAAGTACGACAAGTCAGCCAACACAACTTGGGACAGGGTGGCGGACCCTTCCACGCATGTCCTCTTAGAAATGGGAAAGCTGTAATGTTAACTATAGTAAAGGTTACCTTTTTTTGTAACTTTTATCAGGGGGGTATTACCTGTCAGGACTGTGCAACTGTGCACTGGCATTCCTTGGGGGGGGGGGGGGGGCTATGTTCAGCAGTGGACTTGTGAAGGGCTGTAATGATGATGATGATGAATGGTTACCTGTTGAGGAACTCAGGCTTCCTCTTCTTATTTCTGAAAAATAACCAACCCTGTTAAGCAATTAATGTCGTGTTAACAGTAAATTATCTGTAGATGAGATTTGTCCTTTTATTAAAAATAAAATCGTACAATAGGGCATAGGACTCGCGCCCTGAAAATTTCGAGTAAGCTTAATATTATGTATTCGACAATTTTAGCCTTTTTTCGATATCGATACACGAATGTTGTAAATGAACAGAGATAAATAATATTCATTTATATACATTGGAAACCTATACCAGTGTAAGCAGTTGGATAAGAAGGTAATTATATTCACCAAAATAATTAACTTATTTTAAGTATTGTAACCAGACTACTATTCCACTTGATAGTAAGTTGTGATGCAGTTAAAAACGGTAGAACGCACAACTTAGCTTCTATAATCTATAATTGTAATCAAACCATTAATATAAGGGTGACAATTGAGTAGACAGTCCACCTGATTGCAAGTGGATACTGTGGCCCATAAAAATCTACACCTGTCCGTTTACCTTGAATTTAGAAGATACGAAGAAAAAAGACCATAGATATTAATCATTGGTATGAATATCATCTACATTACAGGCGGATAGACGGACAAGAAATCGATCCTATAATCGTTTTCTGTTTTTAGATACATAGCCCTAAGTAGGGTTGAAACCGACTTAAACGACAATCCATTATCATTTTAGAATGAAAGAATTGATTTCTGAAACGAGATAACTATATATATCCGAATAGAACGTAGGCATACGTTTATAGCGGGTCAAATGAATGTAATTGAGAGAAAACACGCGCGCTGCAATTTTAAATAGACATTTAATTTCAGCAATGATTCGATTCGCTCCTATACTGTTGCTAGAAATTTTTAATCTATTACATGAAAATTCTCTACTACATGTAATAATATATTTCTTAGATTATTAATATTATTATTTACTAGTTGGCTCCTTGTATGCCTAGATCCGTCAGGTTTGAATACTGCCCTTTTTCCTATTTCAGCTACCAACAGCATGGATGCACTGCTGTTGGTAGCTATTGTGTTCCTGTTTATATGCCAAGAGAGCTAGTAAACAACAGTGTGTTAGCCATAAGAATTAAATCCTTCGGAGTGACAACTTTAAACAAAGATGTCAAGTGCATTGTCAACACTCAGATGGAATGGACCCTAGCTTGTAATTCTACTGGCTCTCTATATCCTTCATACCGGAATACAGCAGTTCACGCAAGGCTGCTCGTTGGCAAAAATAGGTAAAAGGGCGGTAACATTCATAAGGGACTTCTAGACTGAAAATGAGTCTATTTTCTGCAATAGCCGCTTAACATAGGGCAAACTGCACTGTTGACACTTTGAACAAATAATAAATATAAAATAATAATATTAGTTTATAAAAACTAAACAACACGCATGGATCATGAGCTATGACGATCCTAGTGAGAACAATAACCTAGAGCATAGTTACTAATTTATTGTGTCGTCATCGGATATTAATTCCGCCGCAAAATTTCAGATTATTCAGACGTTCGGATGTGGGTAAAAATCAAATTAAATTATTTTATTTTGTCTCGCTGATCCTAATCAGGATACTAAGATAATTATTGTATTGTCAGTACTTGATACGAGTGCAAATTTTCAAGTCAAGCGGCCGTCTATATGTTAGTGAAAATTACATTAAAATATTCCATTATATATATAGATAGATACACGCGAAGCTAATAAAAGCCTAGTAAAAAACATTTAATGATTTTTATTACATTGTTATAATTACGCATCTTAGAATTTCTTGCAAATAGATTTCAGTCATTAGTCTAAAATATCAAGTTTACTATTAAATATAATCCTTAAAGAATATACGGGACTCTGTTTTCAGTTCATACAATCGTAATCGTCTGTTTTCTCCCTGGATAATGACTGAAGAGCAAAACTTTTTTTGTGCTCAGTTGCATCGCTGTTATTAGTCACATGTCAAGCAACAAATTTAAGGAACGTAAAGAAAAAAGAAAACAGGCGGAGCCACAATTCTTTTAACAGCATTGTTTAAAAAAACAAAATATTAAATTGGTCTAATTATGGAAGAGGAGTAAGGGGAACGCTAGATGATGATTTCGGCAATTTTTCATGGATAGGTATAACCAGAGCGGGCTGCAGTTGTCTCTCTCGATTGTTTCGTTCTATCGTACGGCAAAGTGCGACGGCAATAGATCTGTAAAAACCTATTTTTCAAATGTCTTGCCGCATGCATTTCCTCGTTAATTTTACTTGAATTTAATTCCGAAATAAAGAAAATGCTTTTCTGTAGACATAAAGATATATTAATGAATACAGAGCGAATAAAAATGACTTAAATGTAAAATAATACCTTGATTATAAAAATACATATTCACTCAGTCATTTTAGCTTTACCACAGGTTCAAAACAATGCTACAAACTATGTCCTGGGAAAAAACCAGGAAGAAATCCAGCGGGACTTTTTAAACATAAATTTATAGTTTTGTCCATGTGTACATGGACAAAGCCAAGATTTTTTATGGAATCACAATATGGAATGAAAGTTCCATTATAAATTACAGGAGAGAGATTTCCATAATCAACGTTGGCCAATAATTACGAACTGCCGAAGGTTATCACTTTGCATAAGAATGAAACACGAATGTCATTTTTGTTTCATTCTTATTTTTATTCTTGTTTTTTTTAAACGCTAACTCCATACTACGATTTTTCCTGTATCGTGGGGGCAGTTTATATACATAATTTTCACCAGGACAAGCATCCAGATCCGGAACAATTATTTGTAGGGCATACAAATACTTGTTTCGTGCAGGATCGAACCCGCGGCCTTAAACTGGAACTTATTGCTAAGCCATTGCGCCACGGAGCTGTCAACTATCAACTATATAGGAAATAGGATGGAGATGTTTAATCGACATTCGCTGCTTGGTGTATGTAGATCGGCATCGTCAACTTGGCCAGCGTTGATTTAAGTCTCCACCAAGGGAGTCAACATTATGTATACTATATAATCATCCCCGTGAACATTTATGGTATAAGCAATTTTCATTAAATTAAATGGAAATGGGAATGAGGTGATTTTATTACATAATATACGAGATAACATGCAGATTTTATTTACACTGGTCCGTCGTAATCTAAACGCACAATCGTATGTACTTTAAAGAAGTATATTATATACTTCTTGAGACAATTCTCTTAAGCTTTGTGAATAATATATTTAAAACAATTTAATACGTAAGTTACGCTTTAGATTAGAAGTCTCACAGATGTTGAGACAGCTAGATTAGTGTATTTTAGTTACTTTCATAGCGTAATGTCTTATGGAATTTTGCTATGGGGTAATGCGACTGATATTGAAGCTATATTTGTTTTGCAAAAGAGAGCCGTTCGGGCGATTTATAACCTAAATTGTAAAGAGTCCCTCAGACAAAAATTTAAAGAAATAAACATATTAACTTTGGCATCGCAATATATTTATGAAAATCTAATGTATGTACATAAAAACAAAAATAGCTTTAATAAGAATAAGGATGTGCATTCTTTAAACACTAGGAACAAACATAAGCTTGTAATACCAGTTACTAGACTCCACAGAATCAGTAATTCATTTATGGGGCAATGTATACGCTTTTACAACAAAATCCCAGAACATATTCAAAGTTTATCAATAAACAAGTTTAAAAGTTTTATTAAAGAAAAACTGTACAAAAAGGGTTATTATAATATCAAGGAATACATGAATGAAAATAACCCCTGGGAATAAGGTGATCGCCACCATGCTGGTTCTATTAAAAATCATTTAAAAATTGTATAAATGAAATTATTGTTAAATGAAATATGTTTGAAAAAAAAAAGTCCCGCTGGGTTTCTTGCTGGTTCTTCCCAGGACAGAGGTATTTTCCGAACCAGTGGTAAAAAAAATTACTTTCAATAAGAATTATGTAATAATCGATATTGAATAAAAAATTATTCTATTCTATTCTACGCTTTAGGAATCTAGAGTTTTAGTCAATTTACAAATTTTACAAATGTTGTCAATTGTATTCAAAGACAAACTTCATTTATTATGAAATCAAATTTTACGTGCGATTTGCGTTATTTCAGATTATAATGTACCTCTGTAGCAGATATAGTAAATAAGTTGTCGTTCTTGTTATTGATAATATAATAATTCATTTCAAGATAATTGACGACGACATTTAATGTTATTTTAGATTTTTTTAGTATTCACTAGTTCACTAAAGAATTTAAGTATTCTGTATGAAAAATCCCTCATAGCGGAAATAATAAAATTATTGTATTTAAACACTTCTATGACACCTATTAAGTATATAATATAATGGAACTGCAAAGGCATGCATAGGAAACACGTTAATAGATTCGTTCTAGTAGTCGGCTTCAGAATCGTAAAACACTAGTCTTCCATTGCGTAGATTCACCATTATACCGCAAGTGCTCATCCAATAATATAGTTTCATTTGAAGTAGACGTTTTTAAACAAGTGTTCTACATAAAAAAAGATTCATATTTATTTAATATACTTTAAGTATCATACAGCAAGAACTGAAAGTAGTAGAAGTACATCAAGTAACTTACTTAAAGATAAACCTATGTAAATGTTGTTTACAGGCGACGCAATTAACTAGTATAATTAAATATGTGGATTTGGCGTTAAAGCCCTCTTTCCTTACGATGTGTAGGTATGGAAACTTTTCCTCGCTTTTCGCATTTGTCGGGTGAAGTGAAGCGGAAAGAATTTTAGAAAAACAAAGTCTAATCTCAAAGTTGTCTTGGCACTAGCCGGGGCGGCCGCGAGCGTTATAACTATTCGTATTTTTCATAACATTAAAAAAATCTTGTAAAATTTGTACTCAGCATGACATAAAAAAATTGATAAGCCTTTTAATTTGATACAAGTTTTACATGGTTTCTTTATGGAATCTCTGCAAGGTACGCGTTTAAATAGCGATTCAGTATCATCTTTACGAATTATTACTATTCGCGTTTCTGTCTGCACATAGCTCTTGTCCAGTTTTTGTTTTGCGCAATAATATATATTAATAGCATTTAAGTCGATTTTACAGGGACTTCAAAATGTGGGTTTCGCAAAGGATAAGATACTCATAGCTATGCTAGCCATCTTTTGAGCCAAAGATGGCTAGCAATGTTCTCCTAGAATATCCAAAGAAAACTACTACCGTCGCCAACCAACCAATACTGTCAAGTACAGCAACTGGCAAACATTATTTTCTCTATGGAATAAGGATGACAAGCGAGCACACAGCTCACCTGATGGTAAGTGGATGCTGTAGCCCATAGATATCTACATCTATCCTCGATTTAGAATAAAAATTCAGATGCGTGTCACCCGCGAGGACTAAGATGGAAACATAGTATCCAGTAAATAGGGTCTCGGGTTCTCTACACTTATCACACGAAACAAAAGCTGCATTAAGCTGCTATTTTACGCCGATATTCTGTGAGTGTGGTTTTTCCCCGGTCGAGCCGACCCATTCGTACTACAACCATAATATAGTTGTAGCATGGTTATACCACGTAAAGTCTACCATTCTAATAAAAAGATAAAGTTTTATTTTGTTATTTTCCATAACGTATAAGGATTTATTTAGGTATTTCATCGTTCCTTACAGAAAGTTTGAGTCTAAATTTGACGTACATTACTATAGATAACACGCAGCGTTATCACTAATTTTATTTACAGTTAAATTTTCCATGAAACATAAATTCACACTGCTCAGTTCAGTCACATATCAGTACACATATCGGTACATTACCAATGTATGGACAAGAGCGTTTATAGAAGTACTGATAATTAGGTAACGGCGTGATAATTAATGAAAATCAAAACGTCAAACACGTGACGTGATTTGCACATACAAGGTACGTTAATAAGTCGTAAAACATTATTGTCAATCTCAGCTTCCATGGAAAACACACATTTACAAGTGCTGTCGCACGTAAATATAAAGAACCGAAGACCCTGTTTGAACCCTGTGGAAATGAGGCCTTCCATCTTAGTTTTTAGAGACGAAAACACATATTTACAAGTTCTGTCGCACATGACCGACGTAAATTTTATTACAGCTGTTCTCTCGCACGTTTTCCTTGTCTACTGTGTAAGAATTTATTGTATCTCACTGCCTCGTTGTTCTAGTGCTCGTAAACTCGACTGCTGATCATGAGGTCCCGGTTTCGAATCCCGCGTCAGGCCAAAATCAGTTATTTGGATTTTCTGTCAAGAAATTCTCAGCACCAGTAGGATATTAGCATCCCATTTCACATGACTAAGAATGTGAAGAAATAGAGAGTGCCCTTCTGTTTTCGCACATATTCTTGTACTATACTCCTGTCCAGAGCAAATGGATGTTCTCTGCTAAGATTAGCCACTTGGAATTCAGTCCTTAAGATATCATTATAAGTTTAAATTGTGTTACATATTTCTTTTATTATTTGTGTTTAATTATAAGATACATACATACATACATACATATATATATATATATATATATATATATATATATATATATATATATATATATATATATATATATATATATTTGGTTACATGTATATTGTACAATAATTAACAAACAAAATATGGAAGAATAAAAAAAAATAATACTAGACTAGAACTATTATTAAATTAAAATAACTAAAACTAAACCTTAAAAATAAAATAAAATAACTAATTAAATAAGAGGCCTGGGCCTCTTGGCAGGGTGCCCATCACGCAGGCAGCATTCCCGCGCTGAACTGCGATTGCAATTCTTTGCGCGAGAAAGCCGCCGGCGTGAGGGTCGCCTGTTGCCTCCCTCAACCTTTTGCTGAGCTCCCTGTGCAGCTCCAGCGCACTTTTGCCCCAAGGACCTAGTGTCTCGACGCCGAAAGCAAAAAACTGATATTGGGCGCCGAGACAGCTGTATTTAGAGACCTTGAGGCGTTCCCGGGCGTCCGCCGCCGCCCCCGCACGTTTGGTAGTTGCTGGTAGATAGGACGCCGCCAGGGTGTCTGTACAGGTGGCGTCCCACAGCAGCGCACGGCCCGACTTCCAGGGTATCAACGACATTCCGTCAGGGCGCTTGCCATCGCTCCGCACAATCTGGGGCTCCAGAGCGGCGGGAACGTTGGCACTGACGAGCGCCCTTCTGAGAATGTCGTTGAGAGCAGCGTGGCGGGACAGGCGGCCGGCGCCCGAGGTGCAGGAGAGGCCATGGTGGCCGAGTCGGTCCACTGGAGCCCCACAAGAAACACAGTTGTGACCTGTGCAGATCCCTGCTCCCAGCCGGAGACCGACGGCTATGCGTAGAGTGTCCGGGTTGATAAAAGTCCCAGTGTTGGGCGAGGGATATGCCTGGAGCCAGTAACCAGATTCTGGCTTGGACACAGCTAACAGCCTGGCCCGGTCCCTGCCAGTTGAAGGCTCTATTAAAGTTTGTAAGGTGGCGACGGACGCTATTGTATCCCAGGCCCTTTGCTTATGTGGTTTGGATGGGAGATTTGGACTCGGTCCAGCTAGCCATGCATTCGTGGCCTCGTCCAAACATGCAATCTCGCAGTTAATGCCCGCTGGGGCTTTTAATATTCTACCTGCGAGATCTAGCGTGCTGTGGATTGAAGACAGGAATGCAGGCAAAGCCACACTTAAAATTTTGCGTGTTCCCAGGCCGCCGTTCCTTATTGGTAAAGCGGCTTGGGTCCAAGCCTGTTCGCTCAAGTGAATGTTCAGGATGTTTTCAATTTGGGATTTCATTAGAGTGTCAATAGGTGTGATCAAATGGGGGAATTTCCAAATGGGGCAACAGCGAAGCATGTAAGTGAATTTAGGGACGAACAGACAGAATTTTAAAATAAATAAAGCTGAGTGGCTACTAATTTTGACAAGGCGGTCCGAATACTTGCTGAAATTTGTTGTTGATTTATTTAAGAGAAGAGGAATGGCCTCCTCAAAGATGGGGGAGCCGAGGAGGTGCAGACTATCCTTCGTTACTATTTTAATGTTAAGAGCAATGTTGTTAAAATTTTGAGCGATCTGGGAAGCGGTTAGTGGATTTACTTGGTCCGAAATATATAATTCAGATTTGTCATAATTTAATTCTAAACCAATGCGATTGAAATGCTGTTTAACATGCACCAAATCAGCTAGGACTGTCTGCGCGTCTCCGGCCAAGGTCCCATCGTCGAGGTACCAAATATTTAATTTTGAATTTAGGGAGTGGATTATCGGATTTATTGCCAAACTAAATATTGCTGGACCGAGGGGATCACCCTGCTGACAGCCTACGGCCGAAATAATCTCATTGGATTTATGAACTAGTTTTGAGGGGCAGTGGTAGCACTGGAGAAGGAAGTTATAAATTTCCGGGACATGTATTTTAATTTCTTTTAGCAGAGTGTCCCTATTGACCGAATTAAATGCGTTTTTTAAGTCTAATTTTAGAAGAACCTCGCACGAATCACTTTTAAGGAAGGTACGTACAGCGTGGACTGCTGCCTCGCAACCTCCACGGGTTCCAAATCCAACTTGTACTGGTTCAAAGAGGGCCTGTAGTTTTGTTCTAGTGAGCCGGACGCAGATCTTGGCTGCTAAACGTCGGAATGTAGACCCTACAGCGATGGGGCGCACGCCACCATCCTTTTTTGCCAAGGCAATAAGATTTGCTCCATATACCAGCGGCGTCACATCCGGGCAAACATCTCCCAGAAGCATGAGATTGACCAGTTTTGTGAGGCTTGTGGTCAACTGTTCACCAGCTACACCAGAGCCGTAGCTGGTAAGGTCAATCAGATGCTGTGGGGATATGCCGTCTAGACCAGACGCCGATCCTTTTGGAAACGAGGCGAGGGCTGTTAGAACGTCTCTAACCGTGGCGTGGAGGCAGCCTGGGGGGTCAGATGGAGGGTCTACAAAAATCGGGGTGGAAGGGCCTGGGGGGTGTTTGGACTGTAATGCGGCTTTGGTCTCCGGCGTGTCGGGTGCTAAGGTGTCGTTTGAGAACAAAAGGCGTGTTGCTCCTTTGAGATCACCGTCGTGTATTTTATCCTCGACCTTCCCAAACAAGTCATACTTCTTTCTGTGGATTCCAGACGAAGGATCGCAAATAGGTATAGACGGATTTAAAGTGTTATTTTTTATTTTTTGCGTTAGGGAAATATTACTGTTGGATTCATCTGAGACATGGAGAATTTTGAACGAAAAGGTAAGGAGGTCATGCCAAGAATTACTATTGTTGTTTCTAACGCAATTATTTATTGCTGCCGCTAATGCCTCTGAAACCGTCGACCGGGCACCGCGTGGAATACGTTTTATAATGGAAGTTGACTGCTTGAGTTGGCCGAGGAGAGTCTGAAGAGGAGTGTCGGGGGTGGGAGGTAATGGAGGATGGGAGCAGGGAGCCGGGGTGTGTGATGAAGATGGAATAGAGGTTGTACGGACCTGATGGATACGTCCCTGGTGGATACGTAGGCCTATTCCCGATGAAAAAATCCTTTGGCAAACACAGCATTCCATCCGAGGCAACAGGCACTCACTGTTATATACTTATGGTTATCTTATTTTTTTTTTTTAACTATTAACAATTAATTTTTATCCTACAAAAATATCCTATTAAAGCGCCTAATCACAAATTATAACAATCAAAACTAAACGTAAACATAAATAAAAATCCATGGTGACAGTTTCATTTCAAATTGATTGAAAAATCGTCTGTGCGCATGTGTTGGTTCTTTGGTCGCCTTGACGATGTTAGCTTGAACCAATAAGGCGCGGGCGTGTGTCGTCTCACGCCGGCGCGTTGCAGGAGGAGATGCTGGGCGCAGGACAGATGATGGCGTCTATATATGTCACTTCTCACGATGAGCTTTGCCAAACAAATTTTCACAAAAAGCGAAGGGAGGGGAGTACACTCAACACTGCCCACTCTTACAGTGCCTCACAGCGGTTCCTTGTTTCGCACGAACTTGTTTGTGAAAAGGGAAACATTCATCTTTTAATTTTTATGATTTTTGAAAGCACGGACGACAAACGTGCTGGTTGCTAGGTCTATATAATATACTTTCGTTATATTGAATAAAAACATCGATACATTTAATAAGTCAAAGCGTTAAAAAAAACAACGGTTGATTTCGATCACGGAATACAAAAAACAGGTTGCAGGCACTTGTTTTTTATGAATATATATATATATATATATATATATATATATATATATATATATATATATATATATATATATATATATATATATATTGTTACGGCCTACAGCTGCTCCAGAAAAGATCGAAACTTCCAGAGCCCATGAGCAGAAGACTCCACGAGCAGCCGCAGGTCGGGCCCAAAATGGCCACATGGAAATGTCCTATCATAATAAAATATATGGGAGAATGATAGAAACACATAGTACGTACCAGTATCAGAAGCTGTAGTAAGTGGGTGTATGGTGAATGGCTAGTAGTATTCAGTGATGTGTAAATGTCTGAGACCTGGACCCACTTAAGCGACCAGCAGCGGCCGAGTTCCAGGCTGCCCCAAAATGCTGCATCGCTCCAGCAGGCTCCACCGCTGGACCATTTCTTTCTTCATTGTCACTATTTCAGTCTATTAGCTTCATTGTACATTTAACTAACTTAAACTCGCCTAATTTCACATTCATCGTAGAATCGAACACGTGATACCCGACTCAGTAAGGACAATAGTTCGAAATTCGAAATTTAATGTCCCGGATTCACTTATCACAAAATTATAAATAGGGAACGAACGCGATCTTTTAATGAGTGATTTGCATCGGCAGCCTTCGAGATACCTAGGCAACACTCGGTATGCCGAGGCAGGTACGAGCGCTATTAACTTTGCTTCGAAAGGTTATTCACACAATTTTTTTTACTTTGTTCAAACACTCCTTATTGACAATAATTACTGTGATCAATAAGTCAAAAAAAAAACTCGTATGAGTGTATATGAATTGGTAGACCAATTCATATACACTCATACGAGTTTTTTTTTTATAGAAGAGAGGGCAAACGAGCATGCGATTCACCTGATGGTTTTTTTTATAGGATAAGGGTGACAAACGAGCACATAGTCCACTTGATGGTAAGTGGTTGCAGTGGCTCATAGACATCTGCATCTATCCTTGATTATGAATCAAAATGCAGATGAGTTGTCACACGTGAGGACTAAGATGGAATGCCTCTTTTCCAGTAAAAAGGGTCTCCGGTTCTCTACACTCACCATACGAAACACAGCAGCGTTACGCTGCTATTTTACGTTGGTATTCTGTGAGTGTGATTCTGTGGTAAGTGACTACTGCCGCCCATGAACAACTGCAACACCAGGGGAACCAGGGGAATTGCAGATAAGTTGCCGGCCTTTTAAAAAGGAGTATGGTCTTTACTTGAAGGTCCCTGAGTCGTATCGGTCCGGAATAATCGCGTTAGTTCCTTTCTCACATCAGATTAAAAAAAATTGGTGACTGTGTGCGTTAACATTTAGTGACGCCAATGGTGCACTTGTCATGCCATCCCGTTAGTGGACGCCTTAGGGTCACGGGGTTTTTTATATCAAGCCAAAAGGGTAAGTAAAATGAGAATTACGTACTTTTTACACATCTGTGAAACTTGAAATATATAAGACCACCTGTTACTTACTGCCGTGTAGCAAATATGAAACCTTCAAAGAGGTGCCTATACAATATACTTACAGACATTTGTACAATAGAGGTTTTGGATATTGGGTTTCAATAGCTATTGATTTAGCTCCCGTGTATGTTTTGGAATACATATTCATCGTTTCAGAAGTTATTGAACGGTGTACCAAAATTGTTTATTTCCAATGTTAGCTATACTATAACGGAATCTATTACCCTTTTCCCTAAAACTTAACTTAAAACTATTCGAATTCGTGGAAAAATTACTTTGAAAATTTCTTCTTACTGGATACGAGGCATTCCATCTTAGTCCCCAGGGGTGACAACGCATCTGCATTTTGATTCTTAATTGAGGATAAATGTAGATGTCTATGGGCCACAGCATCCACTTACCATCAGATGGACTGTGTGCTCGTTTATCACCGTATTCTATAAAAAAAAAACTTATACCTCTACTAAGATCGTCATCTATTTTTAGTTTCAAAAATTATTTAATATGTAAAATACTAACAACGTGATTTTATGTTAAAATTTTACAAAATTAAATTAAACGATAGTATATATAAAGTAGTTAAGAAAAAAAAATGGAGGTGCTATAATTTATAAGACTGTATTAAGATTACTCATTATCTCAATACCTTTTTTGCTACAGAGCAACAGATGTTTCCTTAAAAACACATTAAGGAGGAAACATTTTCCAACGGAAATTTATAGAAAAATACCCATAGAAAATCGTTACGTCTACGGATAATTTATAAAACAGATAAGTTAAACACTTATCCTATAAAAAAAAACAGTAAGTAGTATTTATGTGAGTCATTATATATTAAACTCTAATAAGTCATGGGTATTTAACCTTTGTTATTTTAATATTTAATGACTTTTTTATAAAATAAGGGTGACAAGCTAGTACACAGTTCAACTGACGGTAAATGCTAGAGCCATTGACATCTACATCTCTCCTCTAACATATATTCTTTCTAGTAAAAAGGGTCTCCGGTATTCTACACTCAGCGTACGAAATACAGCAGCTTTAATCTGCTATCTTATGCTGGTATTCTGTTAGAGCGTGGTCCTATCCTTCCCCGCTCAAGCTGACTCTTTCTTGCTGCAACCATAACAATAGCTGTAGCATTTTTTGAGTCGTCTGATGATTTATTTTTCTTTTTCTGGATAAAAACGCTTTCGTATATTTATCTCAGCTGTATCAAATTGTAAATTTTTTTAGAAATGATCTTGTCATTTCTAAAAAATTACAAACCTTTGAAACGTTTTTAATCATGGTAGACTATTAGCATGATCCAATGAAACCTATTTAATTCGGGTTTCAACTCTTAGCATGATAAGTAACAGCATATAATCTAGTTCTAGTTCATCTCTCAAAATGGACAGCTAAGTCATTACACGTTGTTGATGGATCATCACACCGCACTGTTTTGTAAACAGACGCCTGAATCACTTAAAATAGTATGTATATTATATGTTGTATGAATCTTTATACTTCAGCGAGTCGCTGCAACTCGCTGGTGCAAGTAACGTGCTAAGCAAGCGATTTTTTCATCCGCAATACTGCGGTGCCTCAATGTGCGCACAACGGCAACATGAGAAATGTCATGATAGTCCAATGTTATGAACGAAGGAATTAATTTTGGTTATAATACAAATAAAATTTAGTAAGTTCTTGTAACTTTTATGTGTTATTTTTTTAATACCATGACACATTAGATACAACAACTGTTTATAATATCTTATTTACGTATATTTCTTCCTAACGTACTTGTTGCCAAAAAATACACAACCTTTATAAACAAGTTATGTAGACAGATAACCTAGCGCTGCACTTAATGTGCGTTGATATTATTTTGCAATAAAGCCTGCTGCGGCTCGTTGCGGCCCGGTGCCCCCATCATACCTTTACAACTGACGACAGACGTATAATGGTTTTATGGTGTAGCTGATTAAACCGAAAATGGAAAGTCACCTTCAAATAACTCTAAACGTTTTCTATTTCATTCTATTTTTCACCAACTCCGAGTGCATGCAAGCTTCGAAGATTTGCATTTAATTTTCACTTGCCGCCTTAAACGGTATCGTTGAACTTCTTTACTCTGTGGTTGAACCTTGTGTATTACTTTACTAAGCAACCGCATGATTTAATGGTAAAAGCAGATTACTGAGACTCTGATTTGGGTACTATAACATATTATAAGATATTTTGTTCATCGTGTAATTGATTGTATGTAATCTCAAATGAATAGATACAAACTTAAATTATCGTCCGAGTAGGAAGGCAACATTTGCAAGAAACAATCCCCACGCAATTAACAATTTATGTTAATTAATTTATATTTATTTTATTTTATTAAATAAAACCAATTTAAGGTTAATTTTATAATGATTTCGTATATTTACGCGAACACTACACATTGAATAAAACCACTTTTACAGATTTTGTTGCGTTTAATACAACTTATTTATAATTCTTGATATTTCTGGTAGGTAGGTTACCACCCATGGTCACGGGAAACTGAGGTGATTGATATCCCGATGTCAGAGTTAACCCGGAGTACATTCAGCTTTTTAATTATCACTTTTGGTCCAATCTACTTAGAATAAACTTACTGTGTATTGAAGTCTGGTTGGGTTTAGTTTTCATTTTATTAATTACAAGATCCTAAGCACCTACCACCTGCTTGAGACATGATAAGATCCGTAAAAATAGTTTTATTCAATAGCTTACGTATACTCTAAGTTTACGACTCTTAATTTTAATTTGGTGTACCTAATAAAACACTTTTAGTTTTAGATTAATTTCTGGGATAAATAGAGCATTTTGGGCGATAGGTATATAAAAACTCAAAATAATTAAAAACTGCGGTTACCAACACGGTAGTCAAGCAACTATCGCAACTATGGCAAAATCCCCCCATAAGGAAATCTATGAGGGAGGCCTATGTTCAGCAATGGACTTTGTTCAGCTCGGAAGCTTTTTGTGTCCTAGGATCATTCCCTACAAAGTATCTTGTAAGAGGATATCGTTACTCTGTCGGTAAAATAGGACATAATAGGTAAACAAAGAAGAGAAGAAGTCATCATGAAATAGATATTTTTTAAATTTATTTATGTTTATTGAGATACCAATTCTATAATTGGTCTACCAATAAATACTACTATTGGGAAGTATTTTTTTTTTACTTTGCACCAAGCTTTAACTTCAGAGTGTCGCGGATTCATTGATAATTGACACGCATAAAGTATGATTTGGATTTCGATATTTTTCAATCGCTTTTTCGGTATTAATGGGTAAGTAAAGAATAGTAAAGTAACTCTTTAGGCTCTGACTTCATTACCATATAACACCTTTTTTTCCCGACGGTAAAAAAGGCAACCGGTGTCAATGGTCTTGACTGAAAGCAAGCCCAACTTTTTAATGTATTTTTCGATATTGACCAGGGTATTTTACACAGAATTTATTAATGGGATTTCTGTGAAATTGATAGTGATGCTACAAATACAATCGTCGTACGAAAACAATAACCATAATATTATAAAAAGGTCACAAAAATATAAAAGAGAATTATTTCCTTTTTAACTAAGAAATTTATGTTATTTCTGGTATCCTTTTGACGTTTCGACGAAACAGAAAAAATAAACAATTAAGTTAAAACTCCGTACAAGAGGCAAAATCTCTTCAATAATACGTTCTCGATCGTTGTATACTGAGAGCTATTTCTGTTGATTTACATAGCAGTTGCTAAACTAAATTAATAATTTGAAAAAGCTCTTAGATGTCGTTAGAACCTGTCATAACTAAACGCTCATAAATCAAATCAAACAAAGAAACGTTCTTGAACATATTCAAAAACGTCATCCAGATCATCAATTATAAAAAGGCAAAACTTTGTGGTAACATTTTCTAGCTTCTGTGTGCACGGAAATATTATTTAAACGGGTTTGAATATTGTTTTATTTGTTAATTCACTAGATACAGCCTATCAAATTCCACTGCTGAACACAGGCCTCCAAAAAGATTGTCTCATAAGGGGAATATTTTTATAGTTGCCATGATTAGCAGACGGATTGCCGCAGCAGTTTCTTTATTTTCTATTTGTTAATTTTAAAAAGACGTTCCTGCCCATTTCTTGGTATGTGTCCCTCTGTCGTTTCCTACAACGCTATGGGGAAGTGAATATTCTTAAACCGCAATTAAAGGGAAAAATATTGTTTATGAAAATTATTTTATTATATGATGGCTCGACCAACTTTGTACACAACGCTGAGCTGGCAGTATGATCAAAGCAATAATCATGGTGGGATGTCTGCAAAAAATTGGTTAGCTCTTGTCTTTGGCCGATCGAGGAAGGAAAAAAGGATATTGTGAGCCTTTCTGTTGAGCAAACTGTAGAAATGGCTTGTATCGAGCTCGAGCACCTCATTGTTGTAAGTGCTCACAGACCCTATGTGCTACTTACAAATATTTGGAAAAGATTATAGAAGAAGTTTGCTCAAACGTAGTAAACAGAACAAGTGTGTTGTAATATATGGAGACTTTAACATCAATATCCTTGAAACATCTTCCATTAGTATTGAGTTTAGCTCATTATTTTAATCGTATAATCTTGTTAATTTATTCTTAGAACCGACACGTGTTGCTAGGTCTAGTACGACCTGTATACATAAAATTTTTACTGATGTTAAGCCCTTGCATAAATCAATTATTCAAAATTTAAGTTCAGATCACTGTGGACAGTTGTTCTCATTAACTTACGTACCTAAAAAAAACAGGAAAATGAGAAAATTGTGTTTGTTCCAATAAATGAACATCATTTAGAAAGGTTTAGAAGTAACGTAGTAAAAGGACTAGCATCACTTTCATTTAAAAATAGTGCCGATTATTTGTATGGTGCATTATTTAAAATTATGACTTGTGAATTTAATAGAATAATTACTTCTGAATCTTTCTTTATTAACAGTCGCAAATTATTTAATGAATGGGCGACAGTAAGAATTTATAAATGTAAGTGAAAGTTATACGAACTTCATAATAAAAGATCATATAATCAAAAAAGATCATGTTCAATTTACAAAAAAAGTATGCTTCACAGCTATGGCTTTACATTTAAGTAACAAAATTAAAACTGCATCCGATGAAATTAAAATGACGTGGAGTATAATTAATAGCGAAACGGGCAAGGTCTAACCACGCAACTCGGATTTTCAATTGAATATTAACAATAATTTAACTCAATCTGATTAAAAGGTTGCTATGGCATTTGAGAAACATTTTACTGATGTTCCTTTTTTGACAACAAAATCCTTAAATTCTTCTCCTACTGTCGCCGAATCGCTGCTTCAACAAAATGTAAAGCCTTGTTCAAATACTTTTAAATTCCATAGAGTATTGCCAAAAGATATCGTTAAATATTTCAAAACTATTGATGTTAGCAAACGGCATACTAATGGGGGATTTCCGTTAAAGTTATTGCATCTACAATAGGTACAATAGCATCTTATCTAGTCACAATTTTAATACAAGCATCGAATCTGGCGTGTTTCCTGATCTAATGAATATTTGACAGTGGTAGAGCCACGCGGCAGCTTTTGCTGTCGCACGGATGGGCCGGCTCGAACCGGGGTGGTACCACGACCTCACAGAATACCAGCGTGAAGTAGAGGTTTACTTCTGCGTTTCGCTTGGTGAGTGCAGGTGGCCGGAGGCCCTTTTTACTGGAAATGAGGCATTCCATCTTAGTCCTCACGGGTGGCAACGCATCTGCATTTTGATTCGCAAACGAGGATAGATGTAGATGTCTATGGGCCGCAGCAACCACTTACCATCAGGTGGACTGTGTGCTCGTTTGTCACCCTTATCCTAAAAAAACATAGTAATGTCATACCTTTATTTAAATGTTGTATTACATTAAGCTCCGCCAATTTTCGACCAATTTCTGTACTACCAACATTAAGTAAAATTTTTGAAAATATTATTTTAGATCAGATGTAATTTTTTTTGATATAGATAAAGTGCTTCATAAAAATCAATTTGGTTTTGCAAGGGGTTGCTTGACTACCCACGCCGGAGTTGAGCTTATAAAACATATTTTTTGTGCATGGGAGAATTCAGAGGATGCTTTGAGTATATTTTGTGAGATTTCCAAGGCCTTCAACTGTGTTCACCATGAAACATTATTCAGGAAGCTACAGTACTATGGTGCCAAGCACACAGCGCTTAAACTTATTATTTCACATTTAAGTAATAGAATGCAGAAAGTTGTTATCAACGGTTGTTCTTCCGGTTCGTCCGTAAAAAAATGGGTATCCCTCAAGGCTCGATTCCTGGCCCATTCCTATTTTTAGTGCATATTAATGACTTACCTTCCCTTGTAGGGGATAATCATAATATAGTATTATTTACTGATGATACTTCCTTGATTTTTATATTTAAACGTCAATCATTTAAATGTGACGAAGTGAATAATCCTATATCAAAATCAGTGCATTGGTTAAACGTTAATAATCTACATTTAAACGGCAATAAAACTAAATCTATTAAATGTACAGCAACAAAATGTAAAAAATTTGAATACCTCTATGTTCTAAATGAGGAAGAACTGAGCCCTGTTTAATCCTCTGTTTTTCTTGCCATCACTCTCTACACAAAGCTTCAGTGGGACCCCATATATCCAAACTAGCAAGCATACTAAACTCTGCAGCTTGTGCTGTAAAAAATATTAGAGATCTTACTAGTGTCGATACAGCTAGATTAGTTTATTTCAGTTATTTCTGCAATGCGGCTGATTCAGAAACTATTTTGTTTTGCAGAAGAGGGCTATAACAGCTATTTACAACCTTAAACCGAGAGAATCTTTTAGAGAAAATTTTAAAGAAATAAATATATTACCTTTGACCTCTCAGTATATTTACCAAAATTTTATGTAAGTTCACAAAAATAAAGATAGTTTTAGTAAAGTGTTATACACTCTGTAAACCCTAGGATCAAACACAAGCTAGTTTAGTTAGTTAGTAGTTTCTCGACTCCACATAGTAATTAATTTTTGGGGAAATGTATGCGCTATTACAACAGGGTCCCGGAAGGTGTACAGGCTCTCTCTATTAACAAGTTTAAATGTTTTGTTAAGCTGAAACTGTATAAAAAGGGTTATTATAGTATAAATGAATACATGGTTGATAATATCCCCTGGGAATGAGGTGGTCGCTTCCAAGCTGTTTCTATGATAAATTTTGTAAATAGTTTTTACTAATACTTATATTGTAAAATTTATTTAAAAAAAGTCTCGTTGGGATTATGGTTTTTTTTTTACCAGGACAGAGGTTTTTTCCGAACCAGTCGTAAAGTAAAAAATGACTTTAAATAAAAATTGCTTGTAATCAATATTGAATAAAAATTATAAAAAGAATAGAATAGAATTCTAAACAAAAAAGATAAGAATAGTCGCCTGTACTCAAAACGCACAAAATTGGTTTTAACCAAAGTGTCACCAAAAAGACCACCTATACATTACCATTATCATCAATTCAGTACAGTATAATCGATACGAGCCCTCGGTAGCTCCACTGGAGGCAGAAATTATGCGCTATCTGAAGCGCGAGATTGTTAAACTCGATTCGCATTGGAGCAGACAATAGCAGTTGTGATTAGCATCGCAATGCTACGCCGGCTTGCTCGTTACCCACTGGGACGACTGCTGTCGATTAACATCAAATGATCGGATTTCAAACCGGGATAAAAATATACATCATAACGAATCATTGTCATACTTATTATATTAACTATTTGTTTTTCTTTAGTTCTTTGTATAAGACGAACTTATCAGTGGCTGTTTGAAAATGACTCCAGTCCCGGAAAAGTTGAGAAGTGGTAGGAAAGCGTGGTATGAGTATATAAGGCAAGAGAAGTAATCGACGTAATAAGAAGGATATTGGCTATAAAAGTTGATAGATAGTAGAGTAGAGGGAGGGCTAAGAAAAGATGGATGGACTGTATTACTGTTGATATGCTTAAGAAAGGAGTAAATGTAGAGATGATGGCTAAACTAAGACAATGGAAGAGGAAGACATGCTATGCTGTTCTCAAACAGCTTGGGATAAGGGCAGGAAGTAGATGTATTTTTCCTTAGCTCGTAAAATTTCACTGTGGACATGGGTCTCTTTCGTTGCAGAAAGAGATTTGTCTTAATCGCCAGGCTTGGATTGTGAATTGGAGGTTGGTACCAGGTAGTGGCGGTGTAAGAATATCTACTACCCCATATCATCCCGTGAGTGTCGTAAGAGGCGACAGAGGGAAACTAATCAGGAGATGGGTAGCAGCGTTTTCCTAATAACGACTAATTTCGGTTGCCAATCCGCTTGCCAAGCGGGGAAACTGTTGCAAATTTCTCCCCCATAAGGCAATCTTTGAACTTTGATACGCTGAAACGGTGACGGCTGGTGAATTGGCGATCGCAGTACGAGACGGTTCGCATCTTTGACACAGCTCTCGGTTTTTTACAGCTCGCGGCCTTTATTAGCTCGCGGCCTTTCTTTAGCTCGCTGGCCTAAAAGCCCTGAGTTCGATACAGCTGTAAAAGCCGAAACGATAACAGCACAAACATCATCAGCAAACAGCTGTACGTCTTGCGTAAACGAGGTAGTTCTGCCCGTCCGTCTTCTATAATATATAATTTCTATAGTCACCTCTTACGATACGGGACACGGGACCTAATGGGGTGATGTATTCACTTAAGCTGCTACCACACGAAACCTACTTAAATAATTTCAACAGCCATTTTGTTAACTACTTAGTAACTCTTCTATTAATTGTTGTCATTAATTACCTTCTAGTCATTATTGCCATTAATTTGTTGATTGTAAATGAGACATAATTGGAGTTCTTATCAAGTTATGACTTTACAGTTACCTGTTTTAAATTTCAATTTATGAATGTAAAGACGTGTTTAATTTGTAATACATGCAAAAATTACCAAGCTAAAACAGAATTTTATGAGTAAATAATTTCCCAGCCTCATTCAAGAATTCCTTATCTTTGCAAACAGTGTAATAATTTAACTTTTAATGAAAGGTAGGTACCAACCAACTTTAAGAGGTAACAACTACAATGTTGTCTAAATAATTACGTAAAAATTTTCGTTTCCCATTTTTTTTACTCTGGAGCACAACCTATTTAATAAAAAAATAATCATGTAAATCATTGCCTTCCTTTTCAAGAAATTGGTGAATAAACATAAAAAACAAACGCATCGCATATCTAGCCTTTTCATTTTTTTTTTTGAACTCGGATAATAAATCAGGATTTTACAATATCACGTCCCTGCTACTAATTGCTTTCCTCTACTCAAGCTTTAAAGTAAGTTCGCCGTATACCACTTATACAAGTACACATCATGGAGAGTTGGTCGTACATAAATCACGTCTGCAAACACACCATACAGGATCATAGTTATTCGAATTGATTTGTGTAAAGTTTAATGTACTTGAATAGTTTCATTAGAATACAGTTTTCTATTTCTTTACTTCTTTAATATTTATTAATTTGTTCAGAAAACATAACTGTTCATAGATGTCAGTATTTTTTTTATAGGATCCACCACTCAATCCTCTCAGATCAGTCCACTTGATGGGTGAAGTGGGTGCTATGGCCCATAGACATCTACATCTATCCTCGTGCAAATCAAAATACAGATGCGTCGTCAGCCGTGAAGAATAAGGTGGAAAGCCTCTTTTTCGGTAAAAAGAGTCTCCGGTTCTCTACACCCACCATAGGAAACACAGCAGTATTAAGTTTCTATTTTACGCTGGTATTCTGTGAGAGCGTGGTCACTCCCCGGCCGAGCCGACCCATTCGTGCCACATACACATACAATAAATATAGCTGCAGCATGGCTCTATAAAATATACGTATAGTATTAACATAGTGATTAAGTATACAATATATATACTTCATGACTATGTTAATACTACGTATATCTCAAAGCTTAAAACAAGAGTGTACAACCTTGTGGAATTCCTTGGGAGAGATCTATGTTCAGCAGTGGATTTCTGAAGGGTTGTCATGATAAAAATGACCATGTTAGCACTTAAATATTAATAATGATTTAGTCCTCTGTATGACTTTTCCTATCAGAGGATCATCCATATTCCTTGTTATAATGCACAAAATGCTCTTAAAGCTCCTGCTGATTCTGGTTAATAGTGAATCCGTGTTCTTGTGCGAAATTGCATCAAGGCCATCTCTGTCTGCGTCATGACAAATATAGCTGTTGCACTATGGGGCCAAGGCAGCCGCAATAGCCTTCTTAATGTATATTTGTTAATTTCTGCGCAGGATAAAATTATAAAATGTGCCAGCAGAGGACATGTGCTCTCTCTATTCCCTTACTCTCATGATCCTTTGGAACGGTAATACGAGAAAACCGAAGAGATATCAGGCGTAAGACCAACGGCTTTACGTGTTTTTCGAGGTATAGGGTAAAACGCCGCCAACTTCCTGACTGTGGACTGCTACTGATAATTTCTTAATTCGAACCCGGAACCCGATGATCGGCAGACAAAACACATTTTTATATTAGACTCGCAGAAAATTGTAAGACCTTTGCATATATTTTAACCACAGACTTGTTAAGTACAATAATATACATAATAACATTATCTTCACAGCGTCTGTACACCGGGAAAACTTGCGGTACACCATATTCACTCGACAATGTTGTTTGTTCCTTCTCCACAACAGCATCTCCAGGGTCTTTAGTTTTGACGTGCTCAAGGTTTAAATTATATAAAATTAAGATGCTTTAAATTCTAACTTTGTATTTAAGGTGACATTTTCGCAAGCGACAAACCTGTTATTACCATCATCATATTTATAAGAGCCCATTATGTTGCTAGACGTATATCTTCCTTATACGGGGGAGGATTAGGTTTAATTGCTTCGCTTGGCAGGCGTTACTGCAATCGCTGTAATACATTTGTTGTGATTTATGTAATGTCATTTTCATGGAATTCGGAGTACGGACTTCGCTCTGTAAATTTATTGCTCTTGATCACCATATAAACTGCTATCCATTACTAGTCTTTTGGATCCAGGTTCCCTAATGCAAACGAAATTTATATTCATAATTTATTTATTAATATTATTTTTCGATATGTATACTTATCGATATGTGTACTTATGCGCATAAATTTTATGTTACGATATATGTCTAGCCATTTTAATATGTTTAACATCTACCAACTTTTACTTGCATAATTCTCCCAGGGTTAAATGGTAGAGATTGCCAAATCATTAAGTCCAACAATTATTGCCCTTAGATTAAGGTGAAACACAATAAAAAATAAATAAATAAATATCTACCATCAGTTAGATGTCAGGGACTCCTCCAGATAGTAAACTTCACATTTTTTTCTACAAACATATATGTTACAGTCATATTAAATAAAAAGATGAGGTAGTTCTGCTGTCGGCATTTATCTAGCAGTTTTAAGTGCTGATTGACCGCTTACGGTGAAAGAAAACATCGTGAGAAATCCTGCGTGTCTGAGGAATAAAATATTTTAAGAACATATGAAATCTCTCAACATTTGCCGCATTTGCCTCAACAGGGCCGTAGACTAATTGATACACTCTTAAAAATGAGAGGACGACTTTGCCCAGCAATGGGAATTAAATAGTACCATACCATACTGTTACAGCCTATTAAAAAAGTAAAAAGTAAAGTAAAATATACTTTATTGTACACCAAGAAACATTATTACAGTATTTATATAGTTAAAGGGACATTGGTACAACAGGCGGCCTTATCGCTAAAACAGCGATCTCTTCCAGGCAACCTTAGGGCAGAGGATACTATTTTTAAAAGATAGCGGAAGGGGTGTACAGAATATAATATAGAAAGATAAATAGAAGAACATACGAGATTAAAGGAAAAAAAGAAAGAAAAAGAAGTGAATGACGACAGGTAGTAACTTAAGAGGAAAGGTAATAAAGTTTTAATTTATTTTTAAATATAGGAAGAGATTTAGATTCTTTAATATGTAAGGGGAGAGAATTCCATAGTCGTATAGCGGTAACCGTAAAAGAATTAGAATAGAAGGAAGAGGAATGTCTAGGAGTACTTAGAAGGAGATTATTTTGAGATCGTAGAGGTAAGGAATGTAAACTACTTAAATATATAAATCGGTCTTTCAAATAAGAAGGAGTGGTCGGATTGAACAGAATGCAGTAAAGAAGATGAAGAATGTGAGTATTCCTGCGAAGGCGAATCGGTAACCACTTGAGCTTATGGCGAAATTCGGATATGTGGTCATACTTTCGCAACCCAAATATAAACCTTATGCAATAATTTTGAAGCCGCTCAAGTTTATTAAGTTGCTCGACTGTTAGGTCAAGATAACAAGTGTCCGCGTAGTCAAGGATCGGTAAAAGAAGAGACTGAGCCAGCGCAACTTTAGTAGGAATGGGGAGAACATTGCGTAATCTTCGAAGTGAACCAACTGCGGCAAACATTCTTCGACTTACTTCACTCACTTGCGGTCCCCAAGACAAAGTCTGATCGAACATAATACCCAAATTCTTAACTTTGTCACTGTATGGGATAAGTGTCCCTTCGAATATGACTGGCGGGAGCAGCGACAAAGTTAACCGAGAGATTAATTTTGAACTCCCAATAATAATGGCTTGAGTCTTCAGTGGATTAACTTTAAGCCCAAATGAATTACACCAATGAGAAATACTAAAAAGATCTTCATTAATTAACCTAATTGTATTGGGGAGATCCGCAATCTTACATTGAGAGTAAATTTGTAAATCGTCTGCATATAGGTGGTAAAGAGAAGTAATGTGGGAACAGATCGAATTGATGAAAATAGAGAACAATAGAGGAGACAACACGCCACCTTGTGGGACGCCAGCTTTGACAGCAGACCAATCAGAAAACGTGTCTTGAATTTGTACACGTTGCCGGCGCCCTTGCAAGTAACTATGAAACCAACCAATTACTTCAGGAGATATGTTAAGAGAACTTAGGACAGCGAGTAAAACATCAAAGTCTACAGTATTGAAGGCATTACTAAAGTCAAGCAATGTCAATACTGTAACCTGCTGATTATCCATGCCTAGGCGAATATCATCAGTGATTCTAACCAAAGCCGTAGTCGTACTATGACCGGGACGGAAACCAGATTGGAATGAATTCAAAAGGTTATGATTGGACAGGAAATTGCTCAGCTGTTGGTATATTAGGCGCTCGAGTACTTTAGAGAGAAAGGAAAGGATGGATATAGGACGGTAATCCTTATATGTCGGATTAGATTTTTTAGGGAGTGGAGTTACTAGGCCGTCTTTCCAGGATGAAGGAAAAACACTGGTGTCAAGGGAACGATTTAAAATAAGTGTAAGGATAGGAGCTAAAAGATCGAGTAATGGGATAATCATCTTACGACTAATGCTGTCGGAACCAACTGCGTCGGAAGTAATGGCTAATATATTCTTCTTAACATCACTGACAGTAACTTGGCTAAAGACAAAAGAGGAAAAATTGGGAGTTGATATAGCAGAAAGTTGAGCAAGTGTATTTTTCTTCGTAGCACCGTCTATAGTGGCGCTAGATAGGAAATGAGCATTAAGCTTATTTAAATTCAAATTTAGAGATTCTACATTACACTTTGCTTTTCCAACCCCTAAAGATTTGAGAAAATTCCAAACTTTAGTTGAGTTATCTTCCTCAACAACAGATTTATAGATATGGCGTCGTTGACTATCTCTACACACCATATTGCAGCGATTTCGTGCCCTGTTATATTTCTCTCGGTTGGAATCATTAGGATTCATACGATATTTAGTTTTCGCTATGTTCTTTTTTTCTTGAAGTTTTTTTATGTCGGCAGTGAGCCAGGGGGCCGGAAGATGCTTCATTCGGACTGGACGAATTGGAGCGTGGATGTCATACAGTTGTGTAAGTATGCTGTTAAAAATAGATGTTTGCTCATCAACCGAACTAGCATTCGCAACTACTGACCAGTCAACCTTAGCAGTATCTCCTCGTAACTTATCCAGATCCATTCTACCAAAATTGCGCCGGAGAAGGATCCTTCGCTTAGCTTTAGGAGGTTTTAATTTATAGCACAGGTAAAGTAGATCGTGGTAAGAAAAAGCGGAGGCACTGCATTGGCCATGCTTTGCAACGTGGTCAATGGAAGAAACAAGTATTAAATCAAGAAGAGAAGGCACACAATTCGGAAAAGCATGAGTCGCAGAAAGTGGGAGAATATGTAAGTTAATGCCATTAACGAGAGATTTGAGACGGGATGCTCTAGCATCATTTTTGAGAAGACAAGTATTGAAATCTCCCATGACAATAGTGTGATTATAAAGAGAGGAGTATTGTTCTAAAAGAATTTCAAATGATGTAAAATAATCAACTGTAACATTTGGACTGTAATAGACACCGAGTAGAAGCTTTAAATGTCCAAACAATATTTCGATGAATAGGTGTTCAGGGCCGGCACTAGACAATGGCTGCGAAGTATTTAAAACTGTGTAAGGAATGTGTGATCTTAAATAAATCGCCACGCCACCGCCAGCGCGCCCAAGGCGATCGTTGCGAATCAAGTGGAATCCGGGAAGAGAGTAAGATATTGAAGGCAAACATGGTTTTAACCAAGATTCAGAAACTAATATCGCATGTATATTTTCGTTATAAAATGAGGACAACATGTCAGAATAATGTGCGGGAATACTCTGGGCATTTATATGAACAACATTAAAGTTTTTCAGAGTATCTGAGAAATGAGAATCAAGAGTTTCACTTAAAGAAGGGATGCTGTGATAACTGTCATTACTGCTCAATCCATCTGAATCACCGAGGGAAAAAAAGCTGTCGTCTAAATTATCATTACTGAAAATCATAAATATCAAACTATAAGTATAATATAAATAATAAATATAAGAAAAAAAAATGGTTTACAAACCCACCCGCCAGTTGCAAGGAAAGATTCACTTCATAGAAGAAAAATTAATAGCATTCACAGAAGAAACATAAAAATAATTGTTACTATAAACACACAAAATACTTATTTATATACTTAAAAATTAACAAAAAGAAACAAAAATTAAATATTACGAGCAACAGGATTTTATATTACTCAAAAGCCTTATAGCCACGGCATATATTTTGTCTGTGGCTAGATGTCAAACCGTACTGCTGTCATAAAGATAAACAAAACGAACTAAAAATACCTATCTACTAGTTTTAATGCACGCTTATAAAAATAAATATGAGGGTTAAATAGTTTAAATTCTTATATAAAAACAAAAACCGTAAAGTTTGTAAAACTATGACATATCGGTAGTATACAAATAAAGAGGAAGATGAAAGTAAATTTGTGTTTACAATGTATATTCTAACTAATGTAATATATACAAAGAAAAAGTAAAATTATAGGAAAAGAATATTAAATGCAGCGTTTACTTAGTCTTTACAACTCTTTTGGACCTCGAAGTAAGACTAGCAGTGCCTTGAGTCAGAGGCTTATTTGACAACTGAGGTATGCCATCCAAATCAGCCTTACACTCAGCTCGATGACGCGAACCATCAGGGGCTATGATATGAATAAAGCCATCCCTAGTCCAGCACTTACTGATACCGAATCGCTGCCTTGCTTCCATAAACAAGCCATGACGGCTCTTTGTTAAAAACTCTGACAGAGTAATACCGCTGCCTTTTAATCCAGTTTTAGAGAACCAAACCTTGTCATGTATTGCAGTGTCTGTAAACTTCACCAATATTGGCCTGGGTTTCTTGCCAGAGGGACGTCCCATGCGATGAGAAGTTTTAATGCAAGCTGAAGAAAAGGCACTCACACCAAGATGTTCACCCACAATGTTACAGACCTGCACAGCAGTATCTTCTGTTTTCTGCTCGCTGACTCCATGGAACAATAGCATTTTGCGCCTTCTACGCATCTCCTGACGATCAAGCTCAGTGCTAAGGAATTCAACCTGTCTCTGTAGGGTGTTCATTGCAGAGAGCACAAAGCTCCTGAAACTGTTGAACTCCGTTCCCAGGGTTGTGTTAGATGTTGGTGTACTTTCAAGGCCCTGTTGAAACTCACTCATTTTCTGCTGGAACATTTCTGACAAAGCATTGAGCGATTCTTTAACTGAGTCCATAGTGATGTGTAGTGACAGTGAAAATAAACAAAAGAATAAGTTTATGAAGTGATGTTAATTTTAGAGACTTTTACTAGGAAAATACTGTCCGGTGGGTTCTATAAGTCACATTTATTAATATATTATTGAAAATGTTGTAAATAATACTGTGTAATTAATTTTATAACTTTAAAAATTAAAGAGCTCTTTTCAAAACGTGTCAACTTTTTCACACCTACCCTCCAAAAAAAAAAAAAAAAAAAAGTTCACTAATGAACATATATGCCTCATAGATGCCTCATAGAGGGGAAATATCCCCGCAATCGCTTTAGCATATTTACCATAGTTGCCACGCTTGGCAAGCGGGCTCACAACCGCAGCATTTTTTAACCACTCAAGTATCACCCACGGGATGGTATTATGGGGTAGTGGATATTATTACACAGTCACTCTACACGGAGGTATGTAAATATACCGAACCTATTTTATTATTTAAAATATTATTTAAGGTAGGTATTTTCTTACTACTTTAGGACAATGACGTAAGAATTCATTATTCCTCTTTAAATCAAATAAATCAATTTCTACAACAACCACAACTCCCCAATCGAAAGATTGTGTAGACTGCTTTGAGTCCAGTCATTCCGAAGATTAGCCCAAATAGACAGACAGATAAACAGATTTTTTTTTCAAAAATGGTTGTTTATGTCTTAATATATGTATAGGAATATAATATGTGTATAGGAAGCGACAAAAATTAGACAATGATAAGATATTTAGATAATATCTGTTCTGAGATGAACACATATAAGATACATACATCAGTTTTGTTTGTATTAATCTTAACTTTTATATCAGACAGATCAACTTATTGACAGAAGTAAGTTTCAGATTCGGACTATGTCACATTCGAACTAGCACATTTAGTTTTATTGAATATAGAAAGTAAGCTCTTATTTTAAGTTGACATGGGTTACCACGCACCTTCAGCGAATCCGTTGTACATTAAAACGAAAGAAACTTACTATTTCGGGACGACGGCCTCGTTGGTCTAGTATGCGTGCGTGTAATCCTATGGTTGCGTGTTCGAATCGTGGGTTGAGCAGAAATCACTTTTCGAATTTTTCTGTTTCAAATTATCAAAGGCAACCCAGATCCAAGAAGCATATTACCTCCGTGCCTCGTAAAACATGTAAAACCATTAGTCCTGCGCCGGATATTCGTTCTTGTTGGGTTGCAGTTCCATCAGACGCTTCGAAAGTGAACTAATAGTGTGCACCTGTTCTACCGCATATACAGGTGCACTATTATCCTGTTTTGCGGAGATCGCTTGTTTCTGACGGACGAACAATATATTATTATAATTATTATCTTTAAGGAGGGAAATTTTAAAGAAATTATTAAATTCAAATCTCCCATAAATTGATTTTGTATTATTTTTTGAGTTGTTAACAGGAGCAGATGCTGCTGCCCATCTCCTTATTTAGATTATCTCTGTGGTATTTTACGACACCCACGGGACGATATAGGATAGTGGATATTTTTATAACCACCACACGGATACAGATAGAGCTAATTTTTTTCTATTACACATAGATATCGCTGTTGTCGTCTTCATTTTGTAGAAGTATAGTTCGGCCGTTCAGAGAATGCGTTCCTGACACCTATCAGTTAGTCACGACTAGTGATGGGCACAACATAACACTTGAGTTCGTTACCGTTCCTCCAAAATGAACCGCCGCGTTATTTTTAAGATTATTTTCGGTTTAAATTGGCGGAATCATTTAAAATTTATATTTTAGTAATTTAAGTGGAAACCATAAAAAGGTAATATTAATATAATAAAATTGTTTTATTTATTCTTTGTTACAAAGTTACAATCTGTATTTCTATGCAATAAAGTATATTGAATTGGTTGTACGTACAGAATATTAATCTGACTCCGATTCACTTGAGGAGGTGGTGTCTTCATCATCATCTTCGCCTACATGTATAATTATATTATTATCAATAACAGAATCAATCCTGATATCTCGGTCAAAATGTTCCACAATCAGGTTTTTAGTCTTCTCAACAACCTTTGCCCAGTCATCTCTTGTGACTTCCCCGCAGGCTTCTTTTAATAGGGTCATCATCTTTTTCGTGCTGAATGGCGGGGAAGTTTTGTGGCGGGCGGCGTAACCTTTTATTTGAGCCCAGATTAGCTCAATCGCGTTATATTGGCAATGATACGGTGGAATTCTTAGAACGCGATGACAGTACTCCAGAGCCAGTTCATCGATTTTGTATCGCACATTTGCCGCTTTATTTTCTTTAACTAATTTAATTAGCTCTGGTTTTAGCATCTGCGTATTTGCGTCAATGCCTTTTGCTTGTAACCAGCTTGGGTAGGTGGTTTCTGTATTTGAACCGAGTGAAACAAGGCATTATCCATGAATATTACAGAAGGCTCTGGTAGGTTGGGCAAAAGCACGTTCTGGAACCACTCTTTAAATGTAGTGGCATTCATTTCCTCGTGGTAGTCATTTGTGGTTTTTGATTGAAATGCCAGCGTTCTCCACAAAGCCGTATTTTGCAGAACCTGCGTGGCATATTATCAGACGGGCCCTCTTACCCATTGGTACTTTCGACGTCGACGCTTGTGCAATCATCCGTCCAAGAACGGGAAACCGTGTGATTGGCGTTTAGCCATGTCTCGTCAATAAACACGACATTATCCCAGATATCAATATTTTTTGCTTCTCTCAAAAAACTTATCCGTTTTAAAATTATGTCGTATCGTTCTAATAACATTTTTCTTTTGTCTGTTTTTTATACGAAAACCCAATATCTTTTAAGATTTTGGTTAAAGCAGTTTTACCCCCGCTAAACAGTCCAGCTTCTCTTAACGATGCCAAAAGCTTCTTTCTGTTGAGATATTCATTTCTGGAATAGTAACCATATATATGATTTCTGATTGCATCGGCGTCAAAGGTGTCAATATCTGTCACGGGTTTAGTTCTACGTTTCTTCTTCGGAGTACGTAAAATATTATCTTCCGTGCCAGTAGAGCCGAACTTTTCTTTATTAATATTTGTTATCGTTCGTTTGCTAACTCCAAGCGCCTGAGAGACGCGTTCTTGTACTTGTTTGACAGGTAACAGGGGTCCGCCATTTTGCCGCTCCTGCTCAAAGTAATCTTTCAGCTTGATGATTAACTCACGGGCTCCACTTTTCAATGTTTGTCCACGTTTAGGCATTATTATGCACCAAAAGTAAAAAGAACGTAATACAAAACACAACCGAAGTCCGATTTAGCGCCGATATCAGTTTGAAAAGCAGAAACAGTCCATTAAACGAAAGCCGGGTAATCAAATAAAAACAGATCGAAAACACTTGAAGAACGTGGTCTATGGGCACGAACCGACAATAGACGACTGTTTTAGCGTCACAAAATGGCGGCCCATAACGCCATTTGGGGTCACCATTTTCAACCTAAATATAAAAATGCTACTTTCTTTCGCGCGTTCGGTTTGGTCGTAGTTTATTTTTATATTAAATAAAAGTTATCTTAAAGTCCATTATTTTCAAATTTTTAAAAAGAATAACAAAACGTAGTATTTTATAAAGTATAACTGTATAAGAACAGATTACGATACTGTTATTGCCTGTTATTGTTAGCACAGCACTACAAATATAAAGCGCTGACATAACCTTGTAATAGCGCAGTATAGATTTAGAAAAATATTGTTAACCAAGTGATTTGACACTCAGTTTGGCACAAAATTATAACATTCATTGATTATTGATATAATAATGTTGTTTTAATGCTCATCAATTGTTAAAACGGTAAACAACCAGCAAAAATATTTTTATCGTAACTGCAACGCCATTACAAAGTTACGTCGTCAGTTCAATCGCGACGTGTCAGGAACGCATTCTCTGAACGGCCGAACTATAGTAGATAGAACGCACTCGCCCTCGTGCTGCACTTGCGTGGAGTTCGCAAGAGAGCTCGTTGTAAACTAAACGCGCAGCCATCGGTTGAACGCGATGGTCATCATTTAGCCACTGCTCTTTGATCTGTGTTAAACATCTAAAAACAATGATCGCGTGCATCAGCATGATTAACTCTATCATACCTACCATTGGTCATCGTGAAGAGGAACTTTAACACAATTGCCGCGTGGTGGCGGTGTTAGAGAATCCGTCACCTCACTTCGTGGCACAGTAGCTTAACTTTGAATTGTGGCGCTAAAGGCCGTCGGTTCAAATCCCACACGTAACTAGTATTTATATGGCTTATAAGTAATTGTTCCGGGTCTGGATATTTGATGGTAGCATTTTTTAAAAGGAAAAAATTCGTCCCATGGATGTCGTAAAAGCTTGTAACGGTATTATACTTAAAAATGGTATTAAATTTATTATATTATATAAAAATAAATTCTTTTGTTTTTGTTTCAGGTAACTTCATCTAAAGGGCGTTAAGACAAGGAACATTTTCCATTGCTTCCGCATTTCCAATATGAATGTCGAGCAGTACTCCACCACAATGTATTTTAAAAAGTGAAGGCGACCAGCAATTGAATGTCACTTATTACTCGTTTTAAATTCTGCATAACCTTGCTCAGGCCACTGGTCAAGTAACAATCTATAAATAAACTTGTATATTCATTTGCAATTAGGGTTGTTAACTACTGCTTAATATTATTAAGAGAATCACGCGTTATTTTGCGGAAATCCATTACATAACACACACCAATGAGGCAATAGACTCAATTTCTCCTGATGATGCCTCTTTTAAAGGTGAAACACGCCACGTGCACACAAAGCGACAGTAGTGTGTCTTTCTTATTGTAATGGTGTTGTGGAGGAAGGAAGATGCTTTTAAATAAGGGTAAGATACAATAGTTTTATTTTATACGCAGAGCTTAGCTTATTACGTACGCTGATAGTACGACTATATACCACGCATAAATGTGTATTTTTAGGAAATATACTCGAAAGGAACAAAAATTAGTACTATTTATACTTGAAATAAATTTTTATATAGAAATGAAATTGCTCAATATTCGCGGATTGACTAAGTGAGCCAAGCCGAGGCTGCCTCGCAAGTTAAATCCTCGGATGGTCAAGTCTCGGCCGCGGACGATCCGAGTTTTTTGTCGCTGCTAGACGTGTCTCAGCCCGTTTGCTGCGTTTAACTTCCTGATTCATGTCCATTTTATTATCCTTAGAGCAATTTTTTGAGCTTTGAATTTTCAACACACATTTTGCAAAGAAGTTTATCATTTTAATGAAGGGCAACTCTTTTTTCTTTAGTTATTACTAAAGAAAAAAGAGTATTCTGCTGCTGAAGAAATTTCAATCATTTTTCATCTTTTAGCTTACATTATTTAACTGCACGTTTAGCTCCTGTAGTAAAATGAAACAACATTAGTTATCATCATCATCATCATTACAGCCTTTTATAAGTCCACTGCTGAACATAGGCCTCCCCCAAGGAATGCCACAAAGTACGATCCTGAGCCACCTGCATCCATCGACTACTTGTATTTCTTACCAGGTCGTCACTCCATCTAGTGGGGGGTCGCCCTACACTTCGCCTACCGGTACGAGGCTGCCACTCGAGAACCTTTCTTCCCGATCGGTTGTCGGTTCTTCGAGCTATATGGCCGGTCCACTGCCACTTCAGCTTAGTAATCCGTTGGGCTATGTTGGTTACTCTGGTTCTACTGCGGATATCCTCATTTTTAAGTTTATCACGCAGAGAAACCCCGAGCATAGCACTCTCCATAGCTCGCTAAGCGACGTTGAGCTTCCTCATACGGCCAGTATTGAAGGACCACATCTCAGATCCATAAGTCATCACTGGCAACACGCACTGGTTGTACAATTTCTTTTTTAAGTTTTGAGATATGTCTAACGAGAAGATGTATTGTAGTTCCCCGATCGCTGCCCAGCCGAGTTGAATCCGTCGACTGACCTCTCGGTCGAAGTTGGACTTACCTAGTTGGACTATTTGTCCCAGGTAGAACAAACATAGTCGTCAACAACTTCGAGCTTAGTGTTCGCAACAAGTACCGGCATAGGTTTGACATGGACGTTAAACATGATTTTTGTGTTGTCCATGTTCATCTTAAGACCTATCCGTTGGGAGACACTATTGAGGTCATTGAGCATAGTGCGTAGGTCCTCCAGCGATTCTGCCATAAGGACTATATCGTCAGCAAATCGAAGGTGAGTGATGTACTCGCAATTGATGTTAATACCGCATCCTTTCCAATCCAGTAGCTTGAAAACGTCTTCCAATGCAGCGGTGAAGAGTTTCGGGGAAATAACGTCACCCTGTCTTACATCTCTCTGCAATTGGATAGGTTTCGTACTCTGATTCTGTAATCGGATAGCCATCGTAGCTCTACTGTATAAACACTTCAGCACTTCGATATACCGACAGTCAATTTGGCACCGCTGAAGGGACTGCAGCACCGCCCAAATTTGGACGGAATCAAAGGCTTTCTCATAGTCCACATACGCTAGGCAAAGTGGCAGATTGTACTCCTCTGTTTTCTGTACAATTTGCTTAAGGGTCTGTATGTGGTCCATGGTACTAAAGCCTTTTCGGAAACCGGCTTGTTCGGGAGGCTGGAAGTCGTCGCGCGAGACGATTCGTAATGACTCTCGAAAACAGCAAGTAGACGCGGCTCAGAAGGGAAATCGGTATATAGTTCTTTAAGAGAACGTTGTCGCCTTTCTTGATGAACAAGACCATCGCATTTCTGCTCCACGCCTCCAGAGTAGTGCCACCATGGAGGATGGAATTAAATACCTTCTGAAGGACTTCAAGTACCGGTTTTCCACCCGCTTTCAGAAGCTCCGCTGTAATTTTATCTTCGCCCGGGGACTTGCCGTTTTTAAGGTGCTGGAGAGCCATTCTAATCTCGCCCAGACTAACGTCCGGGATATCTTCAGAATATTGTCGGATAAGACTCGCTCTTAGATCGTTACTCATACTTGCGTGTGGCTCCAACGATAACGTGTACAGCTGCCCATAGAACCTCTTAATCTCAATCAAACTCTCAGGTGTCCCGGAAACGATGCTGACACATTCGGTCTTCAGCTTTGACAGTTGGCTCTTCTGGCAGATAGATCTCTGGCAAAGACTTTGGAGCCTTGGTTCCGCTCGTTCGCTTCTTCAATAAAAGCTGTATTGAAGTTGCGCAAGTCCCGCCGCATGCATTTGGAGATCTGTCTGTTCAGTTGCCTGTATGCTGTCAAATCTGTTGAAGAATGTAGCTTCATCTCCCGTCTAACAGCCATGAGTGTGATCGGACAGTTTTTGTGTTCTTCTGCGGCGGGTCTTGCAGAACTTAGCTCCGATTGCATGGACTTTTTCCACGAGCTTGTCATTCATATCGTCCACTTTATTGCAGTCTTCTAAGCACTGAAAACGGTTTTCTAACTCGAGTTGAAAGGTTTCGGGACTTTGGAACAGAGCACGAGTGGGACGAAGCGTTGACTTCATTAGACGAGACCTCTCCAACTTAAAGTTTAGGTTCAGTATGCCTCTAACCATTCGGTGATCGCTACCAGTTTTCACCCTCGCGACCACGGAGACATCACTGAACAGTTGTCATCTGGTCGTCATAATGAAGTCAATTTCATTTTTGTCGAACCGTCAGGGCTCGACCGGGTCCACTTCCTGTAGGGCCGCTTCTGGAAGAAAGAGTTCATCATAAAGAGTTTCTCCTTCTACATGAAGTCAGCCAGCTGCTCACCCCTTAGGTTCCGATGCATTATTCCAAATTTCCCTACTTTCAGCTCAACGTTCTGTCTTGTGCCTAGTTTTGCATTGAAGTCTCCCATTAACACCGTATAGTGGGTTTTGGAGGAATGCATGGCTCTAGATATGTCCGCATACATTTTCTCTACCTGCTCGTTGGGATGTGCCGAGGTTGGTGCGTAGACCTGTATGATCTTCAGCGAATACCGTTTGGTGATTCTAAGTATAAGGTACGCAACCCTCGTTGACACACTCCCGATCTTTACAACGTTGTTAACGAGAGACTTGTGGACGATAAATCCGACACCTCCTTGGGACAAATGGTCGCCCTCCCGGTGATAGAGCAAGTTGCCGGATTTGAGGATTACCGTGTCCTCCCCCTCTCTTCGGACTTTGGATAATCCTATAATATGCCAGCGCAACTTGTCTATCTCTTCTTCTAGCTCCACGATCTTTTCGTCAGTCCTCAGGGTGCGTGCGTTGTACGTTGCCAGGTCGAGTCGTCGTAGGTGGCAACCGAACCTCCACCGGAGATTCTTAGCACCCCCTGCCCCGCCGTTACCATGGTCGCCACCGAAGCCAGGAATAGCGGGGCTGCCGGGGACTGGGGACCGTCTTTTTGTAACTTTTGTCATGGGGGGTATTTGCCATAGTTGCCACGCTTGGCGAGCGGGTTGGCAACCGCAGTTTCTTTATTGTAATTTTGCTGTTATTAGGAAGATGCTCCTGCCCATCTCCTGCCTGTTTCCCTTTGTCGTCTTTTACGACACCCACGGGAAAATATGGGGTAGTGGATATTCTTAACCGCCACTATACGGCAACAACATTAAAACAACAACATTAGTAACTAAAGTAAAATAATAAAACCAAATCTCATTTTTTTAACCTTCTTCGTTCTTATCTCATCAGCACTTGGGGTTTTGTTACTTTGTCTTAAGGTAAACCATAAACTAGTAAGCACAGAAATCATGTTCTTTATTTGTCATCATGCATAACTAACTAGCTACGAGTAGTATAAGATAACTTTACCAAACTTTAAAATAAATACTCTTAAACTTTTCGTTTTCTTTTATTTGCTAAATATAGCGCTCAAAAATGATAATAAAATATTTTACTTTATAAAGGACCAAAACTTGTCGATAATACTATGATAGTGCATTATCAGCGCATGCACGGCAAACGTCAAGTAAAGCGCCGAGCGATGTGACCTCTCTCTGGGAAGCCTAGCGGCTGTCTCATTTTAATTGATCCAAACGCGGAGTTTTATAGTACTGTTTTATAGTTACATAATATTAACATATTTATAGAAAAATAATTAAGCTATTTTATTTTTAATTTTAAAGGGTAAGGGTTATAAAATATGTTCTTCTAATTAACTATTGTTTTATAACAACATAAATTGATGAAAATAATCTTTTATCCACAGCAATTTCATTAAAATTTCACTTGGTTTGAATTTATAATTTCTTATGTGTATAGCCTTAACCAAAATATCTTATCTATTAACAATTTTCCTTGGGGTTTGTCAAATCGATTATATTTTTTCTTTCGTAAAACTGTCAGCCATTTCAGATATTTTAAGCTTTGAAATTGACGCTAAAAGGGAAATTAAGAAAACCTTTGTTTATTTTTCTTGATAGCATCCACAAAGACAGTATTAATATAAAAAAAACCTCAGATAACTATTTAGACCAAAAAAATTCCTTAAGTTATGAGTAATAAGCATTTGTGTAAGATAAGAGACTTATGGATATTAACAGGTTTGAAAATTACTGGTATGAGCTAATCAGTATTTGGAACGTATATAGGTACGTCCTTAAGGGCCCGAGAGTGAAATAGGCTACTGTTTATCTCGAAGAAAAACACGATTCGGTGTATAGTTTTAGATCGTAATTCTGTAATAAGTTCTTCATGCAAAAATGTTTGAAATGACCTGGATGAAATTTACATGGAGACCTTTACCTGAAGTTCATACAAAATTTAAATTTTTTGTTGAAATTTCATCAAAAATAGATCTTGAAATAACACACTAAAATAACGTCAAGAAATTATTGCTGGTTATCGGTTTGCCCACACCGAAGCGTAGTGGAGAATCGACCAGCGATGTTGTGAGGGATCATAACTACAACAGTGAGGATTTTAAATTCCACTTGAATAAAATGGCGCAACGTTTAATTCCTGAGCATAGGTGCGTCTTTAGTACGATTGTGCAGTGCATATGTAGTTGAGATTAAGGCTCATCTTTATTTACGCGGCAGGGATACGGGCAAAATATTCGCGCTGAACTTACTGCTGGCCCCACCCTGCAAAGACCGCAAGAGAGGCTTGGCTGTAGCTTGCTCTGGCATCGCTGCAACGTTACTCAACTCTGGAGGAACTGCACACTGAATAAATGGCAACATGCAACATCAGCATCAGTAACGGCCTCAGCGATTGCTTGCAGCAGTGCGCGGTAGAGTTCTTACACCGCCATCTAAAAGACAACCGCAGCAGGGTCTGGTGAATGATGTTGTATATTTTTATCGTAGGCAAATTTAGACGAGGCCCAGCCAGTTATTAAGATCCCATCATTCCATCTGCCAGTGTGTTTCAAAGCTTCAACACTGTAGTCCAGAGTAGAAAAGCTACAATCGATCTTCAACTTGCGAGTTAGTTGCTACAACTTCAAGTGTTGAATGCCAATGGACGCCGAGGACAAAATTCAACTTTAAAAAAAAATTCTATCCAGTGGCGCAAAAGGCGGACAAAGCAACAAATCTGATGAATAATATCCATAATAAGGATTGGGTATGTGACAGTGCAGTTAACATTACCGTTACAAGCTAGGCATCAAAAGTACACCACTGAACATAGACCTCCCTCATAGAATCCTACATAGCGGAAATATTTTCTTTAGTTACCACGCTCGGTGATGGGATGGTTTAGTTATTTTTTGGAAGCTGTTATCGTTCATCTTCTGTTTTGTTTCCCTCTGTCACTCTTACGACGTCCACGGGATGACATGGGGTAATGGATATGCTTACACCGTCGCTTCACGTTTATACTGCCACAATACGGAGGGTGCTATTTAATAATAGATGACGTAGAATAGATAAATACTGGAATGACTAATGACAAAAATGTTTTTGCGTCTATAATCGTTAAGTTACGAGGATCAAATAACCTATTACAATCCACACGGTTGAAAATGGGTCTCAATAAAGTAATTAAGTAGTTGATCCATTCATTAAGGTTCTTAAGGTGTAAAACTGGTTTTCCAACCTCTTAACTCTTTCTGCGTGCAACAGCAGCGCGCGAATTGTTGTGTTCCGTTCTGAATGGTTTAGAGAGTCAGCATAATTACAGACTATGAGGTATTCCACGTTAATTCTCAGAAGTGACAACTTATCTGTACTCTAATGATTTTTTACGTTTATGTGAACACTTCACATTCTAATAAAACTAGTTTTAACGGATTTTATCGCGTATATTAACTTATTTGATATTCCTGACGTTTCGAGCACTTTGCAGCACCCGTGGTCACCGGGGGAGGGAGGGGGAGGAGATGTCCCAATGTTTTAATTTACCACGGCTACCTACAGATTAAAATTATTAATTTTTGTCCGATTGGTTAACTACGAGATTGGGAAGTATAGAACCAGTGACCGTGGTAAAATACATAAAAAATTCAAGTAGTTTTTATGTATTTTAAAACTAATGTAGTGTTTTATGTATTTTCATAAAAGTTATTTACATCTGTGAGCTTCTTAATTTGAGGTTAGTTACAGGTGTCCATGAACTATAGTCATTATTACTCATACGTGGGTGGACTGTATATTCGTTTGTTGCTTCAATTTTATAAAAGAGATTACGTATCATTGTAGACAAATGATTCATATAAGTCTCTAGACTTGATTCAACGATATGAACTAAAAAAAGTGCACTTATAATCTACAGGGTACAAGCCTCCTCACATTTTTGAAAGGCTTATATAACAGAAAATAGTTCACCGCGCTGACTCAATGCAAATTAGCATACTTGATGATACGATCTAGAAATATTTTCATATTTTCATACATGCAAATTTTCTGTCGATGTTTTTCACGATTGAACTAGTGTTGCTTGCGTAATTTGAAATGAAGGACGACTGTAGGCTCCAACTATTAAAGTTCTCGTTTTGTAACTTAAGTCACCTTATAACGGAGTTTTAAAATTTATTAAGTAAACGGCGACAAGTGACTTCATTGTTTTCATAATTGAGGAAACTTTGAAAATATCTATTCCTCTATTGATTGCGATAAAAAAAGTATGGCAGAATACCTTAATTTTTTTTTCTTAGGCTTCTAAGACAGCCTTATTCGAAAAATTATGTTCGACAGAGGAACATATATAGGCTGTTCTTACTTTTATAAAGATCAATGCACATTTTCTTTTCCATTTGCATGTATTTCAAATACAACTATTCTTAATGCACTTCAATGAGGAATAACCAGAAAAATTCTATGGCGTCCGACATATTGAGCTTTAGAAATCCAACCATACCCAGATCGACGGCAAGGGGCAGCGTCAAAAGTGTGAGATGCCTGATCTGATACTGCGACTGTACAAACTTGTAGAAGGCAAATCTTACCTTCAACGGGGGTAGCATACGTCCAGCAGTGGATTTAAGAAAAATAAGAAGTAAAATAAAATAAAAGTATATATAATAATAAGTAAACAAATAAAATAATATAAAGATGCAAGGCGCTTTGCAGACCTGACTACATTATAATAATACATAATGAAACGGCTCTCTGTTCTACATAAATACAAAAAATACAAAAAAAGTGTGTCAATATCTTTGAAAGCGAGACGTGTACCTGAAGGCTTTTATGACACGCGGGAGGCGAGACTAATAACGGTGTTTGTCAAGTCGTCTAGATACAAAAGTATATTACATTGTTATAAGATTTGTATTTGATAGATATGATCCTTTTTACTGGAAATGAGGCATTCCATCTTAGTCCTCACGGGTGACAACGCATCTGCATTCTGATTCGCAAACGAGGGTAGATGTAGATATCTACGGGCCACAGCAACCATTTAGCATCAGCTGGACTGTGTGCTCGTTTGTCAACCTATCTTATAAAAAATGAAGAATATTTTCTTCCCCATATCGTTTTGTAAGTGTCGCAAGAGGCTAAGGCGAAGGATGGAAACAAATAAGGAACATCAACATCTAGAAAATCACAAACGTCGGTTGTCGCTCCCCTGCTATGCGATGCACTTATGCTAAATATCCTCTTAACAAGGCAATGTATGAAATGTCTAATGTTAATTTAGATAATAATTTAACACAGACATGAATTAATAATCATTTATAAAAAATCTTCCTTTTATTTTTTCGAAAAATGCCTTTGGTTATGTTTGTCCTTGCAATACGGGAAAATTCCTAATATAAATTTTTCTTAAATTTTTTCTTTGTACTTTTATTTGATTACTTCTGGTGCGTATTTCACGTTGCAAATAAGAAATAAAGGATTACGATATTTATTTATGTATCACTGATAAGTAACAACTATGAATGAGGGCATTCACGACGCCATTAGGGCGGTGCCATTTAAGAATGAGGTAATATTTGACAGATTTCATAGCGGGGAAATCAATTTTTCGAAAAATATAAAGGTTTATATTTCTTTTCATAATACTAGTTAACATCATAATATTAGTTGTATTTTATATATATATACATACATAAATAAATATATATATATATATATATATATATATATATATATATATATATTATTATATATATATATATATATATATATATATATATATTATATTTATTTATTTATACTAAAAATTAAAAATCATTTTGCAGCAATTATTTAAGCACTTTTAAATAAACTACATTTCCTCTTTTCAACTTCTTCTCGAGTAGACTATTAGCTCGATGATTTAACTTTATCTTTTTGTGGTTACAAGCGCAAGCCGTACCTTTTTTAGTTGATATCAGTGAGAGCCCTTGTGGTATTCAAGAGTCGTTAGCGAGTTCTTCACTACAATACGCAGATGTATAATTTGAAAGCGGTGACCTCAATGTTTTTAAAATTTAAAGTTTATGTCTTAACTACATCTTGCATTGTACCTTAGAAACGTTTAGTATAATAGCTTTGTCGGTACTCTACTGTAAGGAAACAAATGTATGAGTTAAAAAGTAAATTAAGATAATATACATGCATATATGTCACGCCTGTAATTTGGAGTTGACTGAGTTCAAAGAGCAGCGAGCTACTTGTACCACCTTTAGCGAAAAAGTATGAATATGGATGGAAGATTGTGGAAAATGGTGGTCAGCCTACCGCCTACACAATCACATACCCAATATCCAAATAGTCACCGTTAAATAAATGCTTAGCATGTAACATTTGACACTATTTTTTGTTATAAATCTGACATCAGCCTGTGAGTCTCAGAAGAACATGGGCCAAAGATAATACATTAGAAAATAAACAACCCACAAATTATATAAGTGATATCGTATCTCCTTTTATTCTTAACAACCGTAAACAACGAGACGAGTAACTATTAATCAAATACCTGAGACAGATAGGATTTACATTTTTAGTAAAGGAATCTTATATCTAACCGAAAGAGTGTCTTAATGTCTAAGCTTAATTAGGCTTATCTTGTACAAAACCAAGAACCAAGAAGTAATTTAAACGAGAACAGGATAGAACAATCACTAGTAAATGCCATAACGCGATAGAACAATTATTGCTAACATTCCACTTATACTTGTCAATTATTGGTAGGCCAACCGAAAGACGCCCAACTCTAAGGCAACTTTGTAGTTACGATTATTGTGGCAATCAAAATGTATTACTTTTTAGTTTTAAATGGTTGATTTTTAACTCCAACTGGATGCTGGGGCCCATAGACATCTACTCGTACATTTATCATCCATAAATATTCAAAATGTAGATGCGTTGTATCATATGGCAAAATAAAATAAAAAGTTTTGTCTATTTGAAATAATATTCATAGCTTACAGTAATTACATACAAATAAAATTATATTAACGTAATTTGTACTTACTTAATTAGAATTTAATAACTAACATATTGGGATATCTTTTAAACGATGTACTGAAATCTTTCTGATAATTAGTAATTGAATTTAATTGGAATGATTATTACAATAATATTAAATTGAAATCCTTATTACCTAAACTGTTTCAAATTATATTTAAAAATAAATGTGAGTAGAGTCGGTAAAAATAAGAGTCGTTACGTGGTAACCGACGTAGATCAACAGATCAGTAAGTTGAAGTGACAAGAGCTGGCCATTAAATTCGAAGAAATAACAACTCAAATGATAACCTTGTACCAGCAACCGCAATGCAAAACCATGAGCCCCCTCTTAATAGGCGAAGTGACGGCTGACGAGGATTTGGAAACCAATTTTCAGCAAAGGAACTTGTCTTGTGCTAAAGCTATTACGATATGATCACAAAAATCTGAAATATTATTTATCTTGGTAAATTAGTGGCAAGGAAGGTTCATTAAAAAAATCAACTTTACTTGCACCCTTCAACCACACCCATACAACTAAAGAGTAAAATTTTATTGATTTTATAAGACAGGTATATATTAGCAACCACTGCGATGAGAGATTTGTGTTCAGTGATTTTGACGAATCATAATCTGCGAGTATCGCAGATTGGATATTTATAGAAGAGCGTTGACCTACCAAGCTCGGTTGATGTTTAATTCATAAGTACCTATACGTACGTATTTTAAATAATACCTTTTGAATGCTCCATTACAACATAATTACTAGCTGACCAGGCAGACGTTGTTCTGCTCTTTCCGAACGACCATTTGCTTTCCCAAAAAACCTCCTGAAATTAGCAATAAAAAAATTGAGGATCACTTATCGGGATAAAAACTATCCTATCTCTCAAGTTGGACCAAACTGCACAGTCTGCAAATTTTTTTTTGAAATCGGTTCTATTTGTTAAATACTTACAGCAACACGTGGTGGTTATACTACTAAATTGTAGCTTATATTAAACGTTTGCATTTTTAACATAGCGCCATCTATTAAATATTTACTCAATCCAGTCAACAGATATCGTCATCTGACAGAATCGTTTGGAGCTAACAGATAATTGTGACTGTCAAATAATAGGCAAATAATTTTCAATAAAATAATATTGCATTGCGACTATAAATTGAGATGTAAGCTATCCTATCTTTTAAGTTGGACCAAACTGCACATTGACCAAAAATTTCATTGAAATCAGTTCAGTAGTTTATGAGTCCATCGCGGACAAACAACGTGACACGTACTTTTTATATATAAAGATTTGCACTGAATATGATCTATTTAAAAAGGGAAAGGCAAAGATAATGAGGATGATGATGGTGTATGATTTGCTATTGTTACCCATCATCATGTCTCCTCTCTTGAGGCTTTTTGAGCTATCTATTAAAAAATAAAATTGTTTTTACTTTTTGTGATTTACTTTACTTTACAACTTTTAGGAAGTAGAAGAAACTTCTTTACGACATATCATTCCTATTTTATTTTTTATTTCACATAATTAGGTTAGATAATAGGTATATTCATCCGTTTTTTTAATACCGTACTAAATTTCTCCACTACGTCGATAAAAAAGTTTCACTTCAATACGTCCTAAATAAATTCAGAGTGAAACTCATCGCACCATGATTACGTGGTAGAGCCACGCTGCAGATAAATTATGGCTGTAGCACAAATGTGTTGACTCAACCGGGGCAGAACCACGCTCTCACAGATTACTGTGGTGAATGTAGAATAGTATGGTGAGTGTAGAGAACCGCAGACATTTTTACTGGAAACGAGGCATTATATCTTAGTGCTCAGGGGTGATTCTTAATCGAAGATAAAATGTTAATGTCTATGGGCCACAGCATCCACTTACCACCAGGTGGACTGTGTGCCCATTTGTCACCCGCATTCTATAAAAATAAAACCTACCGGAAAGGTATAACGTGTAACGTATTGCGGGTCGGCTAGAAGATCGTGCGCGTACGTAGCAAACTACGCGCTGCTGTCGTCAGCGTCGTAGTGTGGGGCTATATAGAACACAATGTACATTAGTACGCGCGACCGACGTACGCGACCGACGTCAGCGTAGGAAGGATTCAGGCCTAAAACGTCAAATATTAATAAAATTTGTAAGGTGTCCAGCCTTTCGAAATTAATCATACTATAGACAGCAATTATTATATATGCTTCGTAGTTTTTTATAAATATGCAGATATTTATAAAAAACTACGAAGCAGAAAGTCTAACGTCGCGTATGTCTCACAACGTTGTGCTTCGGCCACTAGATTGCCTCATTGGGTAATATTTACCATGGTTGCCATGCTTGGCTAGCTGGTTGGCAACCACAGGTTATTTCATATTTTTAATTGTTATTAAGATGAAGCTGCTGCCATATCCTTATTTCTTGCCCTCTGTCGCCTCTTACGACACGCTCGGGATAATAATAGGGTAGTGGATATTCTTACACCGTCACTATACGGTTTATGTTAATAAAACGTTTAAATTTAAAACATAACGCGCTTTGTAAGTAGTAAAAAGTAGTATTAGTGAAGTAATAATAATAAATAATAAGCAACACCTGATGGTAAGTGGCTACTGCATCCCACGGACACGTTTAATCAACTTCATACAGGGAAGGCTACACATACGTTGTTACTTCCAGCCAGTAATTATACGTGGCTCGAATTATACCCTTACTTGGCAGCAGAAGTAGGTAAGACAGTGGTAGCTGAACAAACAGACTCTTAGCAGGAAGAAAACGAGCCCCACTGCCCAGTAGTTGATTATTGTAAACATTATACTGTAAATTAGAGAGGTATGAAATTATATTTCAATATAACACGTGATTAATATTTAACTAACACCATTCATGTGAGACGTTTATAAAGTTTACCACTTAACTAATGACAGTTACAGTCGTGGAACGTTAATAGCGTATTATTTAATTTAATTCTGAAATTGTTTCTTTTTTTATAGGAGAGGGGGCAAACGAGCATGCGGCTCACCTGATAGTAAGTGACTACCGCCGCCCATGAACAATTGCAACACCAGGGGAAATGCAGATGCGTTGCGGCTCTTTTAAAAAGGAGTAGGCTCTTTTTTTGAAGGTTCCTACGTCGTATTGGTCCAGAAAAATCGCTGGTGGTAATTTTAATTTACCATTAACATCACGTGGATGCTTGGTGGTCTGCTACCGTGCGATTTACTAGGAGTTTTCTTTCTCGCACGACTACTTTGTGAAACCATTTACCACCGGCGATTTTTCCGGACCGAGAACCATAGGGACCTACAAGAAACGAGCTTAATGCTTGTAAAAGGTCAGCAACGCACCTGAAATTTCCTTGGTGTTGCAGTTGTTCGTAGAAGACGTTCAACACTTACCATCCGATGAGCCGCATGTTAATTTGCTCCCCTTCTATAAAGAAAGAATAAAAAACATTTATTTTCAGTTGCAGCACGCAATGTATTTCGTACTTAAACATGCTTTATAATAATTAAATGCTTAAAGTGTAGTGTCGATTGTTATATGTAATATTGTCTTTATTGAAATTGCGTATTTAACGTTAAAATAAGATTAGATAATGAATATTAACATTCAGTCGATCGAGAATATTGCCGTGTAGTGGCGGTTAAGAATATCCACTACCCCATATCTTCCCGTGGGTGTCGTAAAAGGCGACAAAGGGAAACAGGCAGGAGATGGGCAGCAGCATCTTCCTGGTAACGGTAAAAATGCAATAAAAAAACTGCGGTTGCCAACCCGCTCGCCAAGCGTGGCAACTATGGCAATACACCCCCCATGTTGAAAGTTACGAAGAAACAGCCCCCAGTCCCCGGCGGCCGCGCTATTCCTGGCTACGGTGGCGACCATGGTAACGGCGGGGCAGGGGGTGCTAAGAATCTCCGGTGGAGGTTGGGTTGCCACCTACGACGACTCGACCTGGCAATATACAACGCACGCACCCTGAGGACTGACGAGAAGATTGTGGAGCTGGAAGAAGAGATAGACAAGTTACGCTGGCATATTATAGGATTATCTGAAGTCCGAAGAGAGGGGGAGGACACGGTAATCCTCGAATCCGGCAACTTGCTCTATTACCGGGAGGGTGACCATCTGTCCCAAGGAGGTGTCGGATTTATGGTCCACAAGTCTCTCGTTAACAACGTTGTATAGATTGAGAGTGTGTCGACGAGGGTTGCGTACCTTATACTGTTTGTACGAATACCGTTTGGTGAAGAATCACCAAACGGTATTCGCTGAAGGTCATACAGGTTTACGCACCAACCTCGGCACACCCCGATCAGGAGGTGGAGGAAATGTATGAGGATATCTCTAGAGCCATGCATTCCTCCAAAACCCAATATACGGTGTTAATGGGAAACTTCAATGCAAAACTAGGCGGTTAAAATTTCCAATATGGACCATCGATTTAAATGCCCATATTATATGCAAGAATAATTGATTTTCAATAACTTTTTTCTCAAAGATTACGCGCTTCCGCATGTTGTAACTTTGTGTGTGTGCTTATAATAGTGTAACTTTTCTGTAAAAGTACGTATGAACCGCCAACTCGACGGAATTGCAGCAATTGAAAGTCGTACCATTGACATAAATATTGCAAAAATAATTGATTTACAATAATTTTTTTTCTCAAAAAGTACGCGTTTCCGCACATTGAAACTTTGCAAAACGCTTTCTTTTAGTGAGTACTATCTACAAAAAAAAATATGGGCATTCAAATCGATGGTCCATATTGGAAATTTTATCGAACTAGGCACAAGAGAGAACGGTGAGCTGAAAGTAGGGAAATTTGGAATAGGGCAACGGAACCCAAGGGGCCAGCAGCTGGCCGACTTCATGGAGAAAGAGGGACTCTTTATGATGAACTCTTTCTTCCAGAAGCGGCCCCACAGGAATTGAACCTGGTCGAGCCCCGACGGTTCGACAAAAAATGAGATTGACTTCATTATGACGACCAGACGACAACTGTTCAGTGATGTCTCAGTGATGGCGAGGGTGAAAACCGGCAGCGATCACCGAATGGTTAGAAGCACACTGAACCTAAACGTTAAGTTGGAGAGGTCTCGTCTAATGAAGTCAACGCTCCGTCCCCACTCGTGCTCTGATCCAAAGTCCCGAAACCTTTCAGCTCGAGTTACAAAACCGTTTTCAATGCCTAGAAGACTGCAATGAAGTAGACGATATGAATGACAAGCTCGTGGAAACTGTCCATGCGGTCGGAGCTAAGTTCTGCAAGACCCGCCGCAGAAGAACACAAAAACTCTCCGATCACACTCTTAATCTCATGGCTGTTAGACGGGAGATGAAGCTACATTCTTCAACAGATTTGACAGCATACAGGCAACTAAACAGACAGATCTCCAAATGCATGCGGCGGGACTTACGCAACTTCAATACAGCTCGTATTGAAGAAGCGATCGAGCGGATTCAAGGCTCCTAAGTCTTTCCTAGAGATCTGTCTGCCAGAAAGAGCTAACTGTCATAGCTGAAGACCGAATGTTTGCAGCATCGTTTCCGGGGCACCTGAGATTTTGAGTGAGATTGAGAGGTTCTATTGGCAGCTGTACACGTCATCGTTGGAGCCGCACGCAAGTGTGGGTAATAATCCAAAAGCGAGTCTTATCCGACATTATTCCGATAATATCCCGGACGTCAGTCTGAGCGAGATTAGAATGACTCTCCAGCACCTTAAAAACGGCAAGGTCCCAGGCGAGGATGGAATTACAGCGTAGCTTCTGAAAGCGGGTGGAAAACCGGTACTTGAAGTCCTTCAGAAGCTCTTTAATTCCGTCCTCCATGGTGGCATTACACCGGAGGCGTGGAGCAGAAGTGCGGTGGTCTTGTTCTTCAAGAAAGAAGACAACGCTCTCTTGAAGAACTACAGACCGATTTCCCTTCTGAGCCGCGTCTACGTGCTGTTTTCGAGAGTCATTACGAATCGTCTCGCGCGCAGACTTGACGACTTCCAGCCTCCCGAACAAGCCGGTTTCCGAAAAGGCTTTAGCACCATAGACCACACACATATCACAACAATTGTTACTTATTTGTTCTTTACATAGCAATGAGCTGCAGCGCTAAGGGGTGCAGGTTATATTACAGTGTTTATGTTATATTAGAATCCTGCATGGAACAAATATGGGATGTCTGTCGTTGTGAAATTTATGTATGTATAATGCCACGATACATAAATAATGCTAGTGTGGAGGTAACGTTTAAAAAAAAGAAAAGAACATGTTTTAATCCTGAGCAGGTTATGAATAATTGTAAAACTTAAACTATTTTTATTTATTTTGTTGAAGGTAAACTCTTAAACTCATTTTTCTTCTTCGTTTGAGATGATTTTAACTTTCAGTTTCAAGTTCTTGTAATTTTATTTATATGTGTTTTTATATTATTATTCTTATTTATACTAATATATTTTGTTCAATATGTGGTATTAACCTAAATATAAAAAATAGCAATAAGACATTTTATAATTTATTTATTTTTCTTCTCCTTTGTAATAAGTGCAATGCTGGACAAATGCGTCTCCCGTTGTAGGTTGTTGCAAAATTAAAATTTTTGTTATTTGTGCTGTTACATTTTTTAATTTAATTAATTTATTTACACTTTAATTAGTTGTTGGAGTCTCCCTTTAAGCCCATAGTGTCCGTAATAGGAGACTTCGCTCTTGTATAAATAAATATATTAATGAAAAAATATAACACAAACTAAGATACACATTTTTAATTAGTTTTAAGCAGCTGTTATATTTTTTTCGTTAGTTAGTTGTAATATAATTGATACAATATATTCATTAAAACCATATAGAATATGAAATGGATCAATCTACCTACGCTTGGAATGAAGCCAGTGCTGAAACGAAGGCGTGTGGGAAATAACGGTCTTTTATGTCAAGGCTGTTAGTATATTTGAATCACCGATTGAGATGCTGCAGCTGATTTTGTCGCAATATTTAATAATTCGTTTTCTTTTGAGTAAATTAGAGACACATCTCTGTACGACACATAGATATATCCCTAATTTTCCAAGTATAACGTAATTTATTACGAAATCATGGTATAGAGTGTAAGTTAAAGGGCTAGTTATAGAATATTATGAAGATTACCCGCTTATAGTAAACGTTAAATGAAAACTTCTGTGATGTATGTTATCGAGCCATTAGGGTATGCAACAAGAATAGAGGCGACCAACCTAATCAGTTACAAAAATGGATCTCTGATATCTGAACAATTAAATTATATAGTAAAAATAATAATATAAATGTCGCAGTCAACTAGCTTAATTAGTGTTCCTGTTAACAGCCTAGCCTTTTAACTAAATGGCACCGTTCAACTAGCGGTCTGAATAATATTCAGTGGATGCGTCTAATACAACATTGCAACTATTTTGTAATATCAGCGACAGTATGTTATGGTGTGGCTGGGGTGCCCGTTGAGCCACCCTAAAGCGGCATATATTTATATAATATAGCTTACAGTGCATGATTAGGCATAACATGCTGTATTAGACGCATCAGTCGAAACGCATGGACTGAATGTCATTAAGGTGTATATATTCAGAATAAATAAAGAACTTAACAAGTTTATTTTTAATGCTATTCATATTATAACAAAGACTTTTGGCTCAAACTAATACTGCAGCGATGTAATTGAAGCACTGTTTTTTTAACTGTGAATTATTGAATTATCAAGCCTGCGCCAGTTTGTGGACATCTACATCTATCCTCGTTTAAACATCAAAATGCAGATGTGTTGTCAACCCTGAGGACTAAGACCGAATGCTTTGTTTCTAGCAAGTCGGTTCCCTTTCTGTTTTCTCGTCTCAGATACTTCCGCTATATTATGGTTGTATCACGAATGGGTCGGCTTGACTGGGAAGGACCACGCTTTTAAAGAATACTGGCGTGAAGTAGCAGCTCAATCCTGCTGTGTTCCTTATGGTAAGTGTAAACAAACGAAGAGGCACGACGAGGCACCTATATTAGGCATCTGCGCTTTGATTATTAATCGAGCTTAGATGTAGTTGTCTATAGGCCCCAGTATCCAATTATCATGGAGGACTGTGTGCTCGTTTGTCACTTTTGTTCTACGTAAAAAAAACGTCTTGCAGATTTGAACTAATCATAGGCTATCCGTGTATTTACATCTGGTGCAAACGAAATATTGTCCGTGTAGTGGAGGTGGAAGAATATCACTACCCCACATCGTCCCGTGAGTGCCGTTAGAGGTGACAGAGAGAAACAATCCAGCAGATGGGCTGCAGCATGATCTTTTAATATATCAATGCAAGTATAAAAAACTTCGATTTTCTACTCACCTGCCAAGCGTAGATACTATGGCAAAGATCCCCCTTATGAGATCTATATGTTCGCCAGTGGACTTTTGATAGACTGTTATGTTGTAAGCGAGATGGATATAGTGATATCTATTAAGAGTCATAAAGGTTTTTCTGACATTTCCTTGATGGTCGCCTTTTAGATCACACACGGGACGCAAAAGGGTGATGGATTCTCCTATACGCACACATATCACACTAGTGTGTGATATGTACAACTTCTAATTTTACACAGTTTTTAGATGAATATGACAAATGAGATATCAAAATTAATTAAAGTTGAAATTAATTTGAGAATCAAATTGAATTTTCATTAAGCTACCCAACACAATTATCGAATACGTATTAATAATTATATTAAAATATTTGTATTACGTATATGTCAAAGTCAAAGTTTGTTAATCACGAGTAACTGTAAAGTAAACTTATTACAAAATTTACGTTTAGTAAAATTAAGACGAGGAAGTATTTCAATTACTGAAAGTTATCAAGGAAATGTTATGTTAATGTTATAAAAAGAGATAAGCACGTCAGAGCGAAGACTTGGGGCAGCTGCGGGATGGGATGAAGATTGTGACTTTTGTCTTTAGTAAGGATGTGTCGTTGAAATGATGAGGATATTGGGAAATGATTTTTAGTTCACATTTTGGAAAATTTATGTGATTCTTAAATAATAATAATAATTTGAGAATCAATAATAAATCAGCCTATAATTTAATATTCTTTAAATATATATTCTTCAGTTGAATGATTACAAAATTTATCGCCAGTAGAACACTTTTGTAATTAATTACCAATTTTAAGAAACTTCCAATTTGACAGACGATATTTAATGGATTTAAACACCATTTATAAAGGAATTACCATTTTTTTAAAAATACCCAAAAATTTAAAAAACTATACTGCGTGAAAAGTTTACTGAAAAGATAATTTTTTGTACCCTATGCCACTACCACAACTAAGACGAATCTCGCGACACCCATATAATAGTATCCATCAAGCCGTTTACTCTACAGAGCGTGCCAAAGAAATAAGCATACACACATACATTCAGTGGTAGAGCCAAGCGGCAGCTTTTGCTTCGCACGGATGGGCCGGCTCGAACCGGGGTGGTACCACAGAAAACCAGCGTGAAGTAGAGGTTTACCTCTGAGCGGATTTCAAATAAAATGACGCGTTACGTAAGCGGAACCTAATATTTTTCATAAATCGTAATAGACTTAAATGTGGATATTTCGGTGGTAAATTTAATAAATTGTCCGATAATGTAAAAAATATTAAGAATGTTTTAATAATATTTATAAAAATCCAATATAAGTGACCGCATACCCCAGTATTTATTCAGTTCCGTAACTTTTTTAATTACTATTTTAATAAAATAAAACTATTATTATTCATATAAATTTTATTGTTTGAATGAAATCAAAGAAAAATCTTTTTAAAAACTAAGCTTATTACAAAATTATTCGTAGCAATTTAGATAATCTACTGTGTAGAGCTCCATTACGTAACATTTCAGATATTTTGGGAAAAAAATCATTTACCACAATATTTGAAACACGTTCAATATCAAACTCTATTAACGAAATAAAAAAATTAAAAAATAAACACTATGAAACTCTCAAAAGCACTTTAATCAACAATATTTGTAAGATAAAAGTAAAAATTAAAACTAATAACTGTGGGACAGTTACGTTAATGGAATGATGTGTTACGAAAAGGAACTGCTTAGGGCTTTTCCATAAGTACACCATTTTTCTATAAGTACTAAATAATACTAAATTACTATAATTTTAAAAGTTTTTGTCTATAATTCAGTCTTCATTAAAATACTTATGGTTATTTGAAAAATGTTCTTAAGATTAGTGACTCATGAAATTAAAAAAATATTCAAGTCTGTAAAATAATTCACATCCTGAAATTTTTTTGCTATTTGAGTCATCAAAACTAAAAATATTTCAGCGTATGTAATATATATAAAAAAAAAACAAAACAATAAAGAAACAATACTTAAAGTTCTTTTAATATTAATAATATTTTAACGGTTACGTTTTAGTATAAAATTAAAAATTCAAAAGATTCAATCTCTACTTAGTGTAATACTATAGTAATAGTTTTATAAAATATAGGAACTTAAAAAATCGTCCTACTAATAAGTAAAATCTTTCTTAATTTTTTTTCGATTGCATCGCATCGATCGATCACAAAAAAATATTATCATCTTCAAACGATTACAAATTTTAATGTTTCTTGGTTCAGAAGTCTTACTTTCTTATTTTCTTACTTCAGAAGATACTTTCTTTTCTTTTTTGCTGTTTTGATTTCTCCAGTGTCTTCTTTTTTCTGTTTTTCTTCTTCGCTGAGCTCATTTATTCTTTGTTGACATTTCTTTTACTCGTTCTAATTCTTTTTTCTTGTAAACTTCATACTTTTCCTTATCTTTTTTTTTAATATTTTCTCGGATTAGTTTTGCCCTTTCAGCCCTAGTGAGAGGCCTTTTGTAGGTAGGTTTTGAAAAGATAACTTTTAAAAGTATCTGAAAGATGAAAAAAAAATTTGTAGCTGCAGACATATTCAGACAAACTACTTACTCTAATTCAAAGCTAGACATGCCCTTATAATTCCGTTACGTAACAAAATTAGTTCCGCTAATATGTAACGTTACGTAATTGATGTTACGAAAAGTGGGCTTGAAATTGAAATCAATCATTTTTTAGCAAAAAGTAATGAATATAAGACATTCATGTTACAAATTATCAACATTATACTATTTTGAGAGAAAATTAAGGAAAAAACAAAACGTAGTAGTAGTTCTTACCTGAGAAAACACGAATTTGTAATGGAACAAAATTTTATCACACACAATCACCACCGCGTTTCGTAACGAATTACGTCAAATTGGCAGATAGGTGTTCAAACTTTGTTTGACGTTTACTTTGAAAATGTTACCAGAAGTGCGAAAAATCTACAAATTTAATATATATTCACTTTGTAGTACGTGTTACACGCGTTACGTAAAGGAAAATTCCGCCAACCTTGTTTTTGAGGACAACAATTAAAATTAATTATCTGTTTTATTTCTTTTAGAAAACTCTAAAACATGCATTAATTTTGTGCTCTTGAATGAAGTTTTCAATATAACTGTCAAATAAATGAACGGTTTTAACAAAAATTTGTCTAAATCAGATCTTTTTGTTGGTAAGGTATAGGGTGGACATGTTGAAATTGATGGTTTCGTCAACATAAATGTTTACTTTATGGCAATATTTTACAGGTTTATTTAGTTTTTTTAATTTCAAAATAATCTTTATATGTTTCCTATCTATATTGTTACCGACAAAAACAAAAAACTTGATTTCCTTATGAATAAGCTATTGAAAAAGTACGTGGACAGCGCAGTTTTCCTATGGTCATTTTATTTGAAATCCGCTCCTCTGCGTTTCGCTTGGTGAGTGCAGGTGGCCGGAGGCCTGTTTTACTGGGAATGAGGCATTCCATCTTAGTCCTCACGGGTGACAACGCATCTACATTTTGATTTGTAATAGAGGATAGATGTAGATGTCTATGGGCCACAGCAACCACTTACCATCAGGTGGACTGTGTGGTCGTTTGTCACCCTTATAATATAAAAAAAAAACATTCATACATACTTGCACTCGAAATCGTTACCTTCAGTGTCAAATGGTTAACTCCAAAGAGCAAAAATATCCTCAAGTCACGGACATTTGCTTTGTATAGGTTTTCCTTGAAACAAAGTTATGTAACATAACAACAGAATTATCGATATAGGGTAAAATATTAATGGGCTAAAGTGGCAATAGGTCTGCGAGATAAGAAAGTAAGAGTTTTAACACTGATGAAAGATGTGAAATGGACGCAGAAATCAATTTTTTGCGTTTATACAAAATAACAAATTAATGGTTATAAAGACTTTTAGTCACATTTCTCCTTATAATAGAAAGGTTATTTTTTAAATGTAGTTATACTGGTTAAGCTTTTTGGTTTGTTATTTTTTTTTTACTCTCTGGATGATGATAACTTTAATAATTATGATTCTAAGTTAACGTAATTATTTTTGTTACAGATATTTGACAATCATTATCATTTCCATCATAACTCCTTGGCACGGAGGTCCATCACGCCAGCATTAGAGCATCACGGCCGTCTTGAGAATGACTCGCGGGTACAATGGGTGAAACAACAACGCGCACTGTCAAGAAAGAAAAGAGATTTTCTGCCTTTAGAAAATGCCTCTTCCACAGGTAAATTTGTTAATTGATTAAGTCTTAAACTAATTTAGAGATTGCATCGCATGTATAATCAATTTCTTTTTATTTTCGAAAGTTTTATTTCATGTTTAATATTCGCGTAAAAACAAATTTTTCAATATGATACGATACGATATGATAAAAAACAACCTAAACAAATTAAACATTGGTTTAACTTATATTTATTCAGTTTACGATTTATTTCATGGAAGCTGACTTTTGAAACATTTTTTTAATAAATAGAGATCTATATGTTGATACTATAGGAATATAACTATGTAAAGTATGTGACGGAACAAAATTGAGTCCAAAGTCGAGACTTTGTTGTACAAAGTCTTGGACTTGGAGCAACTAAATCTAGACCTTGCGAATAGACCTTGCATCTCTTAGCATTTTTTCGCATTTACATTTACCATGGGGAGTTTCCGAAGAACTGGATGAATTCTGGCCCCAGTTTCACCATCGTACGTTGCGACAAAATTTTCTATATCCATCCACCATACAATCGGCATGCTTGGCGTTTTTTTCGTTCGTATCGATTTTCCAGAAGTTCTCTTTCTTGCACGATTAATTTATGGAATCTGCTATGACGAGCGATTGGAGTCAGGGACCTTTACAAAACAAGAGCTTGCTTCTCCCTCAAAGGTCAGCAATGATTCTGCGATTCCTCCGGTGTTGCAATTGTTTATGGACGGTGGCGATCACTTACCACTAAATGAGCCGTTTAATTTCTTTTCTATTAAAATGTGTTGTAACTGTACGCACAAGCACAGGATAACACTAAATTCTCAATCAGTTTAACACACCCTTTCCGGATATATCACATTATCACATTATCCGCGCGTCTACGGCTCCTCTATAGGTCCTATAGCGGTAATGCCGAAACAGACTGACTCATCGACCACGTCCAAATGGCTACAGATTCCTTGCTACAACAGGTCCCATCCGCAGAGATCGTGATCCGTGGCGATTTTAACGCCCACCATGCCATGGTTACTTCGCCTACGCGGATTCCAGATGTGGAGCATCATACACCTTCCCTGTTGGACCTTCTGCTGACTTCTTATCCGGACGGATATCAGGTTTCCGTCGATGCCCCTCTCGGCTCTTCGGACCATTGTCTGATCCGGTGCCACTCACGCTCCCCTCGCGGTTGCGTTCTGCAGCTTGCCGCCGTGTTTGGCATTATAGGTCGACGGATTGGGACGGAATGCGGTCTTTCTATGCATCCTACCCATGGGGGCGGGTTTGCTTCTCGCCGGATGATCCCAGCGCTGTTGCTGACTCTGTCACTGATGTGGTGCTACAGGCAATGGAACTATTTATTCCATCATCTGTGGTACCTATCGGAGGCAGATCTCAGCCTTGGTTTGGTCGCTCCTGTAAGAATGCATTACACAGTAAGCAGGAGTGTTATCAAGCCTAGGCTGCGGCTTCGGCGACTCAGGATGTAAACACCAGCACACTTAAAAGAAGTATAACTTCGCCTTCAGGTCCTTCAAAAGAGTTATTGCCATGGCAAAGTCAGAGCATATAGGCAGAATTACCGAGAAATTAGTTCGCCTTCCTTCGGGCACCCGTGAATTCTGGTCCCTCGTCAAGGCTGTCCAAGGGAATTTCTGATAGCCATCACTACCATCTCTGCACAGGGATGGTGACTCACTGGCCTTAGCCGCAAAAAACAAAGCCGACCTTTTAGGCTCCCTTTTTGCGTCCAACTCGACTCTTGATGATGCGGGGAAAACACCGCCGACCATCCCGCGGTGTGAGTGCTCCATGCCGGATGTGCTTTTCTCACAGCGCTTGGTTCGCAAAGCACTCCTCTCTCTGGACATACAGAAGTCGAGTGGGCCTGACTGCCTGTACTGAGGACGTGTGCTCCAGAGTTGGCACCGGTCCTAACGCTTATTTTCCGGTACTCCTACTCCTAAGGCGTAGTCCTGAATTCATGGAAGACAGCTTTTGTCCACCTGATCCCTAAAAATGGCGACCGCTCAGACCCGTCCAACTATAGGCCTATCGCCATCACCTCATTGTTCTCCAATATAATGAAACCCAATATTAACTGCCAGCTCATGCGGTACCTTTAGGATCACCACCTGATTGTTGACCGCCAATACGGTTGTCGTATGGGTCGATCAGCTGGTGATCTTCTGGTCTACCTGACCCATAGGTGGGCAGAGGCAGTAGAGTCCAAGGGGTAGGCGTTGGCCGTTAGTTTGGACATTGCGAAGGTCTTCGATCGGGCTTGGCACAAAACGCTTCTTTCGAAGTTCCCTTCCTATGGGCTTCCTGAGAAATTATGGAATTGGATCACCAGCTCCCTTGCAAATCGGAGCATTAAGGTCGTTGTAGACGGTGCATGCTCCGACTACAGGCCTATTAACGATGGTGTTCCACAAGGCTGTGTGCTATCACCCACGCTGTTTCTTCTGCATATCAACGATATGTTGCTAACTGGTAACATTCATTGCTATGCGGATGACAGCACTGGTGATGCTCTATACACCGGCCGTGCTAATATTTCTCGGGAAAACGTCGTCGAGTACTGGAACAAACTTGTGTCTGAAGTCGAATCTTTGCTGAACAAAGTCTTAGATTGGGGCGACTAAATCTAGTCCAGTTATGAAGACACAAGTTTACACGTTTACCGCTAAAAAGAACCCCTTTGTCGTATCTCCGCAGTTTCAAGGCACTCGCCTTCTTGCCTCAGCCAGTATCGGAATCCTCGGAGTCGACATATCGAGTGACGTGCAGTTTCGTGGTCACTTGAAAGAGAAGGCCTCTAAAAAGCTTGGCGTGCTCAGCAGAGCGGGACAGTATTTCATTCCGGCACACCGCCTGCAACTTTACAAGGCGCAGGTTCGGCCTCACATGGAATACTGTTCCCATCTCTGGGCAGGGGCTCTCCAGTGCCAATTCCTTCCACTTGACCGCATCCAGCGCAGAGCGGCTCGAATCGTCGACGACCGAGTCCTTTCCGATCGGCTCGATTGATTGGCATTGCGCAGAGATGTTGCATCCCTTTACATTTTCTTTCGCATCTACCACGGGAAGTGCTCTGAGGAATTGTTTGGATGAATCCCAGCCGCCAAATTTCACGACCGCACATCGCGGCAAAACTCCCGATACCATCCACACCATCTGGATGATTGGCGGTCCACCACTGTGCGATTTAGAAGATATTTTTTTCTCGCACGACTTCCTTGTGGAATCGATTACCATCAGCGATTTTTCCGGACCAATACGACTTAGGGACCTTCGAGAAAAGAGTCTACTCCTTTTTAAAAGGCCGGCAACGCATCTGCAATTCCCTCCCTGGTGTCGCAGTTGTTCATGGGCGGCGGTAATCACTTACCATCAGGTGAGCCGCATGCTCGTTTGCCCCCTCTCCTATAAAAAAAAAAACATTACAGTAAGATAAGGATGGTACGTAGGCAAGAATCGCTAAAACTTTACTAAGTTTAACTTTTGTTAAAATCTGAACTGAAGACCTATAGTCTGGTGATCTAACCAATATCACACGGTCATTTAAATCTTATGGTTTATACTTAGCACCAATGCAAAATTTATTTTATTAGATCCCATTATGTTACGTATAATTTGAAAACAGTTATTTTAGAATAAATAAATGTTTTTGTTGTATAGTTGAAACAAAATCATCTTATGCTCCTGTACCGACTTCGGCAGTAAAGCGCGAAGCAGGGTCTAAGCGTGACTTACAGCACTCACGAGTTAAGGGACGGCCCCGATCCGCTGACTCTAAGTTCCAGCTGAATGACCCCAAATGGCCTCATATGTGGTATTTAGTAAGTATAAACGTGCATTTTATTAAATAAATTTACATTAACAATTTAATCCATATTTATCTACTTAAATCATATTAATTTGTATTCATAATAGATCGATAATTTCAACGTAGTATAGTCACGCTGCACCTACATTACGGTTACAGCACGAATGGGTTAACGCAGCGGCATGCAGGCATGATGGGTATAATACCAGTATATTATTTTTTTAAAAACGGGACAAACGAGTATGTGGCTACTACAACTGTGTACATATTCATCTAAATTCAAGCAAAGAATGCTACAGATGCTTTGTCGTGCGTACACATTATACAACATAACATGTTATATAACATGATTCAGTAATGTGGAGGCTGAATGTTATAAAACGTGTTATTTAACGTAACCCAAATGTTATATAACTCGAGATGCGATGGAGGCGTCGCAATGTCATACGACAATGTAATATAACATTGTTATATCGTATGGTTATTCTAATGTGTACAGTATTGTTATATTTTGCAATGTTGAAAAACAATGTTACTTAATCTGCACGCACCCTTAGGAATAAGATGGAATATAAAAGCTTTTAGAAAAATGTACTTTGCAAATATCCGCGTTATAAAATAAAATGATGTGTCTTACCTAGTATGAAGAGCACCTCTCGCCCTCCCTCAATTGCGTGCACTATCCCCGTCACCACTAATCCCAGCACCGCTACTCCCAACACCACGACACTAGTCAAGACACACCACTGACGATAATACGACACGTGTTTCGCCTCTACACGAGCCATCCTCAGGTGATATAGACTCCACGGTGGCTAACCGATATTTGTTATAGTTGCCACGTTTGACAAGTGGGTTGGCAACTGCAGCTTTTTTATTTTTAGTCGTTATTAGGAAGTCGCTGCTCCCCATCTACTGATTTGTTTACCTCTGTCGCCTCCTAAAACACCCCCGTGAGGGTATGGGGTAGTGAATATTCTTACACCGTTACTACACGGTACATGTTCCATAGAGAACTTCTAAAGGTTGCAATGGATGAAATAAATGAATGGCTGGCAAGAATTGTTAGTAAATTCACAACTCCATGAGGTCTCCAAAAGCTGATTATTTTGGTAAGAAAATGTACTAAATATGAAAATCTAGATGTATGTTACGATAGAAGAAACATAGATAAAGTAAAAGTAAAGTAAAATATATTTTACTTTTACTTTATTTACCAAGAATTTAATGAATTTTACCAAGAATTGCAGCAGTCCAACACACGACCGTGTGTTATGCAGGTCAGCTCCTTCAGCATCCTCATTAGAAGCACATAGTTATGCAAACACGTCTAGCCCTCACTGCCTAACACGTCTTCTACATATATTTAAAAGAAAGTCTGTATTTTTTTCTACTTTTGATTATTATAAAATAGAAAATAGAAATAGTAGTAGTTGCATAAACTAGATCATTTGTGATATACAGTAAAATCTCCTATAATAAACACGATTTCAGATATGTCACTGAAATTCAATAGTGTTTTAACAGGAGCGTAAAAAACTGATCTTTATTTATCTTTTTAAACGTAATGGTAGTCATACCCACAAATAGTTTAGAAGCTTATGTAAGTAAGTATTTTTGCCGTAAAATAGATTGGATAAGTCAAGACTACAATTTCGCTATCGCATGAAACAATATTATGCACTATTTGAGCCATTTTATTTTCGTTTTGTAGTCATTTAATAAAATATATGATATCAAATAATTTGATAAATAAAATTAGCAATTTATTTGATTATTATTATTATTATTATCATTTGAGTTAAATTTAACTCAAACATTACATAACATATTTATACGGACATTGGTACAACAGGCGGCCTTATCGCTAAAACAGCGATCTCTTCCAGGCAACCTTAGGGCAGATGATACTATTTTAAAAGATAGCGGAAGGGGTGTACAGAATATAATATAGAAAGATAATTAGAAGAACATAAGTGATTAAAAAAAAGAGTGAATGACGACAGGTAGTAACTTAAGAGGAAAGGTAATAAAGTTTTAATTTATTTTTAAATATAGGAAGAGATTTAGATTCTTTAATATGTAAGGGGAGAAAATTCCATAGTCGTATAGCGGTAACCGTAAAAGAGTTAGAATAGAAGGATAGACGAATGTCTAGGAGTACTAAGAAGGAGATTATTTTGAGAGCGTAGAGGTAAAGAGTGTAAACTACTTAAATATATAAATCGGTCTTTCAAATAAGAAGGAGTGGTCGGATTGAACATAATGTAGTAAAGAAGATGAAGAATGTGAGTATTCCTGCGAGGGCGAATTGGTAACCACTTGAGCTTATGGCGGAATTCGGATATGTGGTCATACTTTCACAACCCAAATATAAACCTTATGCAATAATTTTGAAGCTGCTCAAGTTTATTAATTTGCTTGACGGTTAGGTCAAGATAACAAGTGTCCGCGTAGTCAAGGATTGGTAAAAGAAGAGACTGAGCCAGCGCAACTTTAGTAGGAATGGGGAGAACATTGCGTAATCTTCGAAGTGAACCAACTGCGGCCAATAGTCTTCTACTTATTTCACTCACTTACGGTCCCTAAGACAAAGTCTGATCGAACATAATACCTAAATTCTTAACTTTGTCACTGTATGGGATAAGTGACCCTTCGAATATGACTGGCGGGAGCAGCGACAAAGTTTACCGAGAGATTAATTTCGAACTCCCAATAATAATGGCTTGAGTCTTCAATGGATTAACTTTAAGCCCAAATGAATTACACCAATGAGAAATACGAATAAGATCTTCATTAATTAATCTAACTGTGTTCGGGAGCTCCGTAACCTTACATTGAGAGTAAATCGTCTGCATATAGGTGGTAAAGAGAAGTTATGTGGGAACAGATCGAATTAATGAAAATAGAGAACAATAGAGGAGACAACACCACTTTGTGGAACGCCAGCTTTGACAGCAGACTAAGCAGAAAACGTGTCTTGAATTTGTACACGTTGCCGGCGCCCTTGCAAGTAACTATGAAACCAACCAATTACTTCAGGAGATATGTTAATAGAACTTAGGACAGCGAGTAAAACATCAAAGTCTACAGTATTGAAGGCATTACTAAAGTCAAGCAATGTAAACACTGTAACCCGCTGATTATCCATGCCCAGGCGAATATCATCAGTGATTCTAACCAAAGCCGTAGTCGTACTATGACCGGGACGGAAACCAGATTGGAATGAATTCAAAAGGTTATGATTGGACAGGAATTTGCTCAGCTGTTGGTATATTAGGCACTCGAGTACTTTAGAGAGAAAGGAAAGGATGGACATAGGACGGTAATCCTCATATTATGTCGGATTAGATTTTTTAGGGACTGGAGTTACTAGGCCGTCTTTCCAGGTAGAAGGAAAAACACTGGTGTCAAGGGAACGATTTAAAATAATATAGTATATAATATAGTCTATATATATAGTACATAATATTAGTTAGTTTGCCTAGCATGTTATAAAAGGTGACTAATGTGATATTGGGGTTGTGATTGTATAAATGACGAGCTACCTATCACTTCTTTCACAATTATAGATCAAAAATTAAAGAAATTGAAAATTTCATGTCCAATCCAAAATTTAGTTTAAAAACAAAACATTAAATAAACATCTTAAACACACTTAAGCAGCTATGTTGTGGTGTGTAAGACAACTTCCGTACGAACTTTTAACATCTTGGCTTCATATTTCACAAAGTTGGATAAAATTCTTGACAAATTACTGTCGACGAATTTTAGAGAAAACCAAATGACTTTGGCACTGAAAGCTACTCAGATGTTTTTTTTTAATTTTATTCTGTGAGTTTCTTATTCGTTAAATTAAGTTATGCGGCGTAATGCGGGAAAAATAAGCATATAAAATATACAAGCTATATGCAGTTAGTAGGCATACGGTGGGTTATCTGAATTAGGACGATACTTGCAGGATGAAATTTTAATAGCTAACTGTTTTAGCCCTTGTGCTGTCTCCAGCTGCCATGTACTTCTTATTAAAATATTTGCAGAACCGTGGCGGAGGCTTGGATATGAACGTGATTCCGGCATGGCGGGAAGGCGTCACTGGACGTGGTGTCGTGGTTACGATTTTGGACGACGGCCTAGAAACAGATCATCCTGATTTAATCGCTAATTACGTAAGTAAAATAAACTTTGATATCATTTTTATAACGTTTTTAAGAATTAAGGTTTTTTTTGTTTATATAAAACATCATCTCCGCACTAGAATTTTCTCCTGTATCGTGGGGGCAGTTTACATATATACATTTTACGAGGACAAATATCCAGACCCGGACCAATTATGTGTATACTTGTTCCGTGCGGAATTCAAAACCGCGGCTCATAGCGCTGGCACTCATTGCTAAGCCACTGCGCCACGGAGCCATCTAATTGTTTTTAATTCCAGAAAAAGTAAAGGTTATATTACTTTTTTGCTATCTATGTATGATAATTATTGGCAAACTTTATTATTTCAATGCTGATGAAAGACCTTTCCAACAAATTACCAAGAAAGCATTTTCCTGAGAGGTCTGTAAATTATTATTTATAATCTTGCTGGGGTCGGTGTCGTTAACGAATAGTCTATATCATCACAAATGCGTCTATTAAAGATCCTTTGTACTGGTAATAAGGGATTCCATCCTAGTCGTCAAGGGTGACAACGTTTCAATTCTTATTCAAGGATAAATCTGTCTGTGAATGCTGATTGCACCACTTATGACTTATGTAAATGTGGATTATTATTAGAAGGAGGCGTTACTTTGCGGGAATCCATTATATTAAAGTTGGAATAATTAACTCTGCCTATATCCGCTCAATAAAATAAAATGATGTATATTACCTAATTTGAAGAGCATCTCCCGCCCTGCCTCAATTGCGTGCACTATCCCCTTCACCACTAATCACTACACTAGGAAACACGCCAAAGATGATAATACGACACGTGTTTCGCTCTACTCGAGGCATCGTTAGGTGTAGTTACTCAGCGGTGTCTTACCGCTAACTTTAGTGGTGGTGTATCTTGTCTTGTGGTGGTGGGTGGTGCGCTTCAAACTAGATATGACACACCATTTTATTTTATTGAGTGGATATAGCTTAAGTAAGTTTTTCCAACTTTAATTAAATATAGATTTCTTAGAACAATTTTATCAGAATTCTCACGTATCATGCTACTCAGAGTGATGAGTATATGAAAACATTCACGATATGCGCTCTACTACCTATTCTTAAAGTCTCCCTTTTTATATCAAACAGTGGGTTTAAAAGAGAGTAATAAGGATCGACAAAATGTGTTTAAGTTTCTGAGTCTTTTATTTTTATTTATTTTATTTTAAGAGCTATGTTATTGGTTCACGGAACGGGTTCGGCTCAGGAAACTAGAGAACTGTGGTTGCCGACCCGCCTGCCAAACATGGCGACTATGGCAAATATGAATACCTTAAGAGATAATTAATGAGGAGGCCTATGTTCAGCAGAAAACTTTAATAGACAACCTATATATAATGAATGAATGAAATTTATCATACATATAATTTGCAATCTTATTTATCCATTTATTGCTTAACCGAACATGAACAGCTACATCATCGCATGACATTTTCATTAACAAAACGCTGAAGCGCTGTAACAAGTTTTGATTAACATTTAGATATAAAATACAATTTATATTCATGTATGGTATTTATTGGTTCATTTACAATCAAGTTTTTAACAAGTTGGCGTAGTTGATTACCTCACGAGTCCTAGGTTTTACATTTGCTGAAAATCAAGGATATTTAAAAATGGTTCAATTAGTTTCAAAAACCACGGCCACATTTTCGTACCGTTTTTGTTTTACAAATGTCTCATAAAAAATTATACTAAAAAATATGTATTATGTATGACGCAATAAAGAAAGGAACTCTTTTTGGTAAAGGCAAGCCACGAATTCCATGAGCTGCTTCGTGAACCTTCATTGGGAATTTTAATACATTGTTATGGAAAATGTTATATAATATGTACAAAGAAACTACATTTTTATTTTGAACGTCAAATAAGGAAAATCATCGAATTTAGCGTAACTGTCCTCAGTCAGTCGACTTTTACTCAATATTACTCAGTAGAATTAGTTTCTTTTAAACCCCATTATATCTATGTACATCTACATATAAAAACAAATAAAATTGTAGTATCTGTTTGTAATGTTAAAATAACAGCTTTTTACTAAATGCATATGAAAGTATATACGGTACTAATAACAAACAAAAAAGAATTTTTAAAATTTTTGTTTCTTTGTTCCGGCTAATCTCCGGAACGGCTGGACCGATTTTGACATGACATTCACTGACAGATAGATGATGTTATAAGGAGTAACTTAGGATACTTTTATTTTAGAAAAATAATTATGGGAGCGCGCAAAAAAATTAAAAGCCATGAAATCGTAGTAAATTCCACGCGGGCGAAGTCGCGAGGTACAGCTATTTTTGAATATATTGTGAATTGTAAAAGTACCGAAAAATCGGCAGTATGAAAACTACTTTCTGAGCCTTTACTTTTTCTAACTTTTTGTGCATGAGTGGTAACATTGGATTTAGGTTAGACATGATGTGTTTGTGTGTCTTTTTTAAAATATTTTTTTTAAAAATTGCAAAAATAAAGAACATGAGAGTAATAGAATTAAATAACGTTTATAAATATCCTGATATGCGGAACGAAAGTTAATATTTTACATCTTATCAAAGTGCCTTACTTATAAACATATGTTAAACATGTCTCCTTCATGTATATGAAGGAGAAAAGTGCGTATTTAGGCACATGTATGTATATATATGTTCCAAAATACGCACTTCTAAAATACATATCATACAAATGTGACAAAAGGTTACGGTGAATAAAGTTGACTTACAGCAATAATTCATTAAAATAGTTTGGACAACAGTCTTTTCCATAGAAACTTTATTAATCTAAAAGGTTCACGCCTAATTTAGCGAAACAGAACCCCAAATTCTGATTTTTGAATGATTACAAATATCATGTTATAGATGTCTATCTTTTCTCGTAAAGGTTATTTATTTTAAGTGAGTGTGATTAATTTATTACAGCCAATAAAATAAAATCACTGAAGTCAGTGCTGAACATAAACCTCCCATTTAGAATGTCTCATAGCGGCGATTTTTCACTTTGATGCTATGCTTGGCAAAGGAGTAGACAACCGCAGTTTTTTATTATTTGAACTTTTAACAAGATCCCGCATCTCTTGTGTAAGTTTCTCTTTGTCGCCTTATACGGCAACCACGGAATGAAATGGGGTACAAAATTTTCTCACACCGCACTTGAATTTTTTATTTATATGTATTATATTTAAATTTTTAACAGTGGTAGAGCCACGCGGCAGCTTTTGCTGTCGCACGGATGGGCCGGCTCGAACCGGGGTGGTACCACGACCGCACAGAATACCAGCGTGAAGTAGAGACTTTTACCTCTGCGTTTCGCTTGGTAAATGCAGGTGGCCGGAGGCCCTTTTTACTGGAAATGAGGCATTCCATCTTAGTCCTCACGGGTGACAACGCATCTGCATTTTGATTCGCAAACGAGGATAGATGTAGATGTCTATGGGCCGCAGCAACCACTTACCATCAGGTGGCCTGTGTGCTCGTTTGTCACCCTTATCCTATAAAAAAAAAATTATTTCACATTAACTAACTATAAAAATGCCTTTAATTTTATGTTTCGTGTTCTTGACACGGAAGATACGATGATGATGATTTTTTTGTAAAGTTTCATCTATAGACACGGTCAGCAGAAATAATGGAGTATATACAGGTACCGTTATCAAAAGGCCACTGCTGAACACGGGCCTCCCAATTATCTCTCATAGAGGGGATATTTGCCATAGTTGCCAGGCTTGGCAAGTGGGTTAGCAACTATAGATTTTATTTTCTAGCTGTTATCAGAAAGATGATTCTGCCCATCTTATGTTCCAGTTTCGCTCTGTTACCTCTTACGACACCCACGGGACGATATGAGGCAGTGGATATCCATGAGCCTATGCATGCATGCTTAACTATACTTCTACTATATTGTGTTTGTCAAAAGGATCCTATGGCATCATACGACGTGAATTCGCACGATTCAGACCCTCAACCACGTTACGACATGATAGATTCGAACAGGCATGGAACGAGGTGCGCGGGCGAGGTCGCTGCCACCGCAAATAATTCACTTTGTGCTGTGGGCGTTGCTTATGGTGCTAGTGTTGGAGGTAAGTATTATGTTTGTATTTTAAGTCCGAAAAAATAATATACTAAAAATACTCCTCCATTGTACTTTATTGAGTACGTATACATATAAGATACTTTTCAACATATTTCTCTATTGTTCTTTGTAGAGTACATAATATTTTAAGTAGTTGTAATTGGTATGCTGCTCGGATATTATAAAAAAAAAGGAGATAGCTACTGGCGATATAGGTACCCAATTTGCTAATTGATTGATTAAACCCATTTAAAATTGCAATTATCCGTTTTATTGTTCCCGGCAATGATTACTGTGTACGTTCTGTGAGGTGCCAGCGTAAAAGAACTCGTCCATCTCCGTCCCATGGGTGTCGTAAGAGGTAACTATGGTAAATACCTTAAAATCTCATAACTTCCGATATCAGGTGGTATAACCATTTCATTTACGCCAGATGTAAAACCTCCAGACCGCCGACGGACAGTAGCGTCAATACGTCTAGTACTACTGCGATCAATCCGCCTGCCACGTGTGACCATTGAGGCGAATTCCATACATCATGAGAGGTTCATGTCAAGTTGTGAACTTACACGGGCTAATGATGCAAAAGAAGAAGTTACGTGCTTGGAGTTGAAGGAAACCTCTATGTATATAAATATGATAATAATGGAACATGTGAAATTTGTTGGCGGTACTGTGGCGGACTATTCTTTGTACCAAAAACCCTCCTTGAAATCAGAGCAAGCAATAGTGGGACATACGAAATATTATATACATTGACCCTTTCCTTTTACTTTTAATTTCAACTAAATGTGGACCGAGTTAACTCAGACGCAAATGACGTCACACACTTTTCCATGACCTATAGATATTTCAAAGAACTCGTAATTCGTAAAATTGTATAAAATTAAATTTATGAAATTGCATCGTTAATTTATTTAATCGAATCATTTATAAAAATGTTTATTTCATAAAAAGGTGTGCGAATGTTGGACGGTGACGTGACTGATGCGGTGGAAGCGAGATCCCTAAGCCTCAATCCCCAGCATGTAGATATATACAGCGCATCTTGGGGGCCAGACGATGACGGAAAAACTGTTGATGGTCCCGGAGAGCTTGCCACAAGGGCGTTTATTGAAGGTGTTACAAAGGTATCAATCAATCTATCCATATATTATTTATTATACCACAACACATATTAAAACAAAAACTAAATAAATTATAAATCTAATATATAATCTCTACCACTGTTAAAATAAATTTTTAACAGTGGTAGAGCCACGCGGCAGCTCTTGCTGTAGCACGGATGGGCCGGCTCGAACCGGGGTGGTACCACGACCTCACAGAATACCAGCGTGAAGTAGAGGTTTACCTATGCGTTTCGTTTGGTGAGTGCAGGTGGCCGGAGGCCCTTTTTACTGGAAATGAGGCATTCCATCTTAGTCCTCACGGGTGATAACGCATCTGCATTTTGATTTGTAATAGAGGATAGATGTAGATGTCAATGGGCCACAGCAACCACTTACCATCAGGTGGACTGTGTGCTCGTTTGTCACCCTTATCCTATAAAAAAAAATATATAAAGAAGATGCAATTGGATCTTATCGCACTAGTAGCTTTTTATTCTAGATAATTTTGTAACTCAAAGATCTGTTTTTCACAATAATGGCAAAGAGAGGGGTTGACGTAAATTATAAAATTAAGTTAAAAACATCACAAGATGATAAAGCTGACGATGAGACAGTAAATATGACAGAAGATGTGAGTGAATTAACCGTAATTTACTCCAATTAAGCTTAAAACCACATATTAAAACGTTTACAAAATAGTCCAATTGCAAAATCGTTCCCGTATAAAAACATTGCCTAAAATTATAGATGCATACAACTTAGTTCACTTGTATCATGCCACATGCTTTACTTATGTGAATAAAGCAACATCGCCAAACCTGAAAAGCAATAATGAATATTATCAGCCTCAACCCGGTAATCGAAGTGTAAGTTGGCCCCCACCAGATGAATCGACGACCTGGTAAGAGATACAGGAAGTTGATTCATGCAGGTGGCTCAGCATGCATTTTCGCATTCCTTAGGGGGGCCTCTGTTTTGCAGTGAACTTTTAATGGGCTATAATGATGAAGTTCTAACCGGTAGTAGGTAGGTACTATGACCCTCTAAGCCACATGGTTGTCAAGTTCTATATAACTCATAGAATACCTGCGAGAAATAGCAGCTTAATACTGCTGTATTTCGTATAGTGAGTGAGAGAACCGGAGCTGGAAACAAGGCATCAATTTTAATCCTCAGAGTTGACAACAGCCAGATGGACCACAATATCCACTTACCTTTAGGCACACTGTGTGCTCTTCTGTCACTCATATGCTACGAAAAACAAACCTACTGTTATTTTAGATTATATTTAAATAATATGAATTAGATGAACCTTTAAATAAAATATATCCACATAATACGTGATGTACTCATATTATCAAGCAAGGAGACATTATCTACGCAGTTTATTATATCACTATGCTGCATTCGATTATATTATGCTTTTACGATAGCATAGATGGGAAGTGAGCTAGATGCAGTTTCAGAGACAAGGAATTACGCAATAGATATGTTTTTATTACACTTTAGTCCAATTGACTATATTCATTTAATAGTTTAGAATGTTACATATAAATAAAGAAAATCAGTTTTACACAAATTATACATAAAATTTCAACATCTCCGAATTAATGTAACATTAATATAACATTACTTGAAGAAATGAATCATTAATCTTTTCAAACATCAGTTTAAAAAAAACAAAGCTTATTCCCTTAATTGATGTTATTGTTAACATTTAACGCCTAATTAATTCGCGTAGGTAGTGCATAATAAGTTAATAAGCGCTCACTAATTATAGCTTTTAATTGCATTATCAAAGGGCCGAAACGGCAAAGGTTCGATATTCGTTTGGGCGTCGGGTAATGGCGGGAGGGAGCACGATAATTGCAACTGCGATGGTTACACCAACTCCATCTGGACGCTATCGATTTCGTCGGCGACGGAGCGAGGCGAGGTGCCTTGGTACTCTGAAATGTGCAGTTCCACATTAGCTGCAACGTATAGCAGTGGAGCAATTAATGAAAAACAGGTAAATACTTGAGCTTTTAAATCACTCTTGTTGTACGTATAGTTCGTAGACAGCAGGCCAATTACATATTAGCCTAAAATTTTAGTCTGTTGCTAATCAAACCATAATCGTATGCTGTAGGAAATAAAAATGTCACTTGTCAAACGTCCTCTAAATGAAATAAGAAATTTATGTGCTCCTAAGTATATTACTATATATTTACAAATTGTTTTAGGTGTTCTGTCACAATATTCGTCGATTCAAAACGAGTGCAGTGTTTTTTTCGGGGATCGAAATTTAAAGCGTCTGTAGCATTGAAGAAAAATTGAACATTTTACATTCTGTGATATTTAATTGTTAATTTATCACAAGCTCGACTGTGAAGGAAAACATCGTGAGAAAATTTACACGATAAAGATGGAAATAAGTTTCGGGTTTCGCCGAAATCAATCAACTGGGGACCTTCTAGCGTATGCCACTCACATGCGAAGCCCTCAAAAACAGTGGTGAACTTGCTGTTTCCCTCGATGTTTCAAAGGTTTTTGACATGGTCTGGCACGCTAGTTTATTGGGCAAGCTTTCAGTGTACGGCTTATCCCTTGGCCTGATTGACTGGGCGAAGGACTTTCTGAGTGAACGATTTCTCCGAGTCGTCATCTCGATGGCTGCTCGTCCTTCCTATCGCGACAAACGCCGGAGTTCCTCAGGGGTCTGTTCCCTTCGCAACTCTGTTCCTGCTGCATATAAATGATCTGCTCATTCCCGGTATCTATCGGTATGCAGACGACAGCACAGTTGTGGAGAGATACCAACCAAGTGCCCGGGCCAGTCGGAATCAAATCCAGTCTAAACAAGAGGCTATGGTTGAGCATGTGAATCTCACACTACAGGCAGTCTCCGAATGCGGCGATGCCGATCTCGTGAATTTCAACGCCTCCAAAATACAAGCGTGTCTTTTCACCGCTAAAAGGAGCCATCTCATCCTGGCTCCTACTTTCCGGAATGTATTATTGGAGTACACGGACGACCTTTAGTTGTTAGGGGTTGAATTTTCTGCCTTCAGTTGTTAGGGGTTGAAAACTTGGTGTCGTTGCTAGGGTGCGGCGGTATTTCACACCGGGGCAGCTTCTTAACTTATATAAAGCGCAAGTCCGGTCGTGCATGGAGTACTGCTATCACATATGGGCTTGTGCTGCAAAATGCCACCTGACAGCGTTGGACTCAGTGGAAAGACGTGCTAAGAGGCTCATTGGTGACGTTGATTTGGTTGAAAGCAATCCTGTCAGCCTCGAGCACAGGCGCAGTGTAGCCAGTCTCTCGGTATTCTATAAGATGCATTTCGGTGAGTGTGCGCAGGAATTACACGCTTTAATTCCTCCCTCTCCTTTCCACCATCGGACAACCAGGCGGTCGGCGGGTCTTCACCCATTTGTTGTAGATATTCCACGTATTAGAACCAAACGGTTTGCTTCGACTTTTGTAATGCGTACAGCAAAGGAGTGGAATAATTTGGCGGTGTCTACCTTTCCGTCCGAATACAATCTGGGCGTCTTCAAGGCAAGAGTGAATAGGCTTTGGTTACGCTAAGACAGTGCGATTTACCATCTTGGGCTGCATTATCAGTTACCACCTGGTGGGATTGTGGTCAAGTACGGGATATATATATAAGTAAAAAAAAAGTAAGTGCCATCCATGCCATTTGATTGGCAGTCCCTCACTGTGCGATTTACTAGATTTTTTCTTCCTCGTACAACTGTGTGGAATCGACTATCACTAGTGATTTACCCGTACCGATCCGACTTAGTGACTCCCAAGAAAAGAGCCTAGTCTTTTCTAAAAGGTCTTAACGCACCTGCGATTCCCCTGGTGTTGCAATTGTTCATGGGCGGCGGTAGTCATTTACCATCAGGTAAACCGCATGCTCGTTTGCCTCCTCTCATATAAAAAAGAATTATGTTCATTACGATAACTAGGTATGAACATATCTTATGAAGTTTTTCTTCACAGTTTTTATCGTCAGCATTTAAAAAGGCGTGTAATATATATTTTTTAACTTATTATAAGCCAGTACTTGACTACAATCCCACCTGGTAGTAAGTGGTGATGAAGCCCTAGATCGTAAATCGCACTATCTAAGCTGTACAGAAGCGCATTCTCAGTTATCAGTAATGAGAAGCCTATTTCACTCCATATTGTAAACGGGCAGGAAAACAGACGCCGGCAAATTATTATAATTTAAATTATATTATCTATGGTATTAAAAACCTTTATCTTCTTTGAGTTGAATATCGATTATACGTACTCCGAATTTATAGATAAATATACAATAAATAAAACAAAAATTGTGCTGATTTGTATACAGGTAGTAACTACGGATCTACATCATTCGTGTACGGCAGGCCACACAGGAACGTCTGCGTCAGCGCCACTAGCAGCTGGTATTTGTGCCCTAGCACTTCAAGCAAATCGGGACCTTACATGGCGTGATATGCAGCACATTGGTATGACATTGACAAAAATGTTTTTAATAATATTTTTATAACAGTAACTTTTCCTGTTAGTAAATTTCAATAATACCCAGATTGATTTTTTTTAATGAATTAATATACAAAAAAAACTAGCATAATTGCAATGATGACTCTACTCATATATAATATTTTTTTGTATTCATTTGTGATTACAGCAATTGTTCGTCGTCTATTGAGGCATACCCCTTGCTTTACACAATCCCTGTCACATGTTTCCAGCTATATTATCCTCATTGCTAACAATCATTTGTCTGACTACAATATCTGATAATCAGAAATTGAATGTGTAAAGTGTAAAGTGAATGGGCGCTTCGTATGATTATAATGTTAACTTTAACAGTCGTACGCACGGCCAGACCAGAGCGCCTTAGTCTCGAGGGCAACTGGCGTGTGAACGGCGTTGGACGCAACGTCTCGCATTCGTTTGGCTACGGACTCTTGGACGCGGCGGGTATGGTACGACTGGCTCGCTCGTGGCGAACTGTCCCGCCTCAGAGACGCTGTGAACTGGCAGCTCCGAGACCACAGCGCGCAGTCCCTCCTAGGTCTTCCGTAACGCTTCAGGTATGTTCAAATTAATTGTAAACTAATTTTATCCCGTTTATTTATTTAGTTTCATGTTTCAAATGTTTAAATTTTTTATCAGCACAAAATAAAAACGAAACAGCTCCGTGACGCAGTTGGTTAGCAATGACTTGCAGTGCTAAAGGCCGCGGGTTCAAATCCCGCATGGAAGAAGTATTTGTATTGCCTACAGATAATTGTTCCGGGTCTGGATGTTTGTCCTTGTGAAATTTATGTATGTAAACTACCCCCACGATACAGGAGAAACACTTAGTTTGGATGTAACGTTTTTAAAGTAAAAAAATAAATAAAAAAATTAGTTCATTTGCGTAAACATAAGAAGTCGTACTATCTAATATATAAAAAATAATTTTTGTTTGTTCGTATTTTATGCGCTGTTGTAGCGTTCATCTGATTGCTGTAAAACTTTGTCAACTTATTGAATAAACTTGTACGAAGGTTATAGGCATAATACAATTAACTTACACTAGGTGGCGCGCGTATCGTACCAACATATTTATTTGAAAATAATATATCATTCAATTTCAATGAATGTATTATCATTCCTTATTAAACAATATATCTAGTCTTTCAAATTTAAAACGATTTTTTTAACACTTATTTCTTCTGCGCTAGCAACGCCCGGCGCGTTGTAGTACCAGCTAGTTATTATATACAATTTATGTATTATTATTCGATAATTCAAAATTGACTTCTATCATGATATTGTCTGTTATGAAACGTGTTTTAATTTATTTTAGATAATTTATTAGATTATAATATATAAAATCGTCTTCTAGATAGTTTTACTTTCCTCCAAAGACTTTAAATAGTAGTATATATATATATATATATATATATATATATATATATATATATATATATATATATATATATATATATATATATATATATATATATATATATATATATATAAATATTTTAAATCTGTTTGCTATGCTCAAGGCTTTATATTTTTGAAGTGATACTTCTTTAGAATCGTTGTGATTTGAAACTCGATGAAAAGAAAAAGCGTCACTAAAACCCAACGCTACCAAGCCTTCATATGACTTGTTGGCTATATATATCAAGACAAAGTAACCTAAGTTCGATTAAATTTATAACACTGCTTAATATAAATTACGTTATTCTATTAGACCATACATATACGTAAAATAAATATAATAATTAAAATAATATTATTTCTATTTCTGGTTTAGCACTTTACTAGCTCCTTAAAATAAAAAATATACAAATTATTTTAAACTAAATATTAAAATATTATGTTTGTGGTTTTTGCGGCTTTTTTTTGTCGATCGAGCGAACTCTCATTTATTTTCACCGCATTTGCGACTTTTCAAAAGAGTGGAATGAAACGCTAGAGTCATTGAGTTTTATAATACTTAAAATACTTAAATAACTTTGAAACCATCTGAGCTGTGTAATATACATAGCTCTAAATGAGATTTTCATATTTGTAATTTTCTTTTAAATTCAAAATTAAAAAAAAAAAACTTGAATTATTGCTTATTTATTATTGAAATATTATATTAGAATTTTTTATAAGCTTTATATAGAATTGTACTTGAAATATTTCATACTGTAAACTTTAGGATTCCTATAGTATTTCACTGTCAATCCGTAAAGAGTCTACTGTCTCATCCACGTGTCTCTCTCCCATACACTGTATGTGAAAATATTATCCTCATATCTAGCTGCACTTCGCTGATTAATTGATGATGATCTAGCCGAAAACCTATGACGGATAATACATTACAAGTATCGCAAAAAATATACACGCAAATCGCATGGCTAGTTTACGTACACACGCACTGATACACACACATATACACACACACACACACACACACGCGCGCGCGCACGCACGCACGCAAGCACACACGCATGCACGCACGCACACACGCACGCACGCACCTACGCACGCACTTATGCACGCACGCACGCACTTATGCACGAACGCAAGCACGCATGCACGCACGTACGCACGCATGCACGCACACACGCACGCATGCACGTACGCACATATGCACGCACTCACGCAAGCACCCACGTACACACGCACGCACGCAAGAACGTACGCACGCATGCACGCACACACGCATGCACGCATGCATCACGCACACACGCTAGCACGCACGCACGCACGCATGTACACACGCACGCACACACGCATGCACACACGCACGCATGGAAGCATTCACGCACGCACACACCCATGCACGCACGCACGATCGCTCGCACATGCTTTTTACGCATACTCTTCACAAGAGCACTCTTGGACAGCTCAGTGGCGCAATGGCTTAGTAATTATTTGCAGCGCTGAGGATCGTGGGTTCGAATCCTGCAAGGAACAAGTATTTGTACGGTCCACGGTATGGATCTTTGTCCTTGTGAAATTTATGTTTGTAAACTGCCTCAAAGATACAGGGGTAAATACTAGTGTAAAAAAAAGAAAAGAAAACATTTGGAAGTCCGCCACAACGCATTGGCGCAGCGCGGTGGTCATTTCCTTGCCCTATAACCCTCTTAAAATTGAGACTTTTACTTCACGATACAGTTGGGTGTTGGTTGGTTGGATTAGACGAACTTTACATTATGATACAGTTGGACGTTGGTTGGTTGGCTGGACTGGACATACTCTACATTATGATACAGTTGGACGTTGGTTGGTTGGCTGGACTGGACAAACTTTACATTATGATACAGTTGGACGTTGGTTGGTTGGCTGGACTGGACAAACTTTACATTGTGATACAGTTGGACGTTGGTTGGTTGGCTGGACTGGACATACTTTACATTATGATACAGTTGGACGTTGGTTGGTTGGCTGGACTGGACAAACTTTACATTATGATACAGTTGGACGTTGGTTGGTTGGCTGGACTGGACAAACTTTACATTGTGATACAGTTGGACGTTGGTTGGTTGGATTAGACAAACTTTACATTATGATACAGTTGGACGTTGGTTGGTAGGCTGGACTGGACATACTTTACATTATGATACAGTTGGACGTTGGTTGGTTGGCTGGACTGGACAAACTTTACATTATGATACAGTTGGACGTTGGTTGGTTGGCTGGACTGGACAAACTTTACATTATGATACAGTTGGACGTTGGTTGGTTGGCTGGACTGGACAAACTTTACATTGTGATACAGTTGGACGTTGGTTGGTTGGCTGGACTGGACAAACTTTACATTGTGATACAGTTGGACGTTGGTTGGTTGGCTGGACTGGACAAACTTTACATTATGATACAGTTGGACGTTGGTTCCTGCCCGGGTGTGAATTATCTGGAGCACGTCCAAGCGCGAGTGTCGCTGTCAGCGGCGAGGCGTGGTGATTTGCGGATCGCTCTTACTTCGCCCGCAGGTACCAGAGTTACCCTGCTTGCACCGAGGTATGTATTATAATATATATCGTAATAATCCCATAAATTGTAAGGCCAAACTGCAAATATTACTTAGTACTTTTATTAATTTATTTTATTTAAAATTTTGTCAGTAGTAATAGACACGAATACCAAAATTTTAAGTTATGTACACTTGGCTGGCTCGGGATTCTCCCGTCAGTCAGTCAGTTGAAATTAAGCCTTCTGGCTTAATTTCAACTCTGCTCTTTGTACTGTGACTAAGCTACGTAGGCCATAAGAAAATAAAATAATAAAACACTATTTATTTACTAAAGGTTATTAAATAATACCTTTCAATACGATAGCGCATCGCTGCAGCTTTATTATGGCTGGTTCGAGCGTGGAAGAACCACATTTGCACAGAACACCAGCATAAAATAGCAGCATAATGCTGCTTTGTTTTGTGTGGTGAGTGTGAAGAAACGGTGACATTTTCACTGGTAACGAAACATTCTTAGTCCTCAGGGTTGACAACGCATCTACATTTTGATACGGAAACGTGGATAGGTCTAGTGGCAGCTGGTCTACAGTATTCACTTACGATCAGATTTACTGTGTGCCCATATGACACCCTTATTCTGTGTAAAATAGATATATTCTACTAGTTCTAAAAACAAGTTTTTTTAAACAGCTGTAAATTAAAAGAAACAGCTAAAAAACTTACCTTTTTTACCAAGTCTTTGTACCATAATTATTTATACAAATATTTTTAGAAACAAGTTGATTGATCACTTTATTTTCTTATAACTAGGGGCTTTTTTATTACTGATATTTTAATTACCATAATGTTATAATACACCTTTTTATACAGTCTTTGTTTATTGAAATTCTAACATGTGTAAACAAACAAACTTAATTTAATTCTTGTATCATAATAATATCATAAATATTATCATCATCATTACAGCCCTTCACAAGTCCACTGCTTAACATAAGCCCTCCCCCCTCCCCCAATGAATGTCACAAATCACAGTTCTAAACCACGAGTGTCCATCGACTACCTGAATTTTTTCCTAGATCGAGGCCACTCCATATGGTAGCGGGCCGCCCTACAATGTACTACCACTCGAAAGTCTAGAAAATTAAATATTGAAAAAACTCAGTGAAATAGCAGCATAATGCTGCTGTGTTTCATAGGAGGAGTGACTAAAACGGTGACCTTTTTACGGTTAACGAAGTATACTAAGTCTCCAGAGGTCAACGCACATGCGTTTTGATTTTTAATCGAGGATAACTGTAGTAGGTAAATTTCTAGGCATTGCACCATTGTATTCATTTAAAATCAGACAGCATCTGCTATCACCCTTACTTACTTCTATAATGAAACTCAGACTAGAAATCCAATCATTTGCGTTTTTGTACAAACGTTGATTATAGTTGGGAATCGAACACAGAACCCTCGGTGTAGAAGTCAGGTACTCTGACTAGTAGGCCACACGGTTGTTATTATATTGCATGCATTTTTGTATAAAATATACTTAAATGGTAATGACGCAAGAAAATACTTGCATTTGTGAGGCGATTAAATTGAAAGTCGTTTTTCTACAGGGCGCACGATTCCTCCCGCGCGGGTTTTAACTCGTGGCCTTTTATGTCGGTGCATATGTGGGGTGAATCTCCACTGGGAGTGTGGCAGCTTGAGGTTTCTAACGAGGGCCGCTATATGGGTAAGTTAATTGAAATAACAAAGCTATGTGGTAAATAATTTATGTAATACATTTAATATAAGAGATTTCACACTTTAATAGAATTGTACATTAATATATTTGAACCCAAATACTTTACTTAATACTTATTTCTACAGCGTTGTACTTCAAAATATTGCATGACAACTTTTAAAAATTTTAAAGAAAACGGGTACCTATGTAATTTTCTATCAATAAAATTTACATTATTAACTTCGTTTACGATTTATTAAAATGTTATAGTTCTAAAAGTATTATATCAAACATAGAATAATTCTTATTATTAACTATAATGTTACAAATTGTCTAAATATAAAGGTTATTCTTTCGTAGTCTCTTTTACTATATTTAAATATCATATAGGTCGAGCGACCTTGCAAGACTGGTCTTTGACCTTGTACGGGACCAGCTCCCCCGCCGCTAAAAACGATCCAGTACCGTATCGCAGTCCAATTATAGCCCGCAATAAGAATAACGTAACGCGTCCTGTTGTGGTTCAAACTGGAAGAAAGAATAATAAAGGAAAATCGATAAGCGTTGTCCCCACATATACTTTTGGAATGGTAAAAAGAAAGAAGAATAAGAATTCCAAGAATCCGAAGAGCGGTTCCCAGAAAGTGAAACAGAGTCATCAGGCAACGCGTTCTCCAATACAAATAACGACAACGAGCTCAACAACGTCTGCAGCGCCAAATCTGAGTCTCAATTTGCAAGGAGATATAACTGATCCCCTGGCGGATGCTAGAGGACGGAAGATGTCCAGTCTGTTTGAACAATATCCGAAAATCCAACGCATATATCCAGCTCCACTGCAAGCCAACGGTACTTTATGCATGCGCTGTGTGCGTCGTTTCAATACGCCGTCTAGTTTGAGCCTGCACCTCTGTCACAATGTCGCCGCTGTTTGCATGCCGTGTTTGCAATAATTATTTTATAACGATATTTTCATTGATATTTTGTTTATTTCAGTTAACAGAGACTAATTTGAATTCAGTTGATTTTTACCGCTTAAAACCTTGATCGTAGTAAACTGAAACGTTGATGTGTAGATTTTGATTGTCCTCCGACTACTTTGTTTTTATTTTATATACTTATATTTTAATGTTGTCATAGCTTGCTGTTGAAATGAATTTGTGTATATAATTGTTTATTTTTTTATTCAATTTTGTAATGGCAGTCTTATAAACACAATTTTGATCATTGTTAAGTACTTATTATGTTACCTTATTGATAAATATACTTTTTAACAATTTAATATATAAATATCAGTAAGGTACTTGTAACATTAAAACTATGAGTTAGCGCCTATTTATAAGGGTTTTAAAGTATGCCAGTTTTATGTACAGTAATCTGTCAGTTTAGAAAAGTGTTTGTCAAGAAGCATTATACCTTTTTAAGGGCAAAACATGGCCCAAATATATACGTCGCTCTAACTCACAAACCGCTGATATGTGGTAAACCCATCTTTGACAAGCAATTGGTTATCACAAAACCAAAGCTGATTAATTTTAGACAAGCTATTTTTATATAAATATTTTTTTGATTAGTTTTTTGACTAACCAACACCTACTATAAGAGATGACCGACACACGATATAGCCTTATTAATAATTACATATTTTTTATATGATTAAATACTAATCAGTTTAGAATTTCATGGCAAAATATTACAAAAAAATATCACAAATTTCATCACCTCTCCCTTTATTTATGATTTAAAATATTTTTATTCAATATAACAAAATTGCTTTAAAAATAAACTTTTATTTTAGTTATTGAATTCATATAAATAAAATGGTGTACAAATTAAATAATTTTGTTCGTTTACAGCTGGGCCTTTAACGCAATGGGAGTTGATTTTCTACGGAACGGAAACACCGGCACAAGATTATGATGCATCTCCAGAGAGTAACTCGTTGGGTACGAGTTCGGGAATTGGATCGGGAACAGTCGCAGGAACCGGACCGGATAAGGGCGCTTGGGGAGGGTCAAGTGTACCTGACTCAGAGGAAATTAGACAGAATGCTATTGATGATGAACTCGCTTTAGTATGGCACGATTCCCATGCGGTAAGCTATTGTTTAATTTTGTTAATTCTATAAAATATTGGAATTTGTTTTCGATATTATATTTTCTTTTTTGTTTTTCCCTATCCATATATTATCTAATATATAGAAATTAATTTTCATTTGTTCGTATTTTATGCGCTGCCATGCCCTTCATCAGATTGCGGCAAAACTTTGGCAACTTATTGCTTGCACTTCCGCGAAGGTTATAGGCATAGTACAATTAAAACTAAGCAGTGTCCGAAACGAAAAATTATCTAGAAGAAGTTTATGGTGAGAGTTTGTCCTCCACTGTCATTTTATTCACATACTGCACAACATATGTTGACAAAATTAGCAGAGCTAAAGTAGACCCTTCCTCATCCACCAAATTCTCCAAACCTTGTCCCAACTGACTGCTGCATTTTTCATAGTTTAGAAAACATTCCAATTCGAAAATGAAGAACGCCTTTAAAAAGGGCATCATCGAACTAACGATGAAAGGACAAGAATGTGTAATAACTTTTATTAAAAGTACCCAATACAAACTAAGAGAAACAATATTGCAAAATATTTAAGATATTAATATAAATAACAAACATTCAAGAAGTAACACAAACAAACGTTTATTCCATGTGCCTTTGTCGCGTACCAGTTATTCATCATACTCAATTCTGTCTAGGATACTACATAATTACAACACCAAATTTTCTGATATAGATCCCTTTATTTCGACCACATATAAATTTAAACACGTCTTTACCAAAAAGCTTATGTAACATCAATATAGCATGTTAATTTATATAATACTAAAGCATTTTACACACACACACACACACACACACACACACACACACACACACACACACACACGCACACGCACACGCACACGCACACGCACACACACACACACACACACACACACACACACACACACACACACATTATATCATCATCATCATATTTTTAAATTTTTACATATTTTTAAATTACTCTTTCTGCTCGTACTCTTATGTTATGATTTTTAAGTAAGAAAACTGTAATTAGCTTTAATTTAAAACTAAGTAGTGGTTGTATACTATTATTGTAATCATGCCGTAGTTTTCTAATAAATAAATTAAAAAAAAGTATGTACGTAAACATTTCATTTATTGGAAAAAAAATTGTTATTCAACATTATGAACCCGCACATAATGTTTACGAGCTGTTCTGACTTTACAAATTATTTTTTTCTAATTTCTTATTTTTATTCTAAATAGATTTTCCGATTGTCCTGAATAAGAACTGGGGGAAGCTTTAGAATTTTGGTACGAAATATATTTCAAATTCAATAATTATGTTTTAATACATGTAGTAAAAAGATATTTGTGTAAAAACAGAAAATAATGCTGTTGATTATCTTATAATTAACATATTGTCTGTAGCATTATCTACTTCAAAATTTTAGACGCATTTTAACTAGTCGCTTATAATATGGTATGTGGCCTTTATTAAACTTGATGTAAACATTTTTCTAAGTATATAACTATAAATAATAATTAGCAAATTGTTTTTATACAATACAAGTAACAGAACAATGTGGTTAATACTGTGTAAGATAATAATAAATGTATATTGTGTAGAGGATTTATACATCTATAAATATAAATAAAATTTAAGCGTCTGTCTTATTATATCAAAACAACAGCCTTTTATTGAGCTCAGGGAGTTATTTGCATGCCAGTAAGACACGAATAACAATTATTAAAATTTTGTCTGTGTGTCTGTCCGGTCTAATCTTCGGAATGGCTGAATCGATTGTGATAAAACTTCACACACGGATAGAGCACAATGTCCGAAATGATCTAGGTTCTAGGCTATATTTAGATCGAAAAGTTGGAGATTTTATTGGGTTTGAATTTATTGAAAACGAAAAATTGTAAATATAAATATTCGTTGATAATTATCTTAAAAAAATCTGAATGATTAAATAAATTACATTAATATAACCCATACGAAGTGCAGGCTGCTCGCTAGTTACAAGTAAATAATAATATGTAAATAGGTTATCCATAACAAAACAGCGGGAATAATTTGGCCTAATTAAGATTTAATGGATTTAAGGTGACTTGGAAACAGAATATGGTTGCTATACAGAGTTCAGCAATGAACTAACATGAAAACTCTCCGCCTTTCCATGGCCGTTCCTTAAGAATCCGTTAATTGTAAAGTACTTGTAATATCATTTCCTTAAGTAAACTTGAAATAAACGGCAAAATTAAATGCAAAATTCATTGATATATTATGAATATTTAAACATAAATTGTCATTTGAACATGCACCATGGATGTACTTATAATTGCGATAGTATATTTTCTTTGTTTTGTATAATATTTATTTATTTATTGTTATTTATTCATTTATGACGCACATTTTGCGAAAACTTATCTTTAATACTTATTTTAGTTACGGATCAAGTTTAGAGATGCAAATGAGACTGAGAAACGATGTTTCTAGGAATTACCGTCGTTATGCTTTTGGATTTATTAACGCCCTTGCCATTTTTCAGATCCGTGAGGAAGGCTTGCTGGGCTCATCTGGTTCATCGGGTTCAGCTAGTAGAACCAGTGTAGCAGCCGGTTGCGCCACGCGCGCCCCGCAATCTCCTCACCACTGCTTAGGTTTGTGCCTTGTCCTCCTGCTGCTAGTATGGGCGGCCGAAGCTTTGCTCCTAGCTAACGTCACGCCACAAAATAAAAATCCCGGTAGACGTAGGGTGCGTGACAATGCACTAACCGCTTCGATCGGGTTGGGGCTGACGGTGCTCATAGCGGAATCTAACGTTAGACCTGCGCGAGCGCCGTGCTTACAAGCCCAGAATGTCTTGTTGCCGGTACGCTAGTGTCAATATTATTGTGATCTTAGTTAATTTTTTTATATGTGCGATTATCAATAAGTACAAGCTGATTGGTGTATATTTTAACATATACATTGTTTTTTTTTCTATACCTTTAGCATTAACAGTTCGTCATTAGCGATTAGTTGGGTGCTTTGATGAGTCCTGAATAATGTACTATTGGCATTATCTTCACTATTACAAAACTCAAACGTTATAATAACTAACTATTTAATCTATGTTACGTTAAACCTTAATGTAATGGGAACTTTGTCGGTGTTATTAGAGTAAAATTACTAATAATTACCGCTGTTCCTTGGCGTACCCTGAAAACAATTATTTGATTCAGTTCATCAAACTATACGTTGATTATGTTAGATACTCGTGAACAAATAATAAACAAAGACTCAATTTACAAGGGAGTCTTACTATAGAAGAATTTAGTATTAATGATAAATGTTAGAACCCTTACGCATAATAGCCGCATGGTCCAGAAATTTCTAATATTTGTTGTGTGAAGAAATTGACTGCATAATAAATTAATGATATGCATAATATATAATTTCGGCAGGAATTTCTGGGCCTTGCTTTTGTTAGAAATATATACAAAATATATGTACCTAATTTTATAAAGTTATATAATATCTAATATTGCGCACTAAAAGATGTGCTCAACGTCCGGACATTATATTCTGGAATTTTATACTAATGAAGCCGGTGTTCACTTTAAAAATGATATTTATAAGTTATTGTGACATATTTAAATTTAGACACTAGCTTTATATTTAACTACCCATTTGTAGCACGTAATAAATCTATTTATCGACAGATTAAATAGGTGAAGAATAAGTGCAATTACAATAATAATAAAATCTAAAAAAAACTATAACGTCCATTTTAATAAAGTAATTGCAACGTAAATTTGAGATCAATAAAATGGAGGAGTGATGAGAGATTAGAGAAACACCACTTGTGAGTTTTATAATAATGCAGTCTAAATGTAATATGCTGCTCATTAACAGGTGCATGTTGTTTTATCTGTCCTCGCAGTACTTAAGTCTGTTATTTTTTCAGTTCATTGTTATGCAGCTGGCATTTTGTTGACCGTTGATAATAGAGTTTATTTTAAACCTACAATATAAATTCTTTAATAATAATTATTATGGTATATTACATACGTATGCAAACGCTTCCGTACTCACGAGTATTTTTGTTCGCCGTAAAAGTAAGACTATTAACGTAAACTTATACCAAAATATAAAGCATTTACTTGTTATTTGGTTTTTCTAATAAATTATTTGTAGCGAATATTAAAAACGAATATAATTATTTTGATGTAGTGGTATTTCTTTAAGATGTTTTGGCGATATTTCCAGTTCAAATATATTTGATAAAGAAACATATTGCAAATTTTGAAACCCAAAGTTTAATAATAATATTTGGCAAAGGTTAACAAAAATATGTAATTGGAATAGTCGCCGTTACCTATTTGTAAACGTAGTTTTAATAATACACATATCTATTATTTTAAGTTACATGAAAATAGGTTAATAGGAGAATCTTAATACATTATAATAGAAGTATTTTATTGCGAAATTTTCTCTGTGACAACTTTAATTCATTTTTTTCTTAGCTCTAAGTTGAGTTATAAAATATTTATTTTATGTATATGAGTGTTTTTATATGGCGAATGTTGAATTGTATAATAATTTTTATAAGATCAGATTGTGTTAGATATTGGAAATTATTTATTTTACATGTTTATAAGAGCTAATCGTTTTTCCAACCCCTAAAGTCTGCGATTAGAGCTGTCACATTGAATTTGAAATAGATTGGAAAATTGAATCACCCAAATATCTGTATGTTATAAAACTTTAAATTTAAACTTAATTGTATTTTGTGGTTGTGATCATAGCGGTGATTACCAATCCAAAAATATAATGTACTTTAAATGTGTATATATAAGTAAGTAGGTCTTTCATAAATTTATGGGTAAAAATAAATTTGGAGACTTGTACAAATTTGCTCACAAACATGTTTGAAATGACTGAACGATCATAATTTCTAATTGACTGCTAGGTAAACTTATTTTTCACTGTATGTAAATTAATGTAACGTGAGTTTCACAAATTAAACATTCATAATGAAAGAAATGCTTAATTTACTTTTCAGCATTTCTTACATTTGATGTTGACTTTAAATCCACCTCGATGCGTGAAATGTCTTGAGCTCATTTTTATAACAGTTTTATTATTTAAGTTTAAATATGTTAGTCGAGATCGACATGGAATAGCCGCTCAGTGAAATGTATTTATTACTGTAAATGTTAAAGAATTATTTGTATATATCGAACCTGATGTGAAAGGAAAATAATAAAAATGTTTCCTACAAATAATCATTTTATTATAAGTTGAGTCTTGTCTCTGATCAAAGTATAGTTAAATAGCTAAATGTCGGTCTTTATTACGTTTGTAATGATAATTTTGCGTTTTGAAAGAATGTTACGTCGTTTTGTGTTTTGCGTGATGCTTTGCTTACTACCGCTTATTAATGCTGTTTTTTTTTTGTTTCTAACAATCCTTGTTAATGCATTCTAACCACAATTATTTATTTGTTGCGTTTTCATTATAAGTAACACTTACTAAATTATGTTTGCTTTTCTTTAAAATATGTCTCAAACATTCTTATCGTAGAACTTTTACTGTTTCTGATTTCATTTAATTTTGTGCACTCACAGCATGCATTAAATCTTCACGTTTGCATCTTTATCATATGACAAAACATCAGCTATTCTTAATGTCAAGATAAAGTTATTTGAGATCAGTGACGAGATTCTACTTACTATCCCTTTTTTCCAAATCCTTAATCATTGATAATTACGTTATGACTTCGTACCTCCGAGGTGCATCTTCTGCATCATTTGGTCTGCTGGCAAGAGATGGCAACATGCATGGACGCTGGACATGGTGCTGGGTGGTGTTGGACTGTCTCTTATTTACTACCTTAATTAAAATACTTTGTTCTCTCCCACTAGAATGCGCGAAGGGTTTGCACTTGTACGACGGTCGATGCTACAAGCGTTGCCCGGATGGTACATACGCCAGCGAGATTTTGACGGAAAGAAGCTCAAGACGGCGAAACCTTACTTACTTTTCTGAACAAGTTGGTGGTACTGGCTTTATTAAGCGGCAAGGTGCTAACACTCTTACGCCCGTGGCTACCGAGGCCCTTGATATGGAATCTTTATTAGATGCGAAAGACAAAGCCCCGCTCATTTGTTTACCATGCCATTATACGTGCGCTACTTGTTCTGGACCTCACAATAGTCAGTGCTTATCATGTTTAGAAGACGCTCAACTGTACAATGTGACTGATGTTGAGTTAAAGTTATTCTGTTATCCAAAGACTGTGGTACCACAGATTACTAACGCCGAGTGGCATTATAAAATTAATGTTGCCTTAGTAATTGTGTCAGTCGCTTTTAGTGGTATAATATTATATATTTTAATATCGTGCTGTGTTAAAAGATACGGCGTGTGTAATAAAACTAATTATAATTCTAACATCAAAGTTGCGTATAACAAATTAGCCAGCGATGAGAAGCAACAAAGCGCCCTAGAGATTGAAGAAGAAATTCAAAAAGCAATCAAGTATTCAAGTGACAGTGAATCTGACGACCAATTACACTTGCAGCGGTAAACTCGTTTTATATGTTAAGATTTAAGATCGACATTTAGGAATTGATTTTCAAGTTTCATTTCAAAACATATACAGGGCAAATTTTGTGATAAATATAATATTTTCTTTATGCTTTTTATTTTGTTTTGGCGGTTTTGTATCTTTCTTCATTCCAAAGAAGCTACGTTACATTCCTTTATGGTGATTAAAATATATTATTATTAGAAGTTTAACACACTCATTTTTTAATTGAAAAAGACTGCTAAATTTCATAAAGACAGAAGCAACCAAGATATACCAATAATATTGCAATAACAATATCAAGAAAACAATGACCCATGAATCGATATTAGTTTGATTTTATTTGACACAAAAAAAACGTCTTCATAACGAATTTTAGTTGCCTTCCACGTGTGTGGTTTTGAAATAACGCCAGGAATATATTTTTTTCATTTACAATGTCGATTGGTCATATATAAGCATAATACAATATATAGGTCATATAATTTTAAGACATTTTTTGAATATGATGAAATACATTTTGTAACATAACATATCATTATGCATAACAAACAATCTACTTAAGATTTGCTCAAGTTGCCATTTCGTAATTAGGTATTTAGGTTTTGAGCTAACTCCTTGTAAATATTATGTAAATAAACAAGTTCCTATTATACTTTTTGTTTTATTTTATATCTATAGTTATAAATTATATATATACCTATACATATACATATTACTTACATTAATATTGAAGTAGTACCAACGGACGGAGTACGTATTGAAACATCAATTAAATGGAACCATGGCCCCAAAGACATCGCTAAAGATCTGTGCGCCGCCACATATTATGTCTGCCTCAGCGAGTGTAGAGAATCGGAGACCCTTTTTACTTAAAACGGGGCATTCTATCTCAGTCCTCAGTGGTGACAACGCATCAGCATTTTGATTCTTAATTGAGGATAATTGTAGATGTATATGGGCCACAGCATACACTTACCATAAGGTGGACTGTGTGGTTTATCACCCTTATTTTATAAAAAAAATTGTATACTCTCTGTAAACACTAGGAACAAACACAAGCTAGTGATAATAATAATAATAATAATGTCCTCCAGACCGAATTTCGGCCACGGCGGCCAGTCTCAACGGAGACTAGCCATCTGCGCAGGACAGGATTATAGTGCCCAAGTGTATGCGCAAGCACAGGTGCACTCTCTATTCCGTCACTCTCATAGCCCGATAGGACGGTAAACCGACACGACCGGAGAGACGGCTTTACGTGAACGGGGGTGAAACACCGCCAACTTCCTGACTCCGGGCAGATACTGAGAATTTCTTGATGGAAAAATTCAATAACTGATTTTTTTGGCCCGACCCGGGATTCAAACCCGGGACCTCATGATCAGCAGTCGCACTAATACAACCACTAGACCAACGAGGCAGTCATAACAAGCTAGTGATAACAGTTATTCGGCCCACAGAGTCAGTAATTCATTAATGGAGCAATGTATTTGCTATTACAACAATGTCTTAGAAATATATAAGGATTGTCTATTAAAAATTTAATTTTTTATATATAAGGTTTGTCTATTAAAAATTTAATTTTTTATATATAAGGTTTGTCTATTAAAAATTTACTTTTTTATTAAACGAAGACTATAATATAACAATAGTTACTTGTTATAAATACTTTGATTGGGTTTAAGTACTGTAGTCGATAGAAGAAACTGAGGTGATTAGATTTAGATTATTGGATTAGATATTATCATAACAATTGGCAGTTTACTGTTGAACATAAATCTCTCTATAAGGCATTCCATTTAGCTCGATCTTGAGTTTCACACATTTTAACCACTTTACTGATAAGCTTCATCATCAGGCTAACTAACCTGCTTGGAGTTTTATATTAAGCAACCACTCTAGGGGGTACTTGTACTTTGAAGATTATAATATTTTCTGCGATAGGTGTGACCAATAATGCCGCCAGTATCAAAATGCATATGCGTTGTCACCCGTGAGCACTAAGATGGAATGCCTCTTTTCCAGTAAAATGGGTCTCCGGTTCTTTACACCCACCATACGAAACACAGCAGCATTACGCTGCTATTTTACGCTGGTTTTCTGTGAGAGCGTGGTCCTTCCCCAGTCGAGCCGACGCATTCATGCTACAACTATACTACTAATAGCTGCAGCATGACTCTACCACCTGTAATATACGATAACCCACACGTCTATGTCTATTGATTTTTTTTCATTCCTCTGTTACGTATGAACTGTATAGCGGTTCTTAGTATACATATACCTTCTAAATTCCACTTACATTTTTACTCTGAAATTAATAGAGCTATTAATTTCAGAGTAAAATAGCGCAAAAGGACATGACTATAGAGCCCTAAAAATATTGTGTCATGCGTGTCGCGAACCCACTGTCCCCGCCTTGTGTCCGAAAGTAGTCACCATACCAGCCTGGTTGGTATCTTAAACATAATAATTTATAAATAAAATGACTAGACTAGTCTCTGAATATTTATAAACTATAATTTAAAAAAAAAAAAACTAAAACGAGTAACTTAATTATCATACAGTTCTACTCCCCACGGTAACGTGCCAAGTTCGCTGGCTGCGTTTCCCCGCTGAATAGCCTTTTAGCTAAGAACCAGCCGTCACAGTTACAGCCGTCTTATACATGCTGCAGTTGTATTTGTAGTATAGTTGTAGCACAAATGGGTCGGCTCGACCGGGGAAGGACCACGCTCTTATAGAATACCAGCGTAAAATAACAGCTTAACACTACTGTGTTTCGTATGGTGAGTGTAGAGAACCGGAGAACCTTTTTACTGGAAAAGAGGCATTCCATCTTAGTCGTTACGGGTGACAACGAATCTACATTTTTATTCGAAAACAAGGATAGATGTAGATGTCTGTGGGCCACAGCAACCACTTACCTTCAGGTGGACTGTGTGCTCGTTTGTCACACTATCCTATAAAAAAAAACCAGCAGCAACGACCAGCCGCGGATGGAGTTCCTTTAGGAACTTCACCGCACGTGGACCCCACGGACCGATCAAATGGCACAAACATGTGCCACTTACTTAGTTCAGCTGCCTCTGATGCCGCCTCGGCTCTGAACGAGGTACCCCTGAGATGAGCCAAAGTGTCCACGGAAGTAGCATCCCACACTATCCCTTGGAGAGAGGTAACGCCCTAGGGCTTTACCCCTAAAGCCCTAGGGCTCTACCTCTCTCCCAAGGGACCAATGTTATACCGTCGGTACTCTTGCCATCGTCTCTAAATATTCCGCAAGGCTCTAAAACCGAGGGAACACTTACAGAGACCAGAGCCCTTCAGATGACATCGTTCAAAGAACCGTGCCGTGAAAACCTACCAGCACTTTTCTTACATGAAATTCCGTGGAACCCAAACTTGTCGACCCTGCTAAGGGCATTAATGGGGTTGACAAATTGCCTCTCCTAGTCGGATTCCTACGGCGATGCGCAAGCTTACCCCATCAAGTAATTTTTTGACTAGATTCTTTAGCCGAAACAGATAAAAGGCGTGGCTTAACTTGGTCACTATGGAAATTATGAAACAAATCTTTCTGCACGCCCTGTACCAACGGAATATCCCACTGTTTTTGTTGGTTAACTTTCAGTGGAATATTTTCACTGGGGTAGAGCATTTGCCATCTCTGCCCTGCCTCCGTAGCAAAGCACAGGTCTACTTTATTATTGCTTTATTATTATATTGCATGGAAGCAAGGAAAGCAGGCAATACAATGCTAGAAAGACTTTTTACACCACTACTACCAAATTTTATAGGTAAATTAGCTTGAATCCAGGCTGTCGTATTTAAAATTAAATTTAGAATTTTTTCTATAGCTATTTTAAGAATATTATCAATATCTTTTAAAATATCCGAACATTGCCAGATTGGACTTGAGCGGAGTAATAAATAAATAATGTTAATCTAGGTACGAGGAGACAATATTTTAAAATAGTAAGAGCAATGTGGGGGTTTAATTTATACAATTTATCAACATGGTTTAAAACTGATCAAATTTTGTTTTTAAAACAGGTTTAATACTATCGAAATACAACGGGGCATCTAGCAGGTATATTGATTCCGTATTGACAGTTTTTATTGCTGCAGAAATATGATTGCAATTTTGAATTAAAATCTCTACGAGAAGTAGATAAATTATTGGAATAAAATATTTCACATTTATTGCTATTTGGTTCAAGACCAATATTTTTAAATTTTCGAAAAAAATATGAGTAAGATCACTAAGGACGTCATCTGCTCTACCTCCCAGTGCACCGTCGTCCAGGTACCAGACATTCAGTTTGTATTTCAAATTTGAAATAATGGGTTGAATTCCCAAACCGTAAAGTGCTTGACCTAGTGGGTCACCCTGCTGAACATCGACAGTAGAATCGATAACATGGTTTTCGTAAAACAAGTTAGTATTTTGACTGTAAACATTGCCAAATGTAATGATAAATTTCGGGGGTTAACAATACCCCCGAAATTTATCATCATCAAATTATCATCAGCCAATTCTTTCAGCAAGGTTAACCTATCGATAGAGTTAAAAGCATTCCTAAGGTCCTTCACAAGAACATCTGCAACAGAGTTTTTAAAAAATTTTCGCACTGAATGTACCGCTGACTCACAGCTACCTCTAGTGCCAAAACCTAGTTGAGTTGGCTGAAATTTGTCTGCAAGCAAATTTTGAAGTTAAGTGGCGAAATGTGGAACCAACGGCAATAGGATGGATACCGTTATCCTTTTTTTTTTGAAGGCACAAAAAACCTTGCCACAATAAAGAATGCAATGAAATTTGGATTAACATTACCAAAAACAGACTGTAATATCGTGATTGAAGATGAACAAATTGGACAGGTGAAAGAGTTTGTGTATCTGGGGTCAAAGTTTACAAGAGATGGAAAGTGTGAGAGTGATATCGAAAGAAGTGTGAATGCAGGAAACATGGTGAATGGAGCTTTGCACTCCTTTATGAGCAGTCGGAAGGTGTCTAACAAGGCTCGTTTGGCTGTGCATGAGGGGGTGCTGGTTCCGACACTCATGTACGGAAGTGAAAGTTGGGTATGGCAGAAGAAACATGAAAGCAGAATAAATGCAGTTGAGATGAGAGCATTAAAAAGTATGATAGGAGTTAAACTGAGTGACAGGATAAGAAATAGTGAGATAAGGAAACGTTGTGGTCTGAAAGGAGATGTAGTGACAAAAATTGAGAAAGGTATGCTGAGATCGTTTGGCCACGTCGAGAGAATGAATGAAGAACGATTGACGAAATAAGTGTATAAGGAGAGTGTGAATGAAAGTGTTGGAAGGGGTAGACCTAGGCGGACATTTCTAGACCAAATTAGGGACGTCTTGAAAAAAGGCCAGGTTAAGAGTACCCTAAACCGTAGAGCATGTATGAAGGGAATAATGAAAGTGGACGAAGCGAAACAAGTATGTAAGGATCGTAGCAAGTGGAAAGAAGTGGTCTCTGCCTACCCCTACGGGAAAGAGGCGTGATTATATGTATGTATGTATGTATGTATTACCAAAAACATAAGTTACATAATTTTATCATGTCATTAAAAAGTACTCCGCCGGCGTCACTTACAGAAATGCTTACAAGATCTTTAAGATGTTGAGGCGTAATTCCGTCAATGCCGCCAGCAGAGCCATTCGAAAATGACATAATTGCTTCTAAAGTGTCTTTTTCAGAAATTTATAATAGTTGATTAGAAGTCTTGGGAGGCAGCGGTAAACCCTGAGCAGGATTGATCGAAGGATGCTTCAGACGAAGGCTTTTAAGAGTTTCGACATTACGAGCCGCCAGGATGTCGTCTGAGAATAAAATACGGGATGCATTTTTAAGTCGCTATCCATTACTTTCGACTCAACAATTTTTTTTAAATCAAATTTAGGACGTAGTCCAGATAAATGCGTATCAATTGGGTACTCTAAATTGTGAAAAGATGTCTCTTTTAGTTAAGACGTAATTGATTTATGTTTTTTCGTTATCACTGTCAAATTAAGTTTTGGACAGTGAAAAATGTTTAATCAATGTATCAAGTAAAGTCGCTTCTTGCCAGTTTTAACCAAGTATTTCTTATATTTAATTCAGTTGGCAATTGGATCCATAACTTCCCCTGCGTTCTTGTGCTCGTATTTTAAGTACCTATATAGTAAGTATAAATATTTAAATAAAATATTGACATTTACTTTGAAGTGCTGGTATTAGTTACCATTCGTCACGATAATGCTTGACATATTTTCCATGTTTTCTCACTACACAAACATAATTATACTACTATTTAAATTTAATTAATGACCATGCACCCACAGGACTCTTAGAGAAATTTCGCAAATGACAGCGAAATTAAATACATAGCTGGTATAATACTTGTAATTACAAATTTTATTAACAGCGAAGCGAATACTTAAAATCTTACTGCATTCTAAATTTGGTTACTTAATACGTGCAACAGGCTAAGATAGAGGCCCTACTCCCTAATGCTTTGTACGCATATTCGGATCTATTTGTCTCTCTTGCCCACGTCTGCAGATGACTGCGAGTGAGAGTGAGCCTTAGTTTTGGGGTGTTCCCCGAAATTAACAGTGTTGCCAATTTTTTCAATTTGGTTTGTACATTTTACGTAGAAGATATTTTTTACACTGATATTAACTTCTGTTGTGATTCAGTCTAATTAACGGTCGATCGTTCATTTCTCAAGTAACCTATTTGGCGACTAGTCGCGTTTCAGAATATTTCGTAGCCCATTTCCATCTCGAGTAACCTAATTAGCGTAAAATCGCCTACGTTGGCAACACTGCTATTCACTCCAACCCTTTCAGAAATGAGAGGATGCGTATGCCCAACATATCTTACTTTATTAAGGTGACATAAAATGTTACCCGAAAATACTTCTTGTTCTTTATTTTAATTGTCTCGTAAAAGTCACATGCCTTTCCAAAATGCCAAAATGTATATAAATATTATGTTATAAAAAGTTGTTTTTTAAAACATATGTAGCACATATTTAAATATATGTAGTTACTCTTTTTAATCATGATCCTTCAACAAATTGGCAGTGTTATATTAAAATGTTTTGCTTATAATATAAGCCTCAAATTTAAATCGTTTATTTGCATTACCTCACCTCCATAACCTCTTGAAACAAATTCATAGTGCAACATTAACATTAGCTCATTAGCTAAACATTAGATCTTTATTTTATTTAATAAAAAAAATAGTAAACAATAATATTCTATTCAAAAATTACAATAAAAGTGATAAGTAAACCGTAAGTAATGTGTGACAGTGTTTGTGAAAAAAAATTCGGAGAAATTAGTTATAAAATCTATAGTGAAATAATTGACATTGAACAATACATCAATAAACGAAAACTTAATAAATATGTGAAAGCTGAGAAAAGTTGCTAAAACTTGAAAAGCATAGTTTTTGAAACTATATTACGAATTATTGTTCTTTGTTGAAAACTAAGAAATGAACTTTGTAACCTAGAATGCAATAAATAAATGAACTTTGTAGCTGTTTAAGTAGCTCGTTAATTACACGTAATAGCAACTATTGTGAAATAGCGTATAAATTTATAGTAAATCGATTCAGACCAGGGATCTCTCTGATCACACGTAATAAACTCGCAAACTACGTAGCGTAGTGTAGAAAAGCTGAGGGATTTCTAAATATCGTTACCAAACTCACGCTACTGTTCTCACGATGACAGGCGGCAGGCTGCCGTCAAGACATTACCCGATAGGAGACTTTTGAAAAGCTTTATTTGTTGCCAAAGTTATAATCTCGAATGTGGTAACGTACCTGAAGTACGTTTTTATTACATCATGACAAAAGACCACAAACTGTTGTGGAAATGACAATTTTGCCGATGAAACGAACGAAAAGCAGACAACAGTAATACGCCTATTCAAACTCAATATCCTGAAAATTTAAACGTAATAATAGATCCAAGCATTACTAAAAGAAAAAAGATATCACGTTTTGATGAGGAAAACTCTACAGTTAGTGACGATGAGTCTATAATATCGCTCCAAGGAAATACTGTAGTAGCACTTGAAATTTTAAAAATCCCAAAATGAGGAAGATGTGATTATTTCTTTTAATAAAGATGATGAACATATCACCTTAAAAATTACATCTATATTGCATGAAAACAACCAATACATATTGAAAGCAATACAATTCTCGTTTCAAAAAGAAATAGAAAATGCAATTATATCTGAAATAAAGCCGATTTTAAACAGAATTTCAATAAAAATTTACTCGAATAAACACAATTTAAAAATAACTTATCGAATTTAAACTCCAAAATATTGCACCGTGGCGCAGTGGCTTAGCATTGAGTTGCTGCGCTTGGGGCCGCGCATTTGAATTCCACACGGAACAAGTATTTGTAGGTCATACAAATACTTGTACCGTGCGGGATTCAGAATGTAACGCTATGTCTCTTATCCCTCACTCCGGTGCATTTTTCTTGCTGTCTCTTCTGAAATAATAGTCCAACTTCGATGAAACTTAGCACAGATAATCTACACAGTATGAAAAATATACAGACTCATTTGCAAGCCTCCTATTTTCATTGATATTTATACATGTTTATACAAACGAAATTTCCTACACACACAAAAAAAATTATGTCAAGAAATACACAAGCGTACATGGCATATGTGTATGATAGTGTACTTGTGTATCGACTACTGCTAGAATATAAGTCCAGCTATTTTTTTTCAATTTTAAGTTTATATTCTAACGTCTGCTTAATTATACATATTATTTCCAACACATAAAAACTAGATAAAATAAACAAGTAAACAACTGTCCATTTTCAAATAAGGTATGTGATGGTTGGAAAGAGCTCGAATTACCAACTTGATCAGTTAAATAAAATGACATATTTGTCAGATCTTTATATCCGACCTTCCGACCTTATACCTCGTACATCTCACGTCAAGAAATACTTAGTGATATTAAAGAAATCACTCTCTTTATTACAGATAATGATAAACTAATGACCCTGGGCGGTAGGTTACTTGAGTATATGCCAGTGATAATGCTTCTGTGGTACGAGAGTATATCTTTATTCATGATCATCTTTGTGATATGTGTGTACTATGCAAGTATTTTATGTAACAGGTGCCATTTACTTCTGAGTTACTTTGTATTTAATAACAAAAACACCAACACCAACAACAACAACATCAGCTTTGTGTCGAAGACAACCAATTAAATTGACCAACGAGTCATGGTATGTCTTTATTCATGATCATCTTTGTGATATGTGTGTACTATGTAAGTATTTTGTGTAACAGGTGCCACTTACTTATGAGTTACTTTGTATTTAATAACAAAAACACCAACACCAACAACAACAACATCAGCTTTGTATCGAAGACAACCAAATAATTGACCAACGAGTCATGGTATGTCTTTATTCATGATCATCTTTGTGATATGTGTGTACTATGTAAGTATTTTGTGTAACAGGTGCCACTTACTTATAAGTTACTTTGTATTTAATAACAAAAATAGCAACACCAACAACAACAACATCAGCTTTGTATCGAAGACAACCAAATAAATTGACCAATTACTCATGGTATTTCTTTATTCATGATCATCTTTGTGATATGTGTGTACTATGTAATTATTTTGTGTAACAGGTGCCACTTACTTATGAGTTACTTTGTATTTAATAACAAAAACACCAACACCAACAACAACAACATCAGCTTTATATCGAAGACAACCAAATAAATTGACCAGCTCGTCATAGTATATCTTTATTCATGATCATCTTTGTGATATGTATTTTGAGTAACATGGGCAAAGTAATGATTGCTTATGCTTACGCTAACACTACACATTTAAATAAAAATAGTTTTTACGGATTTTATCGTGTATATTAACTTATTTTATATTCCCGACGTTTCGAATACGTTAAAAAAAAACATACTTTAGATTGGACCAAAAATTAATTATTTTAATCTGAAGGTAGCCGTGGTTAACATTACGTGGGTAGCATTGGGTCTCGTCTTCTGACATGGGTGGTGACCATTAGTGGTTCCGAGCACATTATTTGTGTTGTCACTAGTAACAGTTTAGTGACAACACAAAAGAAGTGGTCCACTATACAGTTACTGTAATGGCCGTTTGCGCATCCACTCTCTGTGTTGCCGCCGTTTGGATCCTTTGCTAGTGAAGGGATTTTGTAATGTGTTTGAAAAAGAAAAAGTGATATAAACTTCAAACAAATTTTATTCGACGTCTAAACACGAAGGTAGAGCCATGCTGCAGCTATATTATGTTTGTAACACGAATGGGTCGGCTCGACCGGGGAAGGACCACGCTCTAACAGAATACCAGCGTAAAATAGCAGCTTAGCGTTGCTGTGATTCGTTTGGTAAGTATAGAGAACCGGAGACCCTTTTTACTGGAAACGAGGCATTCCATCTTAGGCCTCACGGCTGACAACGCATCTGCATTTTGATTCTTAATCAAAGATAGATGTCGATGTCTATGGGCCACAGCAACCACCTACCATCAGGTGGACTGTGTGCTCGTTTGTCACAGTGTTCTATAAAAAAAACACATATTGATTACATGATAAAGTAAACGATACATGGGTTTTTTATAACAGAATGAACTTGCAAATGATTGCCAAAAAGGAATTTGATAGTGTAAGCAGGCCGATAGTTTTACACCTAGTGTAGCGTATTTTTATTTTTACAATAACTTCTTGAGATTGAATTACAGTTATAGGTATACGACTTATTATAGTTTATAAAGGCATTAAAAGATTTTATCTGTGAGAAACTGACTGGTTGATTTATTTTAATTACGATTAATAACATCACCCTCCGTCGTCGGAGCCGAGGTGGCTTACAAATTTTAAGTGAACTGTTGTTACTGTCAAAAATTATTTACGTTGTGGAGGTGATCATATAAATCCATTACTTTCTCCCGTAGTCGTACTGTTGTAAGAGAGGACTCCTAAATAATTATAGCCCCCGATCGTGGCAAAGTAATTCCATCTTCCCGTTGCATATTTTTATAACAAATTTACTAAAACTACTCTTCACGAGCTGCCCAGGGGATAAAGCCGTGCCCTTAACATTTCATTATATGCGAGCAAACTGTCTGATCGCTCTCCGCTGCTACCAATGATATTTTAGTTTTAGTTAGTTGTGATTATAAGTGAATCTACTTGTACCACGTGTTCAATTATAGGATAAGAGAATGTAATAACTACGTTTAGATTGGTTTATTCCACTTATTCCCACCAAAAGTCCCACTGGTGGGACAAAGTGGACTCTTTAAAATGTGTTTGTCTGCTTTCTGCCACAAATTCCCCGGTCGAACCGACCCATTCGTGCTACAACCATAATATAGCTGCAGCATGGCTCTACCACGTCAAACAAGGCTCGTTTGGCTGTGCATGAGGGGGTGTTGGTTCCGACACTCATGTACGGAAGTGAAAGTTGGGTATGGCAGAAGAAACATGAAAACAGGATAAATGCAGTTGAAATGAGCGCGGTAAGAAGTATGATATGAGTTAAACTGAGTGACAGGATAAGAAGTAGTGAGATAAAGAAACGTTGTGGTCTGAAAGAAGATGTAGTGACAAAAATTGAGAAAGGTATGCTGAGATATTTTGGCCATGTCGAGAGAACGATTGACGAAAAAAGTGTATAAGGCGAGTTTGAATGAAATTGTTGGAAGGGGTAAACCTAGGCGAACATTTCAAGACCAAATCAAGGAAGTCTTGAAAAAAAGCCAGGTCGCGAGTAACCTAAACCGTAGAGCATGTATGAAGGAAATAATGAAAGTGGACGAAACGACGAAGTATGTAAGGATCGTAGCAAGTGAAAAGATGTGGTCTCTGCCTACCCCTACGGGAAAGAGGCGTGATTATATGTATGTATGAAAAATTTACGGTAAGCCTTTAGCCCCTGGCTTAGCCAGCGTAGCCTAGTTGAGGAGACCCAGTATTGTTGCAGAGTGGCTCTATCATGTGAACATTTGTTGCATATATCGGCAGTTGATAACATACTGCACTACTCTGAAGCTATAGATTCAACCACAATTGGCTAAAAGTACTTAAACTAAATTTTTATTAAAAAGTTGAAACAGTTGAACTAAAAGGAATGAAATAAGGTTTTAATACGTTGCATACCGACGAATTAAATTCCCGGCACCAGAAGTTATTAGGTTGAAATTATTTTATTCTTTTTAGTTTTTGACGCCGGATTATAAATTTTATTGAATGTTCATTTTTACCGATTTAAGTGGACTAAGCAACAACTCAAAGTCAAGGTAACTACTAGAATATATAATAGAAACGAAGTGACAAACGAACTTACAGCTCACCTGGTCGTAAGTGAAAACTGCAGTCATAGGACACCTACAGCTAATTTCAAATATAAAAGGCTACAGATACGTTGTCACCTCTTAGGATGAAATGCCTTACACCCTATTAAAATTATAAAGAAAAAAATATTACATAGAATTTCCTCAAGCTTTAATAGACTGGGGAATTATAAGGTAAGAGTTCCGTTCTAGGGACACCTTTGATTTGGACAACAATTATTTTTGCATGTTTACTAACATAAATTATGAGAAACCGCAAAAGGAATTATGGCGCAAATGCCCCTGAAAATTTTTACGAGGGTTTGAAGTTTTAGAGTTTTAAGGCAGATTTTCATGAATAATCGACTAAACCTCACTTTTTTACACAGGAATATTGACCCAAAGTTACTTTACAACGGCTTTGGCGCTGCGGGAAGTGCGGCCCCTTCGCCCTTGCGTAGCAAATCACAGGCACCCATGCTCACTTTCTCAGCTTCGGCTTATTGGTCGCATAACCAATACATGTAAAAAAGTATTGGTCCAAATCGGAGGTGTCCCTAGAACGGGACTATATCCAATTATAATTACTAATGTTTTATGTTAAAATGTTTCTCCTTCTTCTTCATCACCAACTCGTACAGGTCCACTATCGAAACGCATTGATCATGAACTATGAAGATAATTAAAAAAATATGATCCTTGAGATAGTACTGGGTCATAGTCATGAATTTATTGTATTGTCATCGGTTGCTAGTACATCTGCAATATTTCAGAAAATTTAGACGTCAAAAAGTGGTCCAAAACTAAATTATAATATTCCATTATGTACCTACATAGATACTCGTACATACAGTACAAGCTAATAATCGAACTGCGCTAATATCAGGATGTGTAAAGAGGAAGTTTCTGATTATGAACTAGCTATTATCTGGGTTAATTTTCAAAATGGCATTAATCTTACGCCGATACCGTGTAGTGGGGTATATATTTCTTCTTATGATTTGCATAATTTTGAAAATTTTTAGTAGGAATTCAAAGAATTAAAGATTTCTCGTTTTCTTTCAACGTTATCCTTATTATTTAAAAAAATGTATATGTAGAATGGGTGTCGTAAGAGGTGACAGTGGGAAACAAGACAATTGTTAGCAGAGTCGTTCTAAAAACAACTAGGAAATATAAAACTGCGATTGAAACCCGGCCTGCCGAGCGTGACAACTATGGCAAATATCCTCCCCATGAGGTAATCTATCGGGTAGCCTGTGTTTGGACTTTGGCAGGCTGTTCTGAGTGAATGAAAAAATATACGCATACAAGTCAAGATAATATAAAACAAAAAAGTAAAGTTCCGTATTTGAAACAGTTACGAACAGGATCAATTTACAAAGTAGGGTGCAATACACTGGGCTGTTATCGTTTATAAGAGGATATATTTCTTCATATGATTCACATAATATAATTTAAGGAAATATTTAGAAAGAATTGTGACAAATTCATTGTCATAATTTTCTTTCAACGATTTCCTTTTGACTCGACCTGGCAACGTACAACGCACGCACCCTGAGAACTGACGAGAAGATCGTGGAGCTGGAAGAAGAGATAGACAAGTTGCGCTGGCATATTATAGGATTATCCGAAGTCCGAAGAGAGGGGGAGGACACGGTAATCCTCGAATCCGGCAACTTGCTCTATCACCGGGAGGGCGTCCATCTGTCCCAAGGAGGTGTCGGATTTATCGTCCACAAGTCTCTCGTTAACAACGTTGTAAAGATCGGGAGTGTGTCGACGAGGGTTGCGTACCTTATACTCAGAATCACCAAACGGTATTCGCTGAAGGTCATACAGGTTTACGCACCAACCTCGGCACACCCCGATGAGGAGGTGGAGGAAATGTATGAGGATATCTCTAGAGCCATGCATTCCTCCAAAACCCAATATACGGTGTTAATGGGAGACTTCAATGCAAAACTAGGCACAAGAGAGAATGGTGAGCTGAAAGTAGGGAAATTTGGAATAGGGCAACGGAACCCAAGGGGCCAGCAGCTGGCCGACTTCATGGAGAAAGAGGGACTCTTTATGATGAACTCTTTCTTTAAGAAGCGGCCCCACAGGAAGTGGACCTGGTCGAGCCCCGACGGTTCGACAAAAAATGAGATTGACTTCATTATGACGACCAGACGACAACTGTTCAGTGATGTCTCAGTGATCGAGAGGGTGAAAACCGGCAGCGATCACCGAATGGTGAGAGGCACACTGAACCTAAATGTTAAGTTGGAGAGGTCTCGTCTGATGAAGTCAACGCTCCGTCCCCCTCCTGCTCTAATCTTAAGTCCCGAAACCTTTCAGCTCGAGTTACAAAACCTTTTTCAGTGCCTAGAAGACTGCAATGAAGTGGACGATATGAATGACAAGCTCGTGGAAACTGTCCATGCGGTCGGAGCTAAGTTCTGCAAGACCCGCCGCAGAAGAACACAAAAACTCTCCGATCACACTCTTAATCTCATGGCTGTTAGACGGGAGATGAAGCTATATTCTTCAACAGATTTGACAGCATACAGGCAACTGAACAGACAGATCTCCAAATGCATGCGGCGGGACTTACGCAACTTCAATACAGCTCGTATTGAAGAAGCGATCGAGCGGAACCAAGGCTCCAAAGTCTTTGCCAGAGATCTGTCTGCCAGAAAGAGCCAACTGTCAAAGCTGAAGACCGAATGTGGCAGCATCGTTTCCGGGACACTTGAGATTTTGAGTGAGATTGAGAGGTTCTATGGGCAGCTGTACACGTCATCGTTGGAGCCACACGCAAGTGTGAGTAACGATCCAAGAGCGAGTCTTATCCGACACTATTCCGAAGATATCCCGGACGTCAGTCTGAGCGAGATTAGAATGGCTCTCCAGCATTTTAAAAACGGCAAGGCCCCAGGCGAGGATGGAATTACAGCGGAGCTTCTGAAAGTGGGTGGAAGACCGGTACTTGAAGTCCTTCAGAAGCTCTTTAATTCCGTCCTCCATGGTGGCATTACACCGGAGGCGTGGAGCGGAAGTGCGGTGGTCTTGTTCTTCAAGAAAGGTGACAATGCTCTCTTGAAGAACTACAGACCGATTTCCCTTCTGAGCCGCGTCTACGTGCTGTTTTCGAGAGTCATTACGAATCGTCTCGCGCGCAGACTTGACGACTTCCAGCCTCCCGAACAAGCCGGTTTCCGAAAGGGCTTTAGCACCATAGACCACATACATACCCTACGGCAAATTGTACAGAAGTCCGAAGAGTACAATTTACCACTATGTCTGGCGTATGTGGACTATGAGAAAGCCTTTGATTCCGTCGAAATTTGGGCGGTGCTGCAGTCCCTTCAGCGGTGCCAAGTTGACTGCCGGTATATCGAAGTGCTGAAGTGTTTGTACAGTAGAGCTACGATGGCTATCCTAGTACAGAACAAGAGTACGAAACCTATCCAATTGCAGAGAGGTGTAAGACAGGGTGATGTTATATCCCCGAAATAAAGGAAAAACTAATGAAATTGTAGAGTTACAGAGAATTCAATAAAAGACCGAAAAAGGTAAGACTTCATTGACAGCTATTTTAAAAGTGCTAAATAGTGTGAAAATACGAAGTAAAATGATATGTTATTGTGTAAAAACGTTACAGGATCCTATAGAAATAAAGGTGATGCAAAATATAAATGCAAAAAATCAAAATCAGAATGGAAAAATAGTATAAAGTGATGCAAAACATGAATGCAGAATATCAAAACAGAATGGAGAATTAGTGTACAATGAAATGTAAGTTGCATAACACTACATTTTCCCCCGGACCCTGGAAAATTTTTGACTCAGCAAAAATTTTGACATGTACATTCTAAAATAAACCATATAAACACAGCTTTGCAGAAACAGACATCACCAGTCAAAATCAGATATACTATCTCTTACATTCATCATCTGCATTCAGGTAAGGGTGGAGTTCACATTCAATGACTACCACTCTAAAAGTGTGTTTTCAAAACGACATTAAGGCTTATTTAAGGAGTAGTCAACCGCTCCTGTGTGGAAAAAAAATAAATTAGTCGAAGAGACACCACTCTAAAAGTGTGTTTTCAAAAGGACATTCAGGCTTATTTAAAGAGTTGTCAACCGTTCCTAAGTGAAGATAAAGATAAAGAACATTAAGAGAATAGTCAGCTGCTCCCAAGTGAAGATAAAGATAAAGAACTTAATCTTAAGCAAGCATTAGTCGCTATGACTTATGCAACATCACCAACGAGATGTGTCTGAAACAAACATAAAAAGTGAAGATTAATCCAACCAACATTCGAGGTCTTAAAGCAAGATGTTGAAGAACACTGGATCATCAAACAAACAAACAAATTAAAAGAAATTAAAATAATAAGGTGAAAATGATGGTGATATTTATACATATATACAAATTAACAGTTAATAAATGTTTAGAAAAGTATTTATACATATATACAAATTAACAGTTAATAAATGTTTAGAAAATTTATGAATCGTCTCGCTTCGGCTTTCATAAACAATTTTATATAAAGTGTAAAGTGCAAAGTTAAGTTTAAGAAATAAAGATTTTATTAAAAATTGTACCTGTTTAAGTTATCTAGAATAAAAATATTAGAGTGATGAATGTAACTTAGAGTGATGAATGTAAATGAAGTGTTATATGTAGGCCTAAATACAATCCAGATAAGTTGAAAAACTAGAAGAAGTTTAGTTTTAGAATTTTGAAGGTATGAAAAGGACCAATAAATGAATGATGAGTAATGAGTTAAGAACGAAAGGGAAAGCAATTAAATCAAAAGGGAATGGACAAGGCGCAGTAAAGGTGAAGAATTAAGAGAGAAAGAGGACTTTTACGTTGGGCGCCAAACTCTCGTGCAGCGACAATTAAAGAAAAGAAAAATATAACCTAACCTAAGAACAGCAAAACAACAAAAGTAGACCAAGAAAATAATATATTTAAGTTTTTTAAAAGAGTATTTACAATTTTATAAAAAAATGAAATATGAAGATGATGGATGAAATGAGATTACAATTAGGTTTTAAAAAAAATAAAGATAGGAGAATAGGACAATATAGTTTTATAGTGGAGCCTGGAGCCTCGCTGCTTTTGTAGAAATAGGCACACGCAGAGCTTGAGGTTTCTCAGCGGCGACGGCACGCAGCGCCTGGACTGGGCACACGCAGCGTCCGGAGCCGGCGCACGTAGCGCCTGGGGTAGGTGCGCTCAGTACTTGGAGAAGTAGTCGCCGCGCCCAGAGGTAGCGCGGGCAATAGGTGCACTCGGCGCCTGGAGCAAGCAGTCGTAGCGTGCCCGAAGGTAGCGCAGGCAGTAGGTGCACTCGGCGCCTGGAGCAAGCAGTCGTAGCGCGCCCGAAGGTAGTGTGGCCCCGCGCTTGAAGCAGACTGCCGACGACTTCACGTGTAGATGGAGGCTTGCAGGATCCCGGGGCAAAGCGGCCCCGGGATAAGGCCTTTAGTAGATGTTTCTCGTTTGAGAACTGAAGCGAGACTTTTTGTATTCTCCAATTGTTCGGCTTTTATACCATTTTAGAGAGATTGAGAAATTATTTAAATTAAAACGAAATTTAATGTAAATGACCAAAACAGAATGGTAAATTAGTGTACAATGAAATGTAAGTTGCATAACACTACATGTGTTGTGCCTGAATGCAAAAATACTAGCATAAGAACACCGGGAAAGTTATGGATTCAAGTGACAACTGATCTACATATGAGAAATACTGGATTAAATTTGGCAAGACGATTTATCTTTGGTAGATTAGTACTTTCTCCTTTTACGGATTTGTCTTCTAGATGCCATTTAAATAAAATACGGAACTTGAAAATTTTCGAAATAACACAGCACATTAGCTTGTTTACTTTATCAGTGAAGTCACGACGGAATCCAATATAGCGGATAGCGTTTTGGTGACTTGAGCCACACAGATTAAAAAAATTCTCGAAATTTAATTAAAAATTTATAAGCAATTTTATTAATAGAAATAAATTTCGTTTACGTTTTACAAAATCTATCGTAATAATATATTATTTGATTTTTTTACATGATGCAAAATTCCCTATTGCACATGATCAAACATCCAGACTCGGATTTGGCAACTTTTTATACGCTATAGAAATATATGCTCCGTACGAGACTCGAATCCAAGGCTGCATCACTGTGCTGCTTCATCATATTATGTTACCTAATATTATGCAAATAAAATAAACCAAATTGCAAAATTTTGAAAAATCAGATACTGTACATTAATTAAAATTTTTACAAAAATATAAGAAATAAAATGGAAAATGTTAGGGATAATCATTTCCGTCACCCCATTTCGTCATGTGGGTGGCGTTGCGAAACTTGGCTAAGGGAAAAAGCCAGAAGAGCCTTCGGATTTGAAGAAAAACATCGTGAGGAAACCGCAAAAATAGTCTAAGGACATGTGAACGGATGGACACATAAGGCAATATATTAACTATTCCTTTTACCTGGCTCAGTGCCACTTGTAAACATTGTACTTAATGCGTGAGAGCCATTTTGAAAAAATGCCAATGGAATTGTTTCTTGTTGATTTATAACGTGCCCGGAGGTGAAAAAAAACAGCGAGGAAGCCTGGACTGAGAAATAAAATATTTTGCGAACATGAAGTTCGCCAACACGCACTGCAGCGTCACAGTGGACTTATAGCTCCTTAATACTCTTAGAAAGGATGCCTCTGTGCAGCAGTGAGATGTGTATAGATTTTAACATTTCCATAATGCGTCCCGTCGAGAACTTATTGCATCCTCATAATAACAAACCTGGTTACATATTCATTGTTTCGTGTCCCTGTTGAGTTTGTGAGTATTATGGGATAACTTATAATGTAGCTTATTGCAAAATCCTTAGTTAAGAGCACACATTTTAGATACAACGTTAGCCCTAACCCTACCCAAGTCTCTATAGTAAGACTGCAGCACTTAAGCGTATTATAATTAAGCTTTAAGGTTTAATTAATGACGCATGCCGGTTTCTTGAAAAATTTTAAAGAAGCTGTTTTTTTTATATATTTAGGGATTTGAGTAGTGTTGTCTGTAGATATGTCAATTCCAACATATTGTAGGTGTGCTGCGCACACACACATGTATACTTAGCAATGTTGTACCTCTCTACTTAGTACTAAGAATTTCAGTCAGTAGCTAGTTGCCTATCAACTGTATTGCGCGTTCCTCTATTAATAAATATGTCGTAAATATAACTCGACCTTTCATTATGGTCACCCGTAAGGATCCCTATGGAGTCAGCTCCTAAAATATCAACCTTGTAATTACACCTTTAAGTACCGTTACTGCCAGATATTTACCATAATTACTGTGCCTGGCAGGTGAGTAGGCAACCGCAGATTTTTATTTTCTGCTTATTTTCTTAAGAAGACGCTGCTGTTTATCTCCTGGTTTGTTTTCTTTTATCGCCTCTTACGACACCCATGGGACGATATGGAGTATAAGATATTCCTACATCGCCACTACACGGTTCACCATGAAATTTATATTTCCCTAACCAACAACAAATCAGTTTCTAATTTAATTAAATAGTAACTGCGTGACCGAGCTTTGCTCGGCGTTATAAAAATAAAATAAATTTTCTCAAGGATGACACTTACTCTATATAAAGTTGGAAAGTAAAACGTTATCTAAATACAAAATTTCATCGAAATCATTAGCGCCGTTTTCGAGAATCCCAATGCATAGTATATATTTATAGTCATATTAGGAGTCATACAAGGCGATAGAGGGAAATAAAGAAGAAATTCACAGCAGCATCCCGATAAACGATCAAACGCGGTTGAGCCATGCTACAGCTGCATTATGATTGTAGCACGAATGAGTTGGCTCGACGCAGGAAGGAGCACGCTTTCACAGAATATCAGCGTAAAATAGCAGCTCAATGCTGCTGTGTATCTTATGGTGAGTATAGGGAACTGGAGACCCCTTTTAATTGAAACGAGTTATTACAACTTAGTCCTCAGGGGTGGCAACGCATCTGCATTTTGATTCTTAATCGAGGATAGATGTAGATGCTGGATGGGCCACAGAATTCACTTACCATCATGTCTACCTGATAATATACCTGATAATAACCGTGGCAAACGATTACACAGATTATTATTTTAGACTGAGTGATCGTTTGCCACCCTTATGATATAAAATAATGCCCTATAATAATCTATTTAGGGGTTAACCGCAGATGTTCAAATGAAGAATTACTATAAGGCAAACTGTTACATCTGCTAGTATTGTAAAAAAAACTTCCTGATATTGAATTTCTATTCAATTGAGTGATCAACATTTGATTCCGCTTCACAAAGCAGATTCGACGATTTTCCAGAGGCTTAATCCGCCATCTGCTAGATGGCTTAAATTCTTTGAAAAAGCGTAATACCGTCCCTAACTCGACTTAGGGCATATAGTCGACAAAGAGCGGAATAAGGTGTACTGATATTTTCTTTTAGATTGTCTGTCGTTTACTTTATTTCACAAGATTACATTTTGATTCAAAGTATGGTACAAGTTCACTAGCTTAATTCGACAATAAGCAGAGCCCGCCTTATGTTTTAAAGTTTAACCGAAACATCATTTTATTTTATTACGTGGATCTTCGTAAACACATTTTTAGGATCTTTAATATAAAGAATTTCTGCAAAGTAACGCCTGCTTCTAATAACTTTTACCATCTTATTGCAAAACGTTGTTTATTATCGCGGGTTTACCTAAACTATGGTTTAAAATGTGTGTTTTTCATTAAAGAAGTAACTAAACAATGACGCCATTCTTGGCAAAATTTTACATTTTGCTGGCAATAATACTTTACATTTTAGCAGTTCGCATATTTTATTATTTCCTCATTTGTTATTTTCCGCGAGACTGCTTATTTAAAGCAGACTCTAGTTTATGCCTAAGATTATTATTTGTATAAACCATTTTTGTATTATTACGATTCAATACATTTATTGTAATAATGTTTGCCAATTTTTTCTATGCCTACATAATTCATCAGTGGAACGTGAGAGCAGGTCTTTTAGGAGTACTAGCAGCGCTTATTGCCTTTTTCATTGGTCCGTTAACCACTTCAACTAAGCTGAATGTACTTGTACTCGGAGCAATTTATGACAATAGTCGAATGGGAGATTCAAAACAACGGATTATTTCCGTGACTCGTATCCTTATTATTTGATTAAACCTACGTCTGTAATATTAAAAATAAATAGGTGAATAAAAATATCGAAGTCTGTTATTAATTATAATACGAGTACATCAGAGCAATACGAAATAGTAAACAGCTTGGATATGTAAGTAATATGAGATGTACAAACACAAGACTGCAGGACTATTTCAAAAATTGTTTACAATGACGGATTATAATTGGTATTGCTGGGCTGCCCGCTAAATCTGGAACCGTTGGTCCACTTACTCCACTTACTTATACCTCTGACCATAGAAATATTAAATAGAGGAGAAGTGGCAAGGGGGCGTGTCTGTGTCCACACGATATGATCAAAATGCTCAGGTTCTATTAAAATGGCCGTCTTTGCGTATTAGTATACTTTCAACCGTAATCGTGAAACAATATCAGAATGCCGTGTTATTCAGTGGTTTCGTGTAAAGACCGAAGCCAAATCAAAATCTTTGTAGATCATGGAATCACTTACCATATGTAAGAACAAGTATTTTACTATCTTTATCTATATAATCATGAAAAACAACAAATCTTAAAATATTTTTTGCTCTTAATGCGTTATTTTTGTTTTCAAATATCACTGCAACAGTACTATTTTGTAGTAAATACATTGCTCCTTAACCACTACTTATGTATATCGCTAAGCGACTGAACAAGCAATGTAAATATGACAAAACGATACTTTATTTATGGGGATTCATCGTGTAGTACGGCCACTGTGTCTTGCGATAAGTTAGTGTTGTTAATGTCGATTGGCGAATTGCTATTATAGTTTATTCTTTCAATTTGTCAACCGTTTCCGCCCGGTGGGAAGACTGATGTGACATAATGGTATTTAATTATTTTGATTATTTTCACCGTTTACTACACTGAATTCGTAACTAGCGATCATAAAGTAAGTTGCTTAAATAATTAGGTTAATCATCGGTGAAGTGTTTTGGGTTGTATTATAGTATATTATGCCTTATCTTCGTATTAATTCCATACTTTTATGTTTTCAAAAGCTTCGAATGTGTTATTATACCTAGTTGGCATGGTTCAGAAATTCAGAATTCAGATAATATTATTATAGTGACTTTTGCTAAAAATAAGTCAACATAATTCTCCTGGCTATTTATTTGTTATGCATAAATGTGTGTTTGTTTTCAAATATTTAACAATATCTTAACCAACCAGGGGTTTTTTAACAAAGGCTTGCCAGGTACATGGTGAGGTTAAGAAATTGTGTAGGATATATGTAAATAATAAATAAATTATTATCGTACATTTTCAGCTTCCCAAAAGATGCTAATTTAAAAAAGAAATGAATTGATGCCACAGGAAGGCCACCAAACTAGTTCCCTACAAAAACTAGTAACATATGCCAAAATACCTACATTTTCAATACGCTATGACTACTATATGATTTTTTTATTGTATTTGTTAGGTAGGTTAGGTACTTAATAATTTACGGTTAGCTACATACTGTTTATTTTTATTATATAATTTCGTGTGCATATCGTTTTTATTTTATTTTATTTTCAATTTTAGTGCAATTTTAGTATAAATGGAAGAGAATCGATAACTTTCCAATTTAGTCAATCACTAATGTATATGTAAAATAAATGGCTTTTGTTTTTAAAATGCACAGCACAACGATAGCAACTGATATCTTTGTGTGAGTAAGTAGTACAGTGCATGGTAAATGCACGCTGTTTCTGTAGAGATACGGTTTATAATTCATTGTGTAGAACGTTCTGATTTATAAAATGCGGGTGTGTGCGCGACTGCGTATCTATTGCTTTTACTGATCTGCAAGTGTAGTAGTAGGCGTGTGGTAGGGGCCAACTGGAGACACCGGGTTTCGATACATTTTCAACTACGGGGCATATCTCCTTCTATTATTCTATTATTATATTATAATATATTCTATATTATAATTATATGACATATATATGTCAGAGGCATATCTATGCCTCTGACATTTTAAGAAGCTATAATATAATGTTTGCAACGTTTTACGAATATGAACGATGCTATAAATGAACTTACAAACCATGAATTACAATTTATAAAAAAATATATATTTGTTTATGTTTTCTTACATAACGAGTAAGGAAACGCGTCTTGGTATTTATACTACACTACTCAATACTATACTACTCAAAAAAGTATTTCATTGAATAATAACATTTATTTTTAATTATCCATGATTAAATATGTAGTTTAGGAGCTAAGAGCTCGCCGTAAATCTCATTTTACGTAAGCAATCAGGATTCGATCTCCGTCGTCCAATAAAATTGATAGTAGTAATTTTAAATGCCGAGCATGTAGTATAGGAAAACATCATGATAAAACTTGCATGTCTAGTGAGGAAAATATTTTGAAGACATGTGAAGTCGAGTGCAGGCGTAACAGGCACTTGGGCAGCGTGGCTGACTTATTACTGTTTAACCAATGATAGGTCCAGATACCGTGTACGCGCGCCTAAAACGCTTCCATTTCAAAGGCGCCAATATTGGCATATTCGTTCGATCGTTCCGCCATTACGCCAGCGACGTTCACTGTGAACTTACATCACGCACTGGTGTTTTTAATTTCGCAAAATGACTGTTTGTGCTGTGAAATCATTTAAAAATTACTCTTGGAAAAAAGATAAGGATAAGAACATCACTTTTCATAAGTAACTATACAATTTTATGGTGTATTTCTTTGTAAAAGAATACGAAAGCTAAATGTCAATACAAGTAATAATACTGCGCAATAATATTCGAGTGTTGCCTAGTCTATGAAATGTTTTTACCATTTTTTAATGTCATGATCAACCGCAAAGGTTATCTGTATAGGGGGTTTTAAACAGTCTAATTTTACAGATTTTACCCAACCTATAGAGTTAAACCGTTTAAAAGGTTAGGGTTGACCTACATCTGGCAGCATGAAATTGCACTTTCCTGTGCTTCTATCCTTTTTGGTCATTCAGAACCGTTATTTACTAGAGCGAGAAAGAGAGCGCGAGTGTATAGTTCCACCCTCAAAAAGCCGATTGTAAACCGGTTTTAAATGTTTAACTATTATTCTTGTCAATCCATACTAATATAATATTATAAACGTGAAAGTGTGATTTTTTGTTTATTTGTTTTTGTCCTTCCTTCACGCAGCAACGGAACGGAGCAATTTAAAAAAATCAAACATTTTTCTATCTCTTGGCCGAAGTTTACGCTTAACCAAACTTACTTTTCTTCATCATTTTACTTAGGATTGAAAAATAATTTCATATCTTCGTAAAAAGCGGCAATATTTTGTGTTCTACAGTACAAAAGTGTAGTACTCTGTATATATTTAGTAAGAATAGATTATAAATATATGTTACATACATAAATATCTACTGTGTTTTTTTTATTTATTTTAACTGTTATACTAATTATAGGTTTTATTACATATCTTCAATATTTTAGTGCGATGTTCGTACCTACATAAAACACACATGGTTGCTTATGTCCCCATACACACACGCACACAAATGCACACGCCACGCACACACATTTTATACTCTTAGAATCAATAGGTACGTCATTATGAATGAAATATAAAATCTCCCACATTTTTTGGGTAATCGATTCGCACTGTTATTACCGAAGTCACGCACATTAATGCAGCCATGGTGCGTAAGATATGCGAGTCACGTGGTACTCACGCACACATGAATCAAAGACTGTCTTCACTATGAACGTTGCGGTGTGTTAGCAACACGGTATCTGGACCTATAAAACATCTTTGTGTTTAACCTTCTCAAATATGAGATGTACGTATACTCTATATTATAACTTTGCTTTTTTGATAAATTACATGTAGTAAAAAATTGAAATACTACTAATCTTACGGATTTTATCGATTTTAACTTTAATTTGTTTTTATTCCCAACATTTAAAGTAATTTTCAGTGGTGAATCACTACCACCTCCCGAGTGTCTTCCAACAGGAAAACTTACAGCAAATACATCCAAAAAACACATAAAGGTTTTAAAAGAAGGCCAATTAAAAATTTTTCGAATAGTAAAACCTAATATAACGAGTTGTGTGAAATAATAAAAATTACATATACGCATATTACAGAGATTACTGAAAGAAACAATTATTTGCATTTTTTTTATAGAATAAGGGTGATAAACGAGCACACATTTCAACTGATGGTAAGTAGATGCTGTGGCCTAAACACATATTCATCTGTATACCCTTCTAAGAATAAAAATGCAGATGCTTTGTCTGTCACCCCTGAGAAAACTAAAATAGAATGGCTCGTTTTGCTCCTAGAATACTTTTTGTGCCAGTTAAGAGTCTCGGGTTTTCTAAACTCTACATACGAAACACAGCAGCATTAAGCTTATTCTATGAGAGAATGGTCCTTCCCCGCTCAACTCGACCTATTCGAAACAGATATAGAGTTAATTAGTACTTAATTTATATAGACCATAGTAAAAAAATCATCACAAATCTTTTGCTCTATTGTCACATTCCACTCGCACACTGTAGTTGACTAAGAGAAGTTGTAAGGAAGCCGGGCTCGTCCACTTGAGTTGGCACAAGTGAGTATAACAAGCGGTTAAGTTATCGTCAACGTGACTCGCGAACACAAGAGACTTTTCAACAATAGCATGATATTCCGCTGGTAGTATCGATTAAATCAAAGGGATGATAATGTATCAAACAGCATTAGATACGACTACATATATACTGTCGTATAACTCAAGATTCACCAGATCCTCCATATTAGTTATAGGCTACTTTATTTTGGAATACTGTTGACGTTTTTGAAAATAAAGACTAGTTATATTTTAGGTGTAATTTAGAGTATATGTGTGGATTGATAATATATAAGTCAGTCCAAAGATGACGTCCTAAAGTTAATTCGTTCGGAGCGAATAACCTAATTGTACATGGTAGAGCTCACTGAATATCTTAAAATAGTAGCTTCATACTGTTGTGTTCCATATGATGAATATAGAGAAATTATTTAACAGCAAATTTTACTAGAAACGAGATATCCTATCTTAGTCTTTAGGGGTGAAAACGCAGCGGCATTTTGATTGTTAATGAAGGATAGATGTAGAGCATTGTGAGCTACAGTATTCGCTTAACAACAGGTGGACAGCGAACTCATTTGTTATTTTTATTTTATAATATATATTATAAAATGTGGGTCCTCCCCTTTACTAAAGAGAGGACGGAAAGCAACCACTTTGTCTCATGGCCGCATTCCTTTGAGATAATGCAAAATGTATCACGCCATCATTCCAAATATACAAAAGAAAATTTTAAGAACAATGAGAGAAGAAAATTTTAAGAAGCAATGTTCCCACGTGTAAATATAATTTTTAATGTTGGGGTTAAGGAACGCTTTAGTGGCAACCATTTATTTATTCATTTATTACACCTTATCAAACGTTCATTTTTGAACATAATTCTTCCCAATAGATTGACTCATAGGGAAATAGTTGCCACGCTAGACAGACGGGTTAGTAACCGCAGTTGTTTTCATTAATTTGAAGTGATATGAAGAAGATGTTGCTGTCTTCTTCTCTCTGTCTCGGTTAATCTGTCTATCAGTTTCCTTCTGTCGATTCGCACTTGCGTGTTGATATGGGGCAGTGGAATTCCTTACGCCCCCATTGTGCAGCACTTACTAGCGATGCCGATGGTAAAATTGTTTAAAAATTTCCAGCGTTTAATGAAGTTGGTAAGCCAGTGAATCCGATAAAATTAAGTAACCTTTAAATATTCACGGATAATAACTGTGTCATGTGGATAATTAATAGAATCGGGGGTTACTTTGCGGAAGTCCATTATACTAAAGTTGGATATGGGTAAAGTAAAAAAAAAATCCAAGTTGAGCATCATGTGGATTCAATTCTAAATTCTGAATATGCATTAATATATCCACTATTCTCGACACACCAAATGGGATTATATGCCCTATTCTCTGTGGTTCACTAGGGTGAGCAGATTCATAACTACACTACTAAGTTTTATAATCGGCTAACTAGTAGGTTATTATTACCTATACCAACATAGAAGCCACCGTGAAGATCGAAATATTTGCATAAATAACAAGATTAAGAGGAGGATGTAAATTGTAGTTTTTGGCGAATCGCATATTAGAAGCTATTTTCCGTTCCGGGAGGATATTTTTCCAAATCGGGCGCCTTTCAATCTCGTCGATACATGATTCACAGGCCTAGACTGGTTAAAATACAAATTGTACAACTTTTATATCTCTTCTAAATATTCCTACAATGGCAATTTGCCACGTGGTGCTCATCTAAGAAGGCTGTGATTGTACCAACTACATAAAAGCTCATAAGGCGCATAACTTTAAAAATATTTACTCACTCTCAAATTGTGAAAAATTTAAGAAAATATAAAATAGACTACAAGATACATTAACGCGTGGCATTTGCTACTGCATAAACTTTTAATTAAATTCTTAACCTATGCTATGACATGTTGCAATAATACTCTGTATGTGTTACAAAAGATAGATAAAAATTTTAAAGAGACAATGCGGAGCATTAAAAAGTAAAGTATCAGCCTACACGTTATACTATTGGGCACCGGTTTCTTTTCATTCCTAAGAGAATTTAGGGCAAGCAAGAGTTGGCCACGATGCCCCAATGTGTGTTGGCCGACTTCATATGTCCACCTAATGTTTTCCTTGACCGTAGAGCAAATGTAAATCAGTTCTAAAATTGCAATTAATATTTTCAGTAGTGCATGAAATTTTATTTTGTATTTATAATTTTAATAAAATTAAATTTATTAAAAAGGTTTACTTACCATTGTTACAGTTTTACATACAAAATATATAAGTGTAATATAGTCATATACTAATTGCACAATTACTTACAGGTAAACACCACTAAGCTATAATTAAAAGTCTTGATTTACGTAATACGTTAAGAAAATATCATTAAAATATTTTAAAGCAAAATAACTACATAGTGATTTAGATCTCGAAAGATAGAACCTATCATGAGCTATTAGAATAGGTACATAAAAGTAAATGTCTTGGATATTAAAAGGAAGACTTTTCATATAATAAAGCTCAATTTTTCGGTTTATAGAATCGTTATATTGACTACGTACCTAATGTCTCTCAGTTGGCAATCTTTGTCCTAAAATGAACGGTAACCAACCCTTTTAACAGTGGTAGAGCCACGCGGCAGCTTTTGATGTCGCACGAATGGGCCGGCTCGAACCGGGGTGGTACCACGACCTCACAGAATACCAGCGTGAAGTAGAGGTTTATATCTGCGTTTCGCTTGGTGAGTGCAGGTGGCCGGAGGCCCTTTTTACTGGAAATGAGGCATTCCATCTTAGTCCTCACGGGTGACAACGCATCTGCATTTTGATTCGCAAACGAGGATAGATGTAGATGTCTATGGGCCGCAGCAACCACTTACCATCAGGTGGACTGTGTGCTCGTTTGTCACCCTTATCCTATAAAAACAGCATCATTCTACGTTGGGCAAAGAAGAAGTAATTTAATATATAAGTTGGCGTTGTTACTGGTTCGCATATTTAATCTATTTTGATATTATGTTATATTTTCTTCTACCTTTTCACTGTTTCATAAATTATTTATAACACAGAGAAATATGCCTACTATTTAAATATATTTTGAAAGTTATTTCTAACAAGTGAGTGTGAACAATCCACCGAGCTATCACGGCTTAAAGTAAACCATATTGCTCTTTAAGTTACAGTCACAGTATTAACAAATAACTTCCTATCTGAATTCTTTGTATCAGAATGATTCTCTAAGAGATGACTCCATTGTGTCATATGCTGTAGAGATTATTTGTCCGGGGGGTCCACGTGTGGTGAAATTTCTAGAGGAACTGTAACCGCGCTTGGTAATAGAAGGCTGGTTCTTTTCTCGCTCAAAAGCTAAGCATAGCCTTTAAACGAAGAAACGCAACCAGCGATGTTGGCACTTTGCCGCGGGAAGTAGGACTATAGGATAATTAAAAATTTAAAACTAAAACATTTGGTTTCTTTATTATGGTTTCTTAATATTATATATATATATATATATATATATATATAAATATATATATATATATATATATATATGTTATGTAAATAAATGATATTTAAGTAAAAAAAATGTATTAGCGCCAAGATAGAGCATCGTCATCAAAAACTGATTAAAGTTGCTGACAATTTTCTAGCGAACTCACGCCGCAGTGAAAATTCTTTCGATTTAAATTCATGGCACAAGTAAGTTCACTAGCGACCACTGACTCGAAACTAACAATTTATTCTTATTTATAAACATTTTTTATATAAATTAGGGTGGCAAACGAGCACACAGTCCACCTGATGGTAAGTGTATGCTATGGCCCATAGATATTTACATCCATCCTCGATCAAAATGCAGACGCGTTGTCACCCTTGACGACTAAGAAAGGATGCCTCGTTTCCAGTAAAAAGGATTTCCGTGTATCTACACTCACCATACGAAACAAGGACGCATTAAGCTGCTATTTTATGCAGGTATTCTGTGAGAGCGTGGTCCTACCTCGGTCGAGCCCAACGACTCCTGCTACAACCATATAGCTGCAGCGCGGCTCTACCAGATAAAAACTATTTTAAGGTGGTGGTATTACGTATTTTTTCAATATTTGTCAGCTATTTTACGTACACTAATGGACAAACTGCTATAATATAAGTGATCACAGTCAATACACATGAACGCCAAGGGCATTAAAATCGGGTCAGTGATAGCAGTAATATGTACTAATAAAAACCCTCGTTTCATATAAGAATTTAAGGTTATCTCTTAGACTGCATATTGTATTTATTTGTATGTACACAATTGACAACATTTCACAGGTTATATAACCAATTATGCTGTTTTTATCTTTAAAATAGGTCTATAGGTAGTCTTATAATAACTTTTAAGAAGATCCAAAGATAATTTAACTAATAGTTATTTCATGCTCAAATTATGTTTAAATGCTCTGCATCAACATCTTTGAATCACAAGACCAGAAGGGTTTCGGTCCCTATTAAATTAAATAGTTTGCGTATTGAATCGTCGAAGTCGTTACCACAGTGATATCTTTTAAAAAATATGGAAATAAGAGAGGTGACTTTATAGATTTCTTTTCTATACAGGTTTTTATTTTATTAACTTCAATAACAGCACTGTTGCCTTTATGCTTAAGTAAAGTGTTTGAGTTACATGCTTCACATTACACCCAAGTTTCGCAGCAAATTATTATAAGTTGTATTACATTTTGGAAACACATCGATGAAACACTCAGTATCGATCTTTTGAGGGACGAAGGGTCGAGTAACTTATGTGTTGGACCCTCTGCGATATCCCACCTATTTGCGCCCTTCTTTTACATTGCTCGAGTTACTTCTAACGTGCATGAAAAAATAAATGGAGATGAAATGTTTTCCAGAATATCATAAGATTTTCTCTTCAAATATAAAAGAAAAAATATATTATTTTTATTAAGTATTTCTATTACAAATTATATCTATGGTCACAGAATAATTTTTAACCTTTATTAAGTACCTATTTTTCGTTACAAATCCAAATCAGTTTGTTTTATAAGTAAAAAAGTTTAAAAATAATAAGTTTATTTTCTTCTCTTCCGTCATTTAAAAAATAGAAAATCGTTGATAATTCTACTTTATATATAGCGGTATTAGAATTACCTGTCCCAAAAGTATTGAGTTGTAAGGTGTAATTACGATAAAACAACCTTTTGTCAAAATGCCTACTTCATGCTATCACCCTGCTAATCAACGAATGAGGCATTGGTGACCAATGTATGTCGGTATTATTCGTAATGCCGAACCTTGACTCACCAAACGGTAATGAGGAATAGCTTTACCGATGTGAGGACATTACCTCGGCGCTCTTCGATCAACAATGCGCTCACTACCACCTGACTAGTGTGGTGAACTTTGGGCAAAATTTTTAAGTTACGCAGTTCAGTAAACGATTTTACATTTGCAAACTGTTATTTAAATCTCATTTGTGTGTGTGTGTGCGTTTTTTTATAAAATGTATTAACAAACGAGCTTCAGTCTACCTGATGGTAAGTCTCTACTACAATTCATAGACACCTGTAGCCAACTACAAACCAAGAAGGCTACAGGTGCGTAGTCACCTCTGAGGAATATAAGGGAATACATCACAACCTGTTATTATACTGGCCTTGTTCCCTTCAGTCCGAAGCACAGAAGTGCACGCACCGCCATTTGGCGGCAGAAATAGGTACGAGGATGATGCCAAGTCAGACGGACACCGTCAGATAGAAAAGAGTGCTTGCAACCGTACGTGGAACCACTTTGTTAGGATATATTATGTAGCACTATTTTGTCCTTTTCAGTTTTTAATTTGCATACCGGGCTTCTGTCGATGAAATATATAGAGGTTTATGATAATGGGTTTTCAAATAAGGGCGGGTCGTCGTTGACAGGCTGTGGCGGCCATGTTGTTGCAAATTGTTGTCAAATCTATTGTTTATTATTCTATTACTGATTCCAAATCATCGTGGCAGGTTACATGAGTGAAGAACACGTACAAATGATTTTTTTTAATCAAAATTAGTGCTTGTTAGTGCAAATGTTGCGCGCGTTACGCCCAGTTTACGGCAGATTATGTGGCTTTTCAAAGTTGACTCTGCAATGTTTGGTGCATTTATACGAAACGACAGGTTCGGTAAATAATCATAAGCAAACACCAGTAAGTCAAAAGCACGATCAAGAATGGCCAAGAACATCGCCGATGTCCGTGAAAGTGTGCAAGAAAACCCGAGGCAGTCAAGTCCACGCCATGCACAATAACTTGTCTTTTCGCAGACTACAAATTGGTAGTTTTTGCATTGGGACTTAAACCTGCATCTATAATATCTAAATAACCCAGGAGTTTAAAGTTTAAGACCTCTAATATTGCCGTTTCTTCGCTAACTGGGTTTCGGTTGGAAGAAAACCCAAATTTTGTGCGAAAAATAATTTTTAGTGGTGAGGTGCATTTTAGATGAATAGCTATGCTAATGGGCAAATTTGCCGTATATAGGGCAATGCTAACTCACATGAGATCCACCAGCTTACAATGCATCCACAAAAAGTTACTGCTTGTTGCGGATTTTGGGCCAGCGGCGTCATTGGTTCGTACTTTTTCAAAACTACGTTGGTAAGGTCATCACTGTCAACGCCGAGCGCTACAAATCAATGATAACCAATTGATTTTGGTTCACATTGGAAAATTCTGCATGAAAGATTTTGAGGTAGAGTTATCTATCGCTACCAAAATCATGCAATTTGACCCCGCCGGAGTTTCTTGTGGGATTTTTCAGGTTTATTCCAATAAGCCTCACACGACCAAAGTCCTCAAAGTCAACATAAACCAGGCCATCGCTTAATTTTACTCAGATTTATGCGGCAGAGTCATCGTAAATTCCATAGTGAGAAGTCACGGTGGACATTTAAACGATATATACCATAGTTCATGAAATTCATGGACCTTTAAAAACATTTCGTTACCACCTCACACACGGATTGTTTTATTTCATTTCAATATCGACCCGTCCTTATTGGAAAACCCTTTATTAAAAAAAAAACAACATATCATATTTCTGCACACAAATTAATTTCATTTCTTTTCTCGAAAACTAATTTATTGAGTAATCTATTAAAATTACTGTTAAAAAAGAAGGAAAAAAAATATCGCAACTAACGGTAAGAAGGACGTTCGATTCTATGATCTATGAGATGAGGAATTTGCTTCTGCAAACACGAATTTGCTTGCCAACCAAAACTTATACCCATCAATAACTTTTGATAGCCTGGTAATGTTGATAACCGTACGGGTTATTACTAAAATGAATCATTTATGAATTAGCGGCAATTACCAAAACGGTCACTGTTAGGTCACCGTTGCGTTGTAACAGTCAGTAAGGTTAATTATTAAAATGTATTTGTGAATATTGTCAGTATACAACAGAACATTTTTAACAAAACATTATTTCTATGTTTATAAAAATAGTTTTCATTGAAGTTATACTTCTTTTGGGGCGTTTGGAAAAAATTATGAGAGTGAATTTTTACGATGCGCGAGCACGCTGTCACATAAAAGCGAAAACTTCAGTGGGGTAATTGTCTCTCAAGTTTTTTTGTTTTGTTATGCTAAAGAAGTATAATTTCCCACGTGCGTACGTAAGTACACACACACTTTTTAGGGTTCCGTAGCTCAAAAGGAAAAAAGCGGAACCCTTATAGGATTACTTTGTTGTCCGTCTGTCTGTCTGTCTGTATGTCTGTCAAGACCCTTTTTCTCAGGAACGCGTGAACATATCAAGCTGAAATTCATATCAAATACTCAAGTCTATTGTCCCTTAGAGCTGTGAAAAAATCAAACTTCCAAGCCAACGCAATCAAAAGATACATCCGTTTATGCCGTAAATTTTCGACATTTGCATGGGAATCAAAACCTACAGGGTACTTTCCGTGAACTCAGAATCTTGAAATTTGGTACGAAGTAACGTTTTATAGCACAGATAAAGGAAAAATTGCGAAAAGCATAAATTTTTAGTTACATCATATAATAAAAATATTTTTAATAATTTTAAACTTATGTACCTACAGATTTGTTCGGAACCCTCGGTGGGCGAGTCCAACTCGCACTTTGCCGGTTTTTTTTCTAATAAAGCACGCACGTACTACGCAGAATTTTATCATAATCCGTGTAGTGGCGGTGTAAGAATATCCACTGCTCCATATCGTTCCCACGTAAGAGGCGATGGAGGGGGAAACAAACCAGGAGATGGGCAGCAGCGTCTTCCTCATAACAATAAATAAAACTGTGGTCCGTGCCGGTGCTGCCGACCCGTCAGCCAAGCGCAGCAACAACCAAGAGAGATATATCTTCAGCAGTGGACTTTTGGTAGGCTGTAAGAGTGAGCATTTATAGATATAAATATAGCGTCGAAATTATATAGAGCCACGTACAGAATATTCAAAACGGGTTTTGATAAGCGAAGATATAAACATCGCTTTGTTTTATTATTAATGTAAGATAAGGCTAAATCAACAATAGCTGTTACGTTGCCAATATTGTTATCGTTATTTTAATTAGGACCTTGAATTCGTTTAGCCTTACAGCAGCCGTATTGTTCGACGAATGTTAATAAAAGTGAAGTGAGACATTCTAAACCTATCAACCTATCTCAGCTCTATCTGTTTCTCTAACTGTTATTAGATGGATGTTAAAGAACACAGTCGAACTCTCATGTTAAGTGGATGCTGTGGCCAAGCCCACATCTTGGTGCCATCACTTGGCAGTAAAATTCAAAATAGAATAGAATCATTATTATTCAATAGAGATTACAACAATACTTATTGAAATTATTTTTTACTTTTACCACTGGTTCGGAAAAACCTCCGTCCTGGCAAAAACCAGTCAGAAACCCAGCGCGGCTTTTTTTAAATGAAACAAATGCGGTGTCTTTCTGATATGAAGATTTAATGTCTCTGTATCACTAATAATCTTCTCCGCTTCTTTACACTCAGCATACGAAACACAGAAGCATAAACGACTGCCAGATTTTACTAATAATCCATTAACAATTCATTTTATGTCAACGTATTTAGTCTGAGGGCACGGGAGTGCCCCCGTCAAATCGAGCAAAGAAAGAGCGGCACGGCCGTACCATCAATATTGATGTGGTCACTATAAGATGTTGTTAAGTTAGCCATAATAACTTGAGAAAGAAGGACTCATAAGTAGGGACTGAATAAATTAACCGAATTGGTATTACATGGATCTCACAACTTTTTACGGTAGAAGAACTGAGTCGCGAGACTTGGCTTTTCTAACAAGTTATGTTTTTGATGGCATTTTTTTTTAGCAAAAGTAATTCTATGTCAAAATAACGGAACGATGTAATTTTTACGTCCGTTTGAGAACTTTAAATAAACCTTAAAACATTTTCGGTTTCGTTTTATACCAACCACTATTTTATAATAATTTATTGTTAGTTTATTTTTATTTCTAAAGTTACGAATCATCATTATTAATTCTGCGACTGGAAGCTGACTGACTGAGTTGACTTTACCTTCACATGCTCTAAATGCCTGCCCAAATCTCGAATATGCCTACCTGTTTAGAATTGAGATTATAATTTGCATACCAGACAATAAAAAGCAATAGTTTTAACATAAAAACTAAAGACAGTGTGCTGAAAAAAAGGATTCGAAAGCGAGATGACTACAGAATGTATTAAAGTGTGCAAAAGAGAGAGAAACATTGTTTCAAACGGATTTATTATTTAATCGGAGCGCGACCTACCGCGAGCGCACGAGCGGTCCCTACGGTCACGCACTAATTCTTGTTCAAATGTTTTTTCTGACAGCGATTTGTTTTGCAACAAACAAACAAAACATGTTGCGTCCACAGACATATAATTTATTTTATTCCTGAATGCTGTTGCTGACTGTAAAATGAATGATATTACGTTAGCTTAAACCAACGCACAAAAGAGGCTAGAAGAGTCTTTTTGATTGGAATTTTAATCTTAACTCTTTCATTTTACTTCAGATAAAATTGGAGACCAATTCATATTATGTATTTATACATTATATAATAATTGGTGCGTCTGTTAGTGATCGTGTAACTTCTTGAACGATTGGACTGATAACCGCACTATTATTTAGTCCTTTTCCATTCCGTACGGCAGAAAAGTATGATGGAATATCCAGAAACATTTTGTAAATGCCTATCTTCAAATGACTATTACATACACGACTGCCGAACGGGGAGTTCATAGCTGGCTAAGATCAAGGAAAGATACATGTTAGTTATTGGTTATGATACTGATGATAGATCGGTACAACATGAATAAAAATGGATTGCAAATGAATTTTTTATACAATAAGGCTGACAAACGAGTCCTCGTAATGGTAAGAGGATGTTTTTTCTGTATATTTGTAAATTCACGAGTTGTTTTTTTTTATAGGGTAACACTTTTTTACACAGTAGGATTAAAAGTTTATGAATACACTAATTGTTCCTCGTGACTTCGCCCGCGTGTTAATTGGGGTTTTAGTTTTTTGGGCGGGACCTTAATTCGTTTTCTAAAATAAAAGTTACTCCTTATGACATCGGCTATCTGCCAGTGAAAGTCCCGTCAAAATGTGTTCAGCCGTTTCAGAAATTAGTCGGAACAACAGACAGACAAAAATTAAAAAAATCGTGTTTTTGTTCTACGTTTTTTTGTTAGTTTTGACATTACGAACAGACACTTCAATTTTATTTATTTGTATAGATATGTATGAGACTGATTAAGAGTAATTAATAAATACTGTATTAATTACAGTTCATATATCAAGAGTGAACTTCTAAAAAAAAAATTGATTTTAATAAGTATATGAGACTGACAGACCTCATCGCTACTTCTTTGTTGATTTTCCAAAGTTTATGAGACTATTGTAGTAGAATAATAAGAATAACATAAAACAACAAAACATTTTTCGTATTTTAAGCCAGTTTTATTTAATTTTCTGCTTATTACATTAATTTATACTTGTTGATTTAAATCAATGATTTTTTTTTAAATCAATATCAAGCGATTTAAATCGTGATTTAAATCATGATTTAAATCATTCTGATTTAAATTAGCCAACCCTGTCCTTGGGATTAATATAAAAAGCCTCGTTACCAGTAGACAGAGTCTCCAGTAATCTAAACTCGCCATACGAAACACAGGAACATTAAGCTACTATTTTACGTTGGTATTCTGTCAAAGCTTGATCCTTCCCCGGTTCAGCTGATCTGTTCGCGCGGCCACTATAATATAGCCGCAGCGTGACTCTACCACATTTAAAATATAAAATTTTTCCCCAAATGCCATTCTCCACTGTATTATTACCTTAAGTGGCGATAAGTGGTGGTAAGTGGTTTGATAGAAAATCAATCCCAATCACAATCTCACACACTAGAGTGGGGACCAGCTGGTAGAGATGAGTCTTGCGCTCAGCAAGCATCATCTCAAAACATACTTCATTTCGCGCATTCATGGGAATTGGGAAGTCAGAAGTGAATTCATCCTCATCATCATTCATTATTACAGCCCATCGAAGTCCACCTCGAACATAGGCCTTCCCATAGATTGCCACGTAGGGGGCACATTTGTTAAAGCAACCTTTACAAATTGGACGCTCGGAAGAAGCTAATGCCCATCTCCAGTTACAGTTTCTCCCTTTCTGGCAGTGGGTTTGAAAGGGTTGTATTAATAATTATATGAATGTGTGAATATGTTGCCCTTGTGGCATTTTGGTTAAATCAAATCGAACAAACAGCAATCACATTAATTTTAATAACATATGATTTTATAAATTAATACACATTAACGAAATGAAATATATCGTTGATATCGTACAGTTACTTCAATTTATTTCATTTTAATTATATTTACCAGTAGCGTTTTTTAATATGCAAAAACAGTATAAGGAATTCACAAAAAAAATATCTGGATGCGCGCCAAAAATCATTCCACGTTACAGTGTGAAGCCAGCGAACAATGGAGCATGGAGCCTAACGTAACGTACAATTGTTAAATAATAAAACTCTCGTAAATTTGGAATCCTTTATGCCCGGGCTACACTAACGAGAAATGCCGTTAATTATCGCGTTGATGGGGGTGTGGCCACCACTTAACGCGATAATTCTACAACGGCAAGAACAACGCCGTTTCCCGTTGGGCGATAACTCGAGTGGCGGTACATCAAAGAGATTAACGCAGGAATTAACGCGTTGAAGCGGCCACACTACGTGTCTCATTGTGCACGGTGAGCGCAACGGAGTCGCACGTATGGCTACGATAGAGTGGAATAATGAAAAAGTTATTACGTTTCTTGAGATTCTGCAAACAGAGCCATGCTTAGGCAATGCTAAAATATATTCATATAATTAAAATTTACACTCATCAAATATAAAGTAGCAGCGTCAACGTTCATCTTGCTTGAAATTCAAGGAATATTAACGTAAAGTGACCATTCGTCCCGTTTTGAACAGGACTGTTCCTTTTCTCGGTCACCTGTCCCGTTGTCCCCAAACAAAGGTCCGGGACGCAAAATAGTCTCGTTATCCTAAACCGCGAGAAAATTTAAAACAATGAAGTTCGTCAGACATGAACGGTGCGACGGACGGTGCAGGACCGACCCAAAAATAAGCGAATGGGATAATTTAAAGTTTTCGCAGAAACTCGTTGGGTGATTCAAACATTTCTCACCAACATTCTCAACATAAATTCTCTTCCATTTTAATCGAATATATTTTATGTAGACCTGGTACAAATGCTCCAGTAGAAAAAGTATTTTTCTATTATGAATAAATTGTGGACGTCTGAAAAAAAATCACTTACAGGTTTCAGTTCTAAAGGCGATGTTGATAACAAAAATCAATGTAAAAAAAAATTGCCCTTATTTAAAATCATCACCGACTTGATTAAAGCAAATTTGTTCCACTGACAAATATAAATATAATTAAAAAAATTGTTGCATTTAATAATTACTGTCTGAGGAGCTTTGCTTTAATGAAGTTGGTGAACTGGTGATTAATTTTTATTTTTCACAATTTGTTAAAATATAAATAATTATAATTAATGTGATTATAATTATAGTGAACACTAATTGTATAAAGTTACAGTTTTTAATTAAAAAACATAATTTTTATTACTGTTAACCTGCTAACTGGGAAGTATAAATAAACCCATGTCCCGTTTTGAGTTAAAAAATAAATGGTCAGTATACTTTAACGCCGTTCAACGGCGTTGAAATTGAAATGAAGTCGATCGTTCCAAGTGTGGCCACTCAGTTTATCGCGTTAAAATTAAGGCAATAATTGTTGCGTTTTTGGGCATTGACGTTTCTCGTTACTGTGGCCCGAGCATTAGAGATAAACATGGTTTCTCATGCTCGGGCCACAGTAACGAGAAACGTCAATGCCCAAAAACGCAACAATTATTGCCTTAATTTTAACGCGATAAACTGAGTGGCCACACTTGGAACGGTCGACGTCATTTGCCGTTCAACGGCGTTAAAGTAAACTGACCATTTATTTATTAACTCAAAACGGGACATGGGTTTATTTATAGATACTCCCCAGTTAGCAGGTTAACAATAAAAAGAAATAATTATTTATTTAAAAAACTGTAACTTTATACAATTAGTGTTCACTATAATTATAATCACATTAATTATAATTATTTATATTTTAACAAATTGTGAAAAATAAAAATTAATCACCAGTTCACCAGCTTCATTAAAGCAAAGCTCCTTAGACAGTAATTATTAAATGCAACAATTTTTTTAATTATATTTATATTTGTCAGTGGAACAAATTTGCTTTAATAAAGTTGGTGATGATTTTAAATAAGGGCAAGTTTTTTTTTTTACATTGATTTTTGTTATCAACATCGCCTTTAGAACTGAAACCTGTAAGTGATTTTTTTTCAGACGTCCACAATTTATTCATAATAGAAAAATACTTTTTCTACTGGAGCATTTGTACCAGGTATACATAAAATATATTCGATTAAAATGGAAGAGAATTTATGTTGAGAATGTTGGTGAGAAATGTTTGAATCACCCAACGAATTTCTGCGAAAACTTTGAAATTATCCCATTCGCTTATTTTTGGGTCGGTCCCGCTCTCGCACCGTTCGTGTCTGACGAACTTCATAGTTTTAAATTTTCTCGCGGTTTAGGATAACGAGACTATTTTGCGTCCCGGAGCTTTGTTTGGGGACAACTGGACAGGTGACCGAGAAAAGGGACAGTCCTGTTCAAAACGGGACGTATGGTCACTTTACGTTAATATTCCTTGAATTTCAAGCAAGATGAACGTTGACGCTGCTACTTTATATTTGATGAGTGTAAATTTTTATTATATGAATATATTTTAGCATTGCCTAAGCATGGCTCTGTTTGCAGAATCTCAAGAAACGTAATAACTTTTTCATTATTCCACTCTATCGTAGCCATACGTGCGACTCCGTTGCGCTCACCGTGCACAATGAGACACGTAGTGTGGCCGCTTCAACGCGTTAATTCCTGCGTTAATCTCTTTGATGTACCGCCACTCGAGTTATCGCCCAACGGGAAACGGCGTTGTCGTTGCCGTTGTAGAATTATCGCGTTAAGTGGTGGCCACACCCCCATCAACGCGATAATTAACGGCATTTCTCGTTAGTGTAGCCCGGGCATCAGAAATAGTATTTTATTACTAAAGCAAAGCAAACGTCTCGTAAAATGCAAATAAACGTTACGATACCTACCAAAAACGTGTACTTATGATTTACTTACCACTTTAATTTTGCTAATACATTGTTTTACTACCTAAATTATTTTTAAATAATGACGTCCTCCTGGTCGGTTTTCATTGTGGCAGCAACTTCTAAATTAAATGTTTTTTTTACAGACTAAACGTACGACAGTATTATTATTACTGAATTACGAATGGTTCGACTCATCCGGAGAAGTACCGTGTGCCCACAAAATACCTACCAGCATAAAATAGCAGCATACTGCTGTTGTGATTAGTCCTGTTTGATTAGAACCCTTTTTACTAGTAATAATCCTACTTTAGAAGTGACAACTTGTTTCGTTTATAATAAAATAGTAAGAAATTATTTATTTTCTTAAAGAAATCGTACATTAAATAGAGTCTCTATAACTCTTCTAAAATTGGTGGGGTTCTCTTGTGATGAGTGACGATTCACGCATTGAAACTTGTTGCATACTGGTGGCAACGCTTCTTTGCTTTGATTTTTAATCGAAGATAGAAGTATGTAAGTGTCTACTGATAACTGCATTCAATTAGAATTAGGTGGACCGTGTTCTCGTTTGCCACCTTAAGTTAAAAAGTAACATACTGGCAATGACTTATTACTGATTATATGCGATAAGATACGAGTTAGACTAGAATACAATGTCAGAAACAAGATAAATAGTCAAAAAAATGTGCGTGTAATTGTGTACACACGTAGGTTAAATAATACTCGTGCGGCCCTGGCGGTGAGACGTTACAAGAAAACGTTAAGTTTTTGTTTTATAAACCGTACTAAATTCCTCTATTACGTTGATAAAAAAGTGTCACTTCAAAAAAAAAATATTCGTGTTTTTCGCAAACGATTGGCTTTGATTCTGACACCCCAGAGCCTGCGTGGTCCGTATATATATAGCGGTCACTGTCCGTGTCGTTCTTTGATCATAATGCCACGCGGTTTTTAGAGAATTGACATAGATACAACTATGAAACAAATACAAAGAGGAGACGTTTTTAACAGTGGTAGAGCTAAGCGGTGGCTTTTGCTGTCGCTCGGATGGGCCAGCTCGAACCGGGGTGGTACCACGACCTCACAGAATACCAGCGTGAAGTAGAGGTTTACTTCTGCGTTGCGCTTGGTGAGTGCAGGTGGCCGGAGGCCCAATTCCCCCCCCCCCCATCAACATGGTAGTGGAATTAAATAAAAGACTACCCCAAGAGGGTACCAGCACCCCTGGAGAATCCCTCGCTGAGCATCCACGACCAAACTACTCCACTCCTGGGCGTGGGTGCTCAGGCTGCCCCGCGTAATCTGGGGGGGGGCGAAATTCCGCTCAAGACGAAACCTGCTCGGGGCAAGCGGAGCAAGAAGACAAAGGCAACCCCTGCCACGCTTACCGTGGATTTCTGCAATATCAGGGGACTTCATTCAAACCTTAACGCCGTCCACTACCATCTGGAGATAGCTAAGCCGGCCTTGCTCTTTCTTACCGAGACACAGGTGTCCTCTCCGGCTGATACTTCGTATCTCTCCTGCCCGGGGTACAAATTAGAACACTCGTTTGTGCCCCGGGCTGGAGTTTGCGTGTATGTCAGAGAGGACATCTGTTTTCGACGCCTCGGCAGCCTTGAAGGTACGGACCTGTCCATCCTATGGCTGCGCGTAGCTAGCGACGACCATCCCCGCGTCTACGGGTGCCTCTATAGGTCCCATAGCGGTAATGCCGACACAGACCGACTCATAGACCACGTCCAAATGGCTGCAGACTCCGTGCTACAACAGGTCCCATCCGCAGAGATCGTGATACTCGGTGATTTCAACGCCCACCACGCTGAATGGCTTGGTTCTCGTTTAACCGATCATGCGGGTAGATCTGTCTATGACTTTGCTTTGGCATATGGTCTAACACAACTGGTTACTTCGCCTACGCGGATCCAAGATGTGGAAGACCATGTACCTTCCCTGTTGGACCTTCTGCTGACCTCTCATCCGGACGGATATCAGGTCTCCGTCGATGCCCCTCTGGGCTCTTCGGACCATTGTCTGATCCGGAGTACGGTGCCACTCACGCTCCAATCGCAGTTGCGATCTACAGCTTGCCGCCGTGCTATAGGTCACTATAGGTCAGCTGATTGGGAAGGGATGCGGTCTTTTTTTGCATCCTACCCTTGGGGGCGGGTTTGTTCCTCGCCGGAAGATCCCAGCGTTGTTGCCGATTCTGTTGCTGATGTGGTACTTCAGGGTATGGAACTTTTTATTCCATTTTCTGTGGTGCCCATCGGAGGCAGATCCCAGCCATGGTTTGGTCGCTCCTGTAAAATAGCATCACGCTATAAGCAGGAGTGCTACCAGGCCTGGGCTGACGCATCAACGTCTCGGGATGTAAACACCAGCGCATTAAAAAAGAAGTATAATTCCGCCTCCAGGTCCTTCAAAAGCGTCATTGCCAAGGCAAGGTCTGAGCACATCGGCAGAATTGGCGAGAAGCTAGTTCGCCTTCCTTCGGGAACCCGTGCATTCTGGTCTCTCGCCAAGGCTGTCCAAGGGAACTTCTGTCAGCCATCTCTTCCATCTCTGCACAGAGAGGACGACTCACTGGCCCATGCCGCAAAGGAGAAAGCCGATCTGTTGAGCTCTCTTTTTGCGTCCAACTCGACTCTAGATGACGGAGGGAACACACCGCCGACCATCCCGCGATGTGAGTGCTCCATGCCGGATGTGCGATTTACACAGCGCTCGGTCCGCAAAGCACTCTTCTCCCTGGACGTCAACAAGTCGAGTGGGCCCGATGGAGTCCCTCCCATTGTGCTGAAGACGTGTGCTCCGGAGTTGGCACCGGTTTTAACGCGTCTTTTCCGGTACTCCTACTCCCAAGGCGTAGTCCCGAACTCATGGAAGACAGCTTTGGTGCACCCGATCCCTAAAAAAGGCGACCGCTCAGACCCGTCCAACTACAGGCCTATCGCCATCACCTCCTTGTTCTCCAAAATAATGGAAGCCATTATAAACTGCCAGCTCATGAGGTACCTTGAGGATCACCAGCTGATTAGTGACCGCCAGTACGGTTTTCGTCGGGGTCGATCAGCTGGTGATATTTTAGTCTACTTAACTCATAGATGGGCGGAGGCAGTAGAGTCCAAGGGGGAGGCATTAGCCGTTAGTTTGGACGTAGCGAAGGCCTTTGATCGGGTCTGGCACAAAGCGCTTCTTTCGAAGCTTCCTTCCTATGGGCTTCCCGAGAAATTGTGCAAATGGATCACCAGTTTCCTTGCTGATCGGAGCATCAAGGTCGTAGTAGACGGTGAATGCTCTGATTTCAAGCCTATCAACGCTGGTGTTCCACAAGGCTGCGTGCTATCACCAACGCTGTTTCTCCTGCATATCAATGATATGTTGCTAACTGGCAGCATTCATTGCTATGCGGACGACAGCACTGGTGATGCCTTATATACCGGCCGTGCCAATATTTCTCGGGAAAACGTCGCCGAGTACCGGGACAAACTTGTGTCTGAAGTCGAGTCTTTGCTTAACAAAGTCTCGGATTGGGGGCGACTAAATCTAGTCCAGTTCAATCCCAAGAAGACACAAGTTTGCGCGTTTACCGCTAAAAAGAACCCCTTTGTCGTATCTCCTCAGTTTCAAGGCACTCCCCTTACTGCCTCAGCCAGTATCGGAATCCTTGGCGTCGACATATCGAATAGTGTGCAGTTTCGTGGTCACTTGGAAGTGAAGACCAAATTGGCCTCTAAAAAGCTTGGCGTGCTCAGCAGAGCGAGACAGTATTTCATGCCGGCACATCGCTTGCAACTTTACAAAGCGCAAGTTCGGCCCCACATGGAATACTGTTCTCATCTCTGGGCCGGGGCACCCCAGTGCCAGCTCCTTCCACTTGACCGCATCCAGCGCAGAGCGGTTCGAATCGTTGACGACCGAGTTATTTCTGATCGGCTCGATACACTGGCACTGCGTAGAGATGTTGCATCTCTTTGCGTATTTTATCGCATTTATCACGGGGAGTGCTCTGAGGAATTGTTCGGACTAATTCCAGCCGCTCAATTTCACCATCGCACATCGCGACAAAACTCGCGTTACCATCCATACCATCTGGATGATTGGCGGTCCACGACTGTGCGATTTAGAAGAAGTTTTCTCCCTCGCACGACTTCCTTGTGAAATCAATTACCACCAGCGAATTTTCCGGACCGATATGACTTAGGAACCTTCAAGAAAAGAGCTTACACCTTTCTAAAAGGTCGGCAACGCATCTGCAATTCCCCTGGTGTTGCGGTTGTTCATGGGCGGCGGTAGTCACTTACCATCAGGTGAGCCGCATGCTCGTTTGCCCCCTATACTATAAAAAAAAATAACGTTGTAATTAAATTTCACTATGTAACAACACGTGACAATTTGCGGTGTGAGGGGATGCAAAGCCCCGCCCCCTTTACATTATCTACATCTACCGATAAATAGTAAAACTACTCGAATCTTTCCATATCGATGTTGCTATGTAGCTTAGCTACCTTGACGGCAGATGACGGCATGTCCACAAAACGTTATAAAATATAAAAATAATATTTTGGCGATAAAAATTTCTTTATTTTGCATTCAGACATAAGGAAATTTTAATCGCAAAATTTTATTCTTATAGTTTATAATCATTTAGAATTAAGAATTTCTTTCTTCATTAAGAAAAATTCAGAATGCAAAGCAAATTACATCACTTTCGTATGATTATTTTATCATTACTAAGCTCAACGTACCTTTATATTTTTAGTTCACAGGACACAAAATGTCGCCATCTAGTGTGGAATATATTTAATTATATTTGAAAGCCGATGCAAAGAGATTTTTCTAGAATTATTTTAATAAATTAGGTGTAAAATTACCTACAAATGAAATGTGATGCCATCCATAGCATCGGAGCGTCTATCTCATGGAGCAAGTACATTCAGACAAAGAAATTTTAATCGCCAAAGTAATATTTTTATACTTTTCATAATAATTTTGGGAACAAGCCGCCATCTATCGTCAAGTAAACCTCTTAAAAAATAACAAAAAGACAGGGCCGCAATTAGAATTCAATTATTTTACCCAGGAACCCAACATTCAATATTAAAATGAAGGAAATTGTACTTGGCTGATTTTTACGAAATGTTTAAGTTATATTTAAGTGACATTCTATATGCAAAAAATCACTTGAACACAATTTAAATATGTTTATCATTTCGTGAAAGTCAACCTTCAAGAAATATTTATTTTATTCATAAAATAAAGTCTCTTTGAAACTAAATATTCTATGTTCAACATTAAGTAGGATTTTTAATTTGGAACTAAATATCCTACTTATCTCACTAATATTATAAAGGCGGAATTTTGTGTGTTCTTTCTGTCTCCTTGAGCTTATTCCACACTAAGTATGTACTGTGTATGTGTAATTTTTTCACGTAGTAACGGCTGGACTATTATTTATGTGTGGGCTCTGAGAGAGAACAAATAATAGACAAATTAATATAATTTTATTTACAAATCAATTAAAATATAAATATTTTATTCCAAATAAGGCATCCGAATGCACTTTCTGAATGCCAATCTAAGAACATTAAATTGTATTTAAGTGATTCTTTGCATATAGAATGTCACTTAAATATAACTTAAACATTTCGTAAAAATCAGCCTAAGTACGATTTCCTGCATTTTAATATTAAAAGTTGGATTACTGGGAAAAATAATTGAATTCTAATTAGGGCCCTGTCTTTTTGTTATTTTTATGAGGTTTACTTGACGAGAATACGGCCTGTTCTCAAAATGATTATAAACTATAAAAATAATATTTTGTGATTAAAATTTCTTTATGTCTGAATATAAAACAAATTTCAGCACCTTCGTATGATTATATTACCAGTACTGAGCTCTACGGACCTTTATATTTTTAGTTCACATCGAATATATTTAATTATATTTGAAAGCCGACGCAAAGAGATTTTTCTAGAACTATTTTAATAAATTAGGTGTAAAATTATTTACAAATGAAATGTGATGCCATCCATAACATCAGAGCGTCTATCTGAGTAGTTTTTACACAATAAAACACAACACTTCATCCTTTTCTTCTTAATACTACGAAAATACACCGATTTGCGATTTTTTCAACACATAAGCGCACAGGACCAATGCTGACAGTATACTAATTAAAGCCACGCCCACTATGATGACGTCAGGACCTACTTAGAATCACAGTGCGCAGTTGATTATGCCGTCTCCCCTTTGTATTAGCTTCATGGATACAACATACGTGCATGCATGCATCGATGTAGTTTATGTTATTTTCTCCAGCATATTTTTACTATTTGGTGTGTAGAAATAAAAATATTATTTAGTAACAAATATATCTATGACAGTTAATAATTGGTATAAATATTAATGGCAAATATATTATACTTGGCGAACTTCACATGTCTTTTTTTTATAGGATAAGGGTGACAAAACGAGCACACAGTCCACCTGATGGTAAGTGGTTGCTGCGGCCCATAGACATCTACATCTATCCTCTATTACAAATCAAAATGTAGATGCGTTGTCACCCGTGAGGACTAAGATGGAATGTCTCATTTCCAGTAAAAAGGGCCTCCGGCCACCTGCACTCACCAAGCGAAACGCAGAGGTAAACCTCTACTTCACGCTGGTTTTCTGTGAGGTCGTGGTACCACCCCGGTTCGAGCCGGCCCATCCGTGTGACAGCAAAAGCTGCCGCGTGGCTCTACCACTGTCTTCTAAACATTTTTTCTTATTTATTAGACATGCAGGTTTCCTCGTAAGGTGGCGGACATTTCCTTGCCCTAAAACTCTCTCAGAAATCAGAGTGGGGCTTGTACGCAGCATTGGGACATATATAGGCTGTAAATATATTAACTATGTTATCTTCTACTTAATTTTTGTATCTATATACACATACCAAGCGATATTGATTAATATTTATAAACATGTTTCGTTTTATTACAAAAAGTTGTTTATAATTAGTCCCAAGTTTAAATAAGAGTCTAAGAGAAAAAGAGAGTAAAAAAATCCGTGGAAAAGATGATAACTTAAATGTAAAGTATTAAATGTGTGTGACAGTAAAAGTAAAATTTCGCGAATATTGTGTCGCTGCGGCTTTGGGATTTTTTTTTAGTTAGAAAGAAAGACTTCAAAACCCAAAGACAATCAATGAACCACACTTTGTAGTAAAAATTATATTATAAACTTACGACAAAGTGCCTAAAATTTAATAGCACATCTTGATAAACAAGACCATAAATTTAACCACAGGTCGGATATGTTCATTATCCACATCTACATATTATAACAACCACAGCATGTAAGGTATCTCGATATAGTTGTAAATGCTTCTAAGAAGTAATAATATACAAAAACCTATGCCATAATATGGGAGATTTTACTGATAAAGCACTTTAAAGAGAATCGTAAAATCTTTATAGTGATAATTTTTAAATACGAGTACGATCTAAACTTTTCTCGATTCACAATTTACTACTTTGTCGGATCGATAGCGTAGTGGCCAAGTACTTGGCAGAGACACTGCGGGTCTCAAGTTTAATTCTCGCATGTAACATAATGTAAGCAGACTTGACGACTTCCAGCCTCCCGAACAAGCCGGTTTCCGAAAGGGTTTTAGCACCATAGACCACACACAAACCCTACGGCAGTTTTCCGAAGGGTATGTATATACATATCCTTCGGAAAATTGTACAGAAGTCCGAAGAGTACAATTTGCCACTATGTCTGGCGTATGTGGACTATGAGAAAGCCTTTGATTCCGTCGAAATTTGGACGGTGCTGCAGTCCCTTCAGCGGTGCCAAGTAGACTGTCGGTATATCAAAGTGCTGAAGTGTTTGTACAGTAGAGCTACAATGGTTATCCGAGTACAGAACTAGAGTACGAAACCCATCTTATTGCAAAGAGGTGTAAGACAGGGTGATGTTATATCCCCGAAACTCTTCACCGCTGCATTGGAAGACGTTTTCAAGCTTCTGGACTGGAAAGGATACGGTATTAACATCAATGGCGAGTACATCACTCACCTTCGATTTGCCGACGATATAGTCCTTATAGCAGAATCGCTGGAGAACCTAAGCACCATGCTCAATGACCTCAATAGTGTCTCCCAACGAATAGGTCTTAAGATGAACATGGACAATACAAAGATCATGTTTAATGTCCATGTCACACCTATGCCGGTAGTTGTTGGGAGCACTAAACTCGAAGTTGTTGACGAGTATGTTTACCTGGGACAATTAGTCCGACTAGGTAAGTCCCAACTTTGACCAAGAGGTCAATCGACGGATGCAACTCGGCTGAGCAGCGTTCGGGAAACTACGACACATCTTCTCGTCAGACATACCTCAAAACCTTAAAACGAAATTGTACAACCAGTGCGTGTTGTCAGTGATGACTTACGGATCTGAGACGTGGTTCTTCACTGCTGGCCGTATGAGGAAGCTCAAGGTCACTCAGCGAGCTATGTAGTATGCTCGAAGTTTCTCTGAGTGATAAACTTAGAAATGAGTATATCAGCAGTAGAACCAGAGTAACCGACATAGCCCAACGGATTAGTAAGCTGAAGTGGCAGTGGGCCGGCCATATATCCCGAAGAACCGACAACCGATGGGAAAGAATGGTTCTTGAGTGGCAGCCTCGTACCGGTAGGTGAAGTGTAGGTGGATGCAGGTGGCTCAGGACCGTGCTTTGTGGCATTCCTTGAGGGAGGCCTATGTTCAGCAGTGGACTTATGAAAGGCTGTAATGATGATGATGATTATGTAACATAATAAATATGCTTTAATTCCTCCCTCCCCTTCCTATCATCGGGCTATCAGGCGGCCGGTGAGTCTTTACCCCTTGATGTTGTTAATATTCCTCGCTTTCGAACAAAATGGTTTTCTTGACCGTAAGTAATGTCTAAATCTGCCGGCGACTGTTTGTATTTCCGATTACTATATGGACGTCTTTAAATCAAGACTGAATAGGTTTTTGTTACGCTAAAATAGAGCCATTTACTATGTAAGACTTTATCCACTTACCATCAGGTGGAGTTGTAGTCAAGCATCGGATAATGAGTAAAAGAAAAAACAAGTACATGTATGTCTAGTCCATTTTTTCGGGTCTGAGTGGTTTTTTTTTATAGAATATTGTGACAAATGAGTACACAGTCCACCTGATGGTAAGTGAATGCTGTGGCTCATCTAAATCTATCCTCGATCAAGAATCAATATGCTGATGCCATGTCAACCCAGAGGACTAATATGGAATAGCTCGTTCCCAGTAAAAAGGGTCTCCAGTTCTTTTTTAAAGTTATTTTACGCTGGTATTATTTGAGAGCGTGGTCCTTCTCCGGTCGAGTCGATCCATTCGTGCTACAACCATAATATAGCTGCAGCTTGGCTCTGCCACGTCTAAGTGTATATCTATACACCACTATGAATTTAAAGCGTTTCCACGAAACATAAGAGAATTCTAATAAAAAGCTAACTCCAAAAAAATTTAAAGTTTTATATGGCATATAGATCAGCAGATTACCGAAAAATAATTAGGGCGTCAAAAGCAGTAGTTGAAGTTTACGATAGAGATTAAAAAAATATCATCACACGAGAAATTTTGTTAAGCTGTAGTCCCAGGTGCCAGCAGAAAGTGAAATATCTGAAAGGAAGTTTCTTCCCTTGCACTAAATACAAAAGTGTGTGCTGTAAACGACAATAAAATAAATAATGAAAGCATCCTCCGGAAGCGACGGTCGAAGTAACACATGCGCAATGGGGATGGCCATTTTGAACATCGGACTAGAGTATAGAATCAGACCTAAATTAAAGTGTTAATGCAATTGTGTGCAGGTACTAAAGTGTACTTAAAATTGTATATGGTATATGTTATTTAAAAACACGCACAGAGTAAGTAATGCACCGATTTATTATGTACACGAGAATATTATTGATAGTTGGCTTTTTTATATATATATAGAGTATGTTGAAAGACATGTTCATACTTCTCTTCTACATGTCGAGCCCAATTACACGCGTCTTATATAACAAAGAACTCATGTTTAAATCGAAACAGCAATCTGTCAATTAGAAACAAATAATCTATATTTACAATATCGTTAATTTATCATTACAGCTCTTCACTAACCTAATGATGCTAATCATAAGCGTCCCCCCAAGTAATTCCATAAATGACGGTTCTAAACGACTTGCATCCTTTGATTTCCTGAAGTGACAATGGGCCGGCCATTTAGCATAATGAAGGGATATCGTAAATTAACCAAAACTTGCTAATGTCCTTAACCTGTCATGTTTTAGGAATAATACAATTAAAATTATGTGTTTAAGTTACCAAGAATTACGATTGTACTTAGAGTTTTACACTTTAACACTTTAACAGTGGTAGAGCCACGCGGCAGCTTTTGTTGTCGCACGGATGGGCCGGCTCGAACCGGGGTGGTACCACGATCTCACAGAATACCAGCGTGAAGTAGAGGTTTACCTCTGCGTTTCGGTTGGTGAGTGCAGGTAGCCGGAGGCCCTTTTTACTGGAAATGAGGCATTCCATCTTAGTCCTCACGGGTGACAACGCATCTGCATTTTGATTCGCAAACGAGGATAGATGTAGATGTCTATGGGCCGCAGCAACCACTTACCATCAGGTGGACTGTGTGCTCGTTTATCATCCTTATCCTTTAAAAAAAAAGATATTATTAAAAAAAAAACATGCGTGAATCTCGTGGAACACTCGGTTGGAACAAAGTTCCTGTCGTAGTATATTATTATTATTGATAAACATATTATATTATTGAATAACAAATACAAATAAATTAATTACTAGTGTCTATTAAAACGAAGCGTAATTTAAAATAAAATAATATTTCTTTCATGACAAGATAAGAAAAAGTGCGAGGGAGATGGATATTATTCCATCTCGATTCCTTACAGCCGCGAAGGCCGTACACGTCTACCCTACTTCAGAAGGAGTCATGACTGAAAAATCTTACACTTTTCTCGCATAGCCCCCATCCGCCAAATTCGTACCGTCCGATAAGGAACTTCGTTTCAATAATTGACGGTACTGTGGAGCAGCAGCCTTGCAATGAGTTGCAGTGCTAATCCTGCACGGAACATGAATTTGTATGGGCTATTAATAATTGTTCCATATCTGGATGTTTGTCCTTACGAAGTTGGTGTTTGTAAACTGCCCTCACAATACAGGAGAAAATCCTAGTGTGGAGGTAACGTTTTTAACTTGAAATCAATAATAATAATAATAAAATGTATGGGTTCAAAACTAATTTGAAGCAATAAGGGTATTATTATACTATAGGTTATATATGAGGCAATGTTCTAATGTACGGTAACGGTTTTCATATCTTATATCTCAGTGCTGTTTTTGCGAGAGGTTTTTAGAGCAGTAACGTGTCTGTCACGCTGAACAATGCATGTTGATTGAATTCACATCATATTTTTAATTTCTCAGATGTGCACTGCTAAGCACGTGATAAACCAGCACTTAAATTGCAATTAAAACTTTCTTCGATATTGGTGGGATTGAACTTGATTTTCTCGCGTAGTACAAAAATTTAAGCTTAGCGCTTATCCACTGAATTCCCACAGCTCCTTTATATTATGTAATGTATTGACACACATAAAATGTTTCTTAAACTGTCAAAAAGGCAGTTATATTATATGAACCACAAAAACAATATTGAGTGATCTCTTAGTTACCTCCAGATGTTATAAATAATTATCTTGTAAGGTAACTCTTGTTAAAATGGTCCTTAACACAAGACCGACCTCCATTAGGACAAAGCCAGGTACAATTTTTTTTTAGTGGCCTTGGTTTTGGATCGCCTTTTGTCTCGGAGTAATGCTAATCGTTTCCTTGCGAAGTAATTATACGGAGAGTTCTTAAAATCTCGTTTAGACCTGCGCTCCCTAGTTAATAATGAAGGCAATTAATTTACATAGGTAACGTTGGCAATAATATTACAGTATTTTTGACTTATGGTTGTGTGTTAAGGCTTTAGTCATAAAAATCATTTAAATTGGAATTATTTTTAACGCGTTTTTATTAGCTCCGCGTGTATCTATAATATAAAAATGAATCGCTGAATGTGTTGCTAAGCGCAAATCTTGAGAGCGGCTGAACCGATTTCGCTAATTCTTTTTTTATAATATTCCTTGAAGTACGAAGATGGTTCTTGCGTAGAGAAAAATTTAAAAAATTGCCTGAAAAAGTCTAAAAATAACACTTTTCTATATTCCCATACAAAAGATCGTAATAATATTTAAAAGTCAATTTGAACTTTAATACCATACCATAAAGTTTAAGTGTTAGTGGAGGGGTTCCGGGAAGGCAAAACAATGAAATTATAGTAAATTTCACGCGGGCGAAGTCGCGGGACACAGCTAGTAAATCTATATATCTATCTATGTGTCCATTAATGTAACGGAATCTTTGAATGTAATTTTCATCAACTTTTAGGCGGCCGATTGGCTTGAAAATTTGCACTCGTATCAAAGATCGATGACAACACAATCATTTAATAACTTTATCCTAGTGTCGTGATCATGATCAACATTTATCAACATTTATTGTTTCATCTTCCTCGTCTTCGTTATCCACCATCAGATCACCAGGATAAAGCAAAATAATTTTATCTTTAGCGTGTTTTTTTTTAGTTCTTTAAACAATAATTTAATTATTATAAGATAATCTTATGTAAAGTACCGTGTAGTGGCGGCGCACAGAAACGCATCGTATTTATTTTATTGTCATTTACTGCACATACACTTTCTATAATAAGCGCAAAAGAACATAGTCTCTTTACTACTCCACTGCCTCATATCATCCCGTGGGTGTCGTAACAGGCGACAGAGTGAAATTGTCTGCAGAATCTTCCCGGTAACAACTCCTTAGTTATAAAAAATACTGCGGTCGCCACGCCGCCTGCAAGCGTGGCAACTGTGGCAATTATCCCTCCTATGAGTCAATCTAAAGGGCCTGTGTTCATCAGTGTACTTTTGATAAGCTGTAATGCATGAATGAATGTATGTATATACACAAATATGAAATTATGTTATTAAAAAAAAGTACGATACAAAGTGTAAACATTATGTGTAATCACTTGTAATACCAATTCCTACCCTCCACAGTATCAGTAATGTATAGGAACGTAATACGCTTTTACAATAAAGTACTTATAAAATATCCATAGTACGTCTTATTACAAAACCTCTTTAATTTAATTGGTAGCTTCAGATTTAAACCATGGTTTAAGAACGGTCCGTTTATGTATATAGTACAGAAGTCCCTTAGTCTTGTTGTTACGATTAATCATCGAAATTCGACTTTTATTGTCAAAGTCAATACTTCTAAAGTATTCCAATCTTGTTAAGTATGAAATTGATATAAAGGTCGTTTTAGTTTGCGTATTTCTGCAGGACTTCTTTCGTGAAAGAGATTTTAGTTTAAGTCTAGGACTAATTATAAACTATTTTTAACCGATTTCAAAAAGGAGGAGGTACTCAATTTGACTGAATGTTTTTTGTGTTACCTCATAACTGTTTTCTCGCTGAACCGATTTCGATGACTTCTATTTTATCTGAAAGCTGGTGCTTTTCATACGATTCCGTATAAATTTGATCAAGGTCTGACTAGTAGGTTTAGAGTTATCTTTAATAATTTATATTGAAGTCGATTATACAAATTTTTTAATTTTACCACTCGTTGTTAAAGCTGAGCCTACCTTTCAATCACAGAATGTTTATTAATAAAGGGATTATTATAATATTACCGAATACAGAGTTGATAATATTCCGTGGAAATAAGGTGAAGCAGTTTATAAAACGATTTCTCATTGTAATAATTTGTATGGCGTACTACATTATTAAGTGCTACTTTTATAAATAATCGCGCTCGGTTTCTTGCTAGGAATAACCAGGTCGGAGCTATTATCCGAGCAGCGGATGACATCCAATAACGGTTACACTATGCTTATGATGAAAATACTTTTAATTATTATTTATTCATTAGATATTATATCGATATATAATTGTAAACATTATATAAAATTACGTATACAATAAGCCCTATAATATAGCCCCATTAGATACCAGTCTTATAAAACTATAGACGTTTGTAAAACAAAACCTATTAAAGATGTAAGTTTGCTTTACAAAAAGTTCGAGGGTCCGCACAAATTAGGGAGTTTAATCGAGCGCTCATTATATTAAAAGACGTTGGTTTTAATTAAAAAAATATACTTGTGTATTTTTTATAACTTGGATGTTGAAGAATAAATTAGTAGGTCCTTTGTAAACCTTCTTAATAAAGTTTATCAATTTTTGCTTATAATTTTAATTACATAAAAGAATAAGTTTTTATTTATGAGTAAAGAAAACGTTTAAAAAAACGATAACAACGTAATTAATTTTCCGAAATGGGCCTGATATCCTGAGGGAGAGACTGAAATTAATATTGTTTTTATTTAAATGATATTTCCATGTTTCTTAAACAAAATGAAATATTTCGCAATTTATTAAAACGTTATATTAGAAAAGTTAAGTGTAAATAAAGAGCTTCTAAAATATAAAATTGCAATTTTTTTTATTAGATAAGGGTGACAAACGAGCACACAGTCCACCTGATGGTAAGTGGTTGCTGCGGCCCATAGACATCTACATCTATCCTCGTTTGCGAATCAAAATGCAGATGCGCTGTCATCCGTGAGGACTAATATGGAATGCCTCATTTCCAGTAAAGAGGGCCTCCGGCCACCTGCACTCACCAAGCGAAACGCAGAGGTAAACCTCTACTTCACGCTGGTTTTCTGTGAGGTCGTGGTAACACCCCGGTTCGAGCCGGCCCATCCGTGCGACAGCAAAAGCTACCGCGTGGCTCTACCACTGTTATATATAACATAAAATATCGCAACGTTCATAAAGTTTTGCGCAATTTTGAACAAACTTATAAAGTTAAAGTGTCAAAGACAGAAGGTAAATTTCAATTTCAGAATGAAATTGTCATCGACATTAAAACAAATGTTACATTCTTGAACTAGTCTACAGCTAGAGGGCTTTGGTGCTATTTACCATTTTTTTCATTTAACTAACACAGGTACAGTTAACAGAATAATCATGTAAAAATGAAATGTAATAAAACTTCACACCACAGCGTTGGACGCTACTAGATGAAGACTCGACAAAGTTGGTGAATGAAGGTGGCTCTGGACTGTACTTTGTGGCAACATCCTATTTTTAACAACGATTTGTGATTAGTTGTAATGATGATCTGCAATCATTTATAAACAACTGATGGACTAGAATAAGGCTATCTGTTCCCTTCAAACCAAAATATAATAGTAATTCAACAGTGGTAGAGCCACGCGGCAGCTTTTGCTGTCGCACGTATGGGCCGGCTCGAACCGGGGTGGTACCACGACTTCACAGAATACCAGCGTGAAATAGAGGTTTACCTCTGTGTTTCGCTTGGTGAGTGCAGGTGGCCGGAAGCCCTTTTTACTGGAAATGAGGCATTCCATCTTAGTCCTCACGGGTGACAACGCATCTGCATTTTGATTCGCAAACGAGGATAGATGTAGATGTCTATGGGCTGCAGCAGCCACTTACCATCAGGTGGACTGTGTGCTCGTTTGTCACCCTTATCCTATAAAAAAAAATATTGAATCGTACTTAACAGCAGAAATGATGAAGTGAGTGGTCCATAATATGCAGACTTAAGAAATATATAATGTAACATGCACCTAAATTTACACATATAAAATTGTGATAGAACCAATGGGAGGAAATCTACGTGTCCGAGTATACGCGTAAGTCAAGAACGTACTCCTAATGTTTTATCCTTACAATTCCTTTACCGTCTCAATAATTTGATGATGCCTTATTTAATTTTATTATAATAATAAAAAAATATTTATTACGTATCGAGAGTTTTAAATTACGAGATGGCATAGTAGTAAGATTCCGTTTATGTTTTAAATCAAATAATCATAAGTGGTAAAGGGTACTTTCATACAGGAACCTCGAAACAATAAAAAAATTCCAAATCGTTTCAGGCGTCTTTAAGTAATCGGTAAACATCCATAAAAAAGATTCCGACGAATTGAAAAACTCCTCCTTTTTTGAAGTAATTTGAAGAAAGAAAATACCTTATAAACGTATGTGGCTTGAGTTTTTTTTTTTCGGTTAATTCCAATTTTATGCGTCGATTGAATACGTGCTCGGTGGTAAACATCGTAAGCTTACCTGAATCTCTAACAAAATCATAAATCACTAAAAGTACTCTCAGAAATGAGAGAGGCTCAAGCACAGTAGGCATATAGCACAATTTCACACCTACTCTTCATATTTAATTCCATCGTAAAGACGACATACAAATAATATAATTATTTGAAGTATCATGTAGCATTCTTCTATAATTCAAATATTCCGAAATATTTATTCGAAATCTATATTTGCTATAATTGTAATGGACTATAAGATATTAGCGTCGATTTGATGTTGAAGTCAATGCAAATTAAAAGTAAAAAACGACGTGACGCCGAAAAATTGAAATAATAATTAAAAATTTAAAATTTTGTACAGCCGACTTCAATACAAGTTATTAAGAATAACTTTAAAACTATTGGTCTGACCTTGATCAAATTCATTTGGGACCACATGTGAAGCACCAACTTTCAAATAAAAAAGAATCATCGGAATCGGTTCACCCAGTAAAAAGTTACACATAAAAAAAACATACAGTCGAATTGAGTACCGTCTCCTTTTTTGAAGTCGGCAGAAAAATAATTTCCACATAAACTAAAGTCGGTATTTAGACATCTATTGAAGAATTACGAGTAAACCATTTTCAGAAGCTATTATGTGGAAATAATTGGTTTTTGTCAGTTTTTAATTTTTATTAAAATAAATATTATGTTACCCTGTTGAGTGGTCTTAGGATAATACACATATTATAGACAATAATACACAGTTTAATGTATTAACTAGAATGTTTAAATGAGTACATGGAAATATTCATATGCTATTTTTCCACCCTCTTGGATGAACTTTTTTATTTAAATTTATATGGGGCCACCCGCGTAGTATAACCAATTTAATAAAAAGTAATTATTTCAATCTTCTTAGCTGTTTACGAGAACGTACATAAAAACATGCGCGTCGAATAGAAACCTTTTCGTTTTCTGAAGTCGGTTAATATGGACAATCATTATCTAAATATATATTTTACTTTTACTTTAAATGTTAAGTATTAAAATCTTAATACAATGTTGTTATTTTTTGGTTATCACCAGAAGCTGCGCAGGTCTGAGCAAACACAGATGCGTTTATTCTCATATAGCTATATTCAATGGTAGACCGATCGATATGACCGGTTGAAGGTTTTGTTACAGCATCAAAAGCATGAAATCCGATTCGAAGGATCCAAAGCATTATTACAAAACATTATTATCTTTCGTGAAACTGTGATACTACAGTACATTATATGTATATTAAGATTTAGTGTTCTATTAAAGATAGACTTCGTAAATGAACATTACAGTTTGCACAGTTAGTATTCTTTTAATGCTTTAGATCGACGTACGTAGTTAGAAACCTATTAATACCTAAACATTTAGTGTTTATATATATATATAATCTATAGGTTACATTATACTACCTTGTAAATACTGGATTAGCTTTAGCTTCCCACTTCTAAATTATACCTTATTGAAGCGTGACCTCCTCGTTAGACATCCATGCATTCTGTGCGCAGTAGCCTTTCCCGGTTTGGGCCGACCAATTCGAGCTGTAGAATGTAGAATGCCTTGTTTCAAGTAAAAAAGGGTCTGCAGTTCTCTAAAAACAACAAAAATTCTTCCAATTATACAAGTAAGCGTACAAACAAAGTATATGAAAATGTAATCAAGTGAAGCGGTTCATGCAATCACGTTGTTACATAAAACATAATGCCGTCAATAATTTTATCAATACAAACGTACTAAACTAGAATACGCACATAACAGTTACATTGAAATAAGAATAAAGAAATGTTTTAAGCGCGTTAATTACCTGTAAAAGTAAATTAAAGTAAATTTAATCGCACCAAGATTGAGTGACAACCTGGTGAGAATTGCAGGAAGTCTATGGATGCATGTGGCTCAGGAACATATTTATGTGAAATTGCTTGGCCGAGGACTACGTTCAGCAGTGGGTTTATGAAGTACGGTAATGATAATGATGATGATGAAGATGGGTTAGCTGGCAGAAATTGTGATAAAGGCACAAAAACTTATAGAGAAAAAATGTATACTTAACAGACGATAGTAAATTTTGAATAAATTGTACTAGCAATCATTACTTTTAAGTAAGATAAAAAAAACTTCATTTAAGTTGAAAATATACTTCGCTTTAAGCTACGGTTTTCCGGGCATCGAGGCGGAAACAAATTTTAAGTTGGACCTTTTTATACCTAATCTCCCCTACATTCTTTTTATGTCATTCGTAACTTCTACTTTAGATAACGTATATATGTATAAAGAATTTTCTGAGTTAGGTACATTGAAACTGTCTTGGGGTCTAGTATCATTAAGTTCTAGGATTATATAAAAAGAGTGATCTTATAAAAAGAGAGAGAATATGCTTTATCTAACTAAAGATTCCTACTTATATACTCTATTTTTTATGAACTGTAATAACAAACCAGCTTACAGTCCACCTGATAGTAAGTGGCTACGGTAGTCCATGGAAAACTGCAGCCAACTTCAAATAAAGAATGTTACAGATGCATTGCCACATTTGAGGACTAAGATGTAATGCTTTACATTCTGGAATTATGCTGGTTGTCTGTACCCTTGAGACATACAGTGCAAGTACTGTCTAAGTACTATGTGTCAGCAGAAAATGAAAAAAGGGTGGTACCTATATAATCTTATACATTCAACTAGCAATCCACTACGGTTTGGCATAGTTGATATCTGGATACCAAGTCCAATTGTGAATCAAAACCATTCTCTAATCAATTTAATCACACACAAAATTTTCAATCAAAATTTAAAATCGAATGAAATCCAGCCGTTTAGGTGTTCAGTCACACACCGACAGAAGAATTATATAATACATAATATTCATATGCTATACATATCAACCTTTCTCTTAAATCGTTCTGTCTAATAATAAAACCACATTAAAATCAATTAGTAGTTTACAAGATCTAAGAGTACAGACGGCGGGAAGCGACTTTGTTTTATACTATGTAGAGACAACATTACGCCTACGTGAAAAGCAATTTATGAGGCGTGCAGCGTAGCGTTGCTTACGGTAAATAACTATAGCTGCTAACTGCCACTCAGGACACTTTTTGTAAAAGGGAGAGGGCAGCAAACGGACATAGGGTTCATTATCATCATTATTATTACAGCCCTTCACTAGTCCACTGCCGAACATAGGCCTTCCCCAAGGAATGCCACAAAACACGGTCCTGTGCTACCTGCATCCATCGAATTCCTGTATATCTTAGCAGGTCGCCACTAAGTCTAGTGGGGGGACGCCCTACACTTCATCCGCCGGTACGAGGCCGCCACTCGAGAACCTTTTTGCCCCATCGGTTGTCGGTTCTTCGAGCTATATGGCTGGCCCATTGCCACTTCATCTTACTAATCCGTTTAGCTATGTCGGTCACTCTGGATCTACTGCGGATATCCTCATTTCTAAGTTTATCACGCAGAGAAACTCCGAGCATAGCCCTCTACATAGCTCGCTGACCGATTTGGAGCGTCTTCATACGGCCAATAGTGAAGGAACGAACAACTACCTGCGTAGGGTTGATGTGAACATTACACATGATCTTTAGTTTGTCTATGTTCATCTTAAGACCTATCTGTTGGGAGACACTATTGAGGTCATTGAGCATAGTACTTTGGTCCTCCAGCGATTCTCCCATTAGGACTATATCGTCGGCAAATTGAAGGCTAGTGATGTACTTGCCATTGATGTTAATACTGTATTCTATCGAAGTCTATTAGCTTGAAAACGTCTTCCAATGCAGCGGTGAAGAGTTTAGGGGATATTACTGTCTTTTTTTATTATTGTTACTGTCTTACACCTCTCTGCATTTGGATAGGTTTTGTACTTTGTTTCTGTACTAGGAAATCCATCTAAGTCCTACTGTACAAACACTTCAGCACTTCGATTCACCGATAGACAACCTGGCACCGCTGTAAGGACTGTAGCACCGCTCAAATTTCGACGGAATCCAAGGCTTTCTCATAGACCACATACGGAAGGCAAAATGGCAAATTGTACTCTTCGGTCTGTACAATTTGCCGAACGGTATGTATGTGGTTTATGGTACTAAAGCCTATTTGGAAACGGGCTTGTTCGAGAGGCTGGAAGTCGTCGAGTCTGCATGGAAGACAATTCTAATGACTCTCGTAAACAGTACGAGAGAGACTTGTAAACGATAAATCCGTTACCTCCTTGGGACAGATAGTCGCCCACCCGGTGTTAGAATAAGTTGCCGGATTCAACGATTACCGTGTCCTCCCCCTCTCTTCGGACTTCGGATAATCCTATAATATGCCAGCGCAACTTGTCTATCTTTTTTTTCCGTCACCAGGATCTTCTCATCATTTCTCAAGGTGCGTGCGTTTTATGTTGCTAGGTCGAGTCATCTTAGATGGTAACCGAACTTCCATCGGAGATTCTTAGCACCCCCAGACCCGCCGTTACCATGGTTACCACAGTAGCTAGGAATAGCAGGGGTGTCGGGGAGTGGGGGCCGTCTCTCCTTATGTTTGCCATAGCTGACACGCGCGGTAAGCGGGTTGGGAACCGCAGTATTTTATTGTACTATTGATGTTATCATGAATATGCTGCTGCCCATCTCCTGCCTGTTTCCCACTGTCACCTCCTATGAAAACCACGGGTAGATATGGGGTAGTGGATATTCTTAACGGCGACTACACGGCACATGCGATTCACCTGTTTTTCAAAGACCCATCGTCAACTAAGGACTTTCGCAACATCATAGGAGTCGCAGGTGCATTGCCGGCATTTAAAAAAAGTAGCGGGTTCTTTTCTTTACTGTGCAGTGGCAGTGTAAATATATCCACAACGCTTTATCATCCTGTGTGTCACGTAAGGGATGACCGAGGTTAAAAACTGGAGATTGGCAGAAGCGTCTTCCTAATAAACTGCGGTTTTCCGCCTGGAAAACGTGGCAGCTATGGGAAAGACTCTCTCTTATGAGGCAATTTATGGGAAGGACTATGTTCAGAATGGGCTTCGATAAGCTGTAATAATGATGACGATATTGAGCCCTTTTTTTGAAAGTCAGAAATAACTTTTAAAGATAGTAGAGTGCACAATATTTTAGAACGTGGCATGAAATCCTAGAAAATTGCACGGTGGTGAGTTGTCAAATATTTACATGATGTGGATGGAACTGCTATGAGTGACGCTATGTACAATGGTGATATTTAGCAAGTGGAATAAACCAAACAATTCTTTGGAGCATTATTCCTCGTTAAAAGATGCAAAGAGATGTTGTAATACCACAACTGTTTGTCACGCACGCTGCACGCTCCGCCTGCTGCATGCTTCAACGGAACGGGAGTTCAGGCCAAGCCTTTATAATATGTTTTTCTTTTTGCAGTCCAATTATGTCAATAAAACGGGTTTTCATTCAATATAACTTTCGTGTAGGATAAACCTTTATTGCATTTTATATATACATACATACATACATACATATATATATATATATATATATATATATATATATATATATATATATATATATATATATATATATATATATATATATATATATAGGGTATACATTTGATAAAGGTAAACTAGTTGTATTTTAGTTTACATTTATCAAATTTATACAATGAAATAAAATACCTTTATTTATTCGACGTAAGAGTAATTATAAGAAATAAGCAAGAATTTCCTTTGTCAAATGTTTTTTTTTAAACAAACTAAATCTACTACCGGTTCGAAATAAAGTTTCTATGACCGGATGAGACACGGCGATATATTCCATAGTGACTGTTTTTTTTTAAATTTTACATAGCAAAAGGTAGGTCAAACAGAATGGATCACTCATTGTACAATTTAATATAATGCACAAATCCTTTAGTTTTGTAATTATATTAATAATTTACAATAAACTTTTCTACTATCTATAATATCTCGTTCTACTATCGCCTAAAAATTAAAATTCCAACATTTTATCGAATAAAATCGTATCTAGCAATCATATTATACATATAAATGATATAAAAAGCACATTGTTAGAAAGATAAATGATTGTTGAACTTATTAATAATTTTTTTAAATCGATTAATTGCTATTTTTAAATAAAAAAGGGTTTTAGTGGCTTATGGTGTGGATTTATCATGTCCCTGTGGCTTGTAAACACTATAACTTTTGAAAATATCAATTGTTTAACTCAATCTATTTTTTAATCTCTTCATCTATCATGTGGGAAGCCACTGAATGTAAATGGCAGTGTAATTTTGTTTTGTTTAGCTATAATTATTTTTTTTCGGCTCCAAAATGGCGAAATTTTCGTTGATTTGGTTGCCTCGTATATAAATTGTTTCTGTAAATGGGGATCTACAGCCACAGAGTAGTTTAATTCACAGAGTACGTTTGTATTAAGTTTAGTTCGGCTTCAGTCGCCGCCGTGAGTGGACATTGTTTCGGTTGTTTTCAGCGGCTCAAAAAGATCGCTGTACAAATACACAATATTCGAATAACCAAACTTAAATACTTGATTATAATAATAATAAGAGATTTTTTTATTACAATATTTAAAAGCACAGAATAAATAATAGTAGTACGTATTAAAAGTAAGTAGTATAATTTTTTTTGTCGTGGGTGACATTTTCATGTTTTTCGAGGGTGTCGAAACCGATAGGGTTGTCGAAATGTAAATCCAAGATGGCGGCCGCAATAGGTATCAATTTTTTCATCATGGGTGTCATTTTCATGGTTTTCGAGGGTGCTGAAGCCGATAGTGCTGTCGAAATGTAAATCCAAGGTGGAGGCTGCAATAGGTATAAAATTTGTCATCATAGGTGTCATTTTCATGGTTTTCGAGGGTGTTAAAGCTGATAGTGCTGTCGAAATGTAAATCCAAGATGGCGGTTGAATTAGGTACCAATTTATTCATCATGGGTGTCATTTTCATGGTATTCGAGGGTGTTGAAGCCGACAGTGCTGTCAAAATGTAAATCCAAGATGGCGGCTGCAAAATATATCAAGTTTTTCATCTTGGGTGTCATTTTCATGGTTTTCGAGGGTGTTGAATCCGATAGTGATGTCGAAATGTAAATCCAAGATGGCGGCTGAAGTTGGTACCAATTTTTTCATCTCGGGTGTCATTTTCATGGGTTTCAAGAGTGTTGAAGCCGATAGTGCTGTCGAAATGTAAATCCAAGATGGCGGCTGCAATAGGTATAATTTTTTTTATCATGGGTGTCATTTTCATGGTTTTCGAGGGTGTTGAAGCCGATAGTGCTGTCGAAATGTATTTAAACTACTTTAATAATTCCGTATAATCATGTTATACGTAATTTTTTTAATGCGCTTAAGATATGCCCAATTGGATTTACCAATATTTATTATTTTACCTTAATTATTACATAATAACATAATAACGGAATAGCTATTTCTATTTCTAAGGAATGTTAATACGGTCGGTTTAGTGAATAAGTGACGTCTGCTTCTCTGGTCGGGAGACAAAGATGCCGCTAAACAAAGTGCATACCCCCTCATCTAATAGTTCGTTCCCTTTTCTCGATTGGGAGACGTAAGCCGAGGACAATTGCCCCTCGTAGAAATTCGAGTACGCCGCCTTTAACCCGCCAATACGCCCCGCGAGCAACGCAATACATTTGAAAGGAAGCTATACCTCGCATGCATTGCAATCATTCTATAGATCGTACAAACCTTAACTTTAATCTTTTTTAAAATAATAACAGTCATAACTTTTAACAGTAGTTTCAGACTTAAACTTCTTCTCAACATGCATCAGTAAACACAAATGCCACGTAACGAAATTACTGCGGCAGATTTCCCTTATCGAGGACTACCGAATTTTGGCAATTCGCCCAAATTTTTGATCACTGCACATCTGACATCGAGCGACAGTATGTCAGAGAATACTTAACAAAATAAACTGAATATTCTGTATTTTAGGAACTAATCCGGAAAAATTACCCTTCAGTTTAAAAAACTGGAACGGATCAAATAATAACAAAACCATGTTTTATTTAAAAAATAAAGAAATATTTTACTTAGCTTTTGGTTACACAAAAGTCATCCATGTTATAATTAATCTAAAAACAATGATAAATTATATATTTTATAACATAATTGCTTACTTGATTTTTTTTCATAGAATATGGGTGACAAACGAGTGCACACCACCTGAAGGAGTGTATAGGCTAGTAAATTGGCTTCTGCATCCACCTATGATGCTGTAGCCTATATACACCTATATCTATATTCGATTAAGAATCTAAATGCAGATAAGGTGTCATCTCTAAGGATTTAGGTGGAATGCCTCCTTATCAGTAATATGTCTTCGGTTTTCTTAACTTACCATAGGAAACATTGTATTAATAATGCTTTTTACATAAGTATTATGTGAGAGCGCTGTCCTTGCCGGTGGGCCTTTTATGTTACCCAATTCAGATAAAACATCACTTTTGGGCACCGCCGTATTACCCAAATGCGTGTTGGCAGACTTTACATGTTCTTCAATTTTTCAGACATTCAGCTTCCTCGTGATGTTTTCTTTTATGTCCTTACACGTGCTAAATCAGGACCTAAGACTTACAAAAAAACATCGGTGCCGGCGGAGATTGAACTCGGTTTGCCGTACTATAGAATTTTAAAGCGTGCGCTATTTCTCAAGCAAACACGGATACATAGTAGGAATTTGAGTTCCTTTTTTACATGTGGGTATGCCTACTCACACCCGTCTCGCAGGATTAAGGACACGTTACGTCGGACTAGCAATGACTAAAAATCTCACAGTGTTCCACCTTCGCCGTATATTGCCAGAACCAAAGGGACGATTTAAAAGGCCCCTAATTCAAATTAACCCACAAAAGTCAGTAGTGAATATCAAAATATTTCAAATAATCGCATTGAATCAAAATTTGAAAGGGTATTTTATTTTAGGTGCTTTTTTTTAGCTAGACGTAAGGGTATATATCACCCGCCTAAATACCGTAGGTTTAGTTAGAGCGAATGTCGGTTTAACCATTTTCTATTTACATCAGACAATGATTTCCTTGATAACGGGAAATTACTGACAATTGTAGAGATTAGAGTAATTGCTACCAACATACTAGAGAGGTCTATATTTAACCTACAAAAGAACGAAGAAGAAGCAAAAACTCTGTAAAAAACTGTTTTTTTTTAGAAGTATTTTTAGGTTTGTATCATATATTGGGTCTCTTCTGTAAACATTATCTGCCGCATGCCGTAAAATAACATTGCACCCAATACTGTTCATTTATAGCATACGAGTGTTAGTATAATTGCAGGCTGAGAGGAATTAAATCTTAGTCTTCAAATGTGATAACACATCTGTAGCCAATATTGTTTAAACGTGGTGAAGAACAGCCATTACAAACAAGCACAAACTGCAATTTAATTTAAAAAACAAGAGCATGTCCGCACCCACTTCATTTATTAATTTCCAATCTTAATGAATTGCAATTACCGCTAATTTTACTTCATTAACTTTAAATGATCTCTCGATATTTTTCATAAAAGTTGCTAGCAAAACCTTTGAAAATCAGTCGGCCATAGCTGGTTTATATTGCTCTTGAGTTTTTTAGGGTTCCATACCTCAAAAGGAGAAAACGGAACCCTTTGATAGGATAGGATAGGATCACTTTGTTGTCCGTCTGTCTGTCATTGTCATTGTCATTGAAATTCATATCAAATACTCAAGTCTACTGTCCCTTGGAGCTGTGAAAAAATCAAACATCTAAGCCAACGCAAAAAAAAGATACAGCCGTTTATGCCGCAAATTTTCGACATTCGCAAGGGAATCAAAACCTACAGGGTACTTCCCGTGAACTCAGAATCTTAAAATTTGGTAGGAAGCAACGTATTATATATAGCACAGATAAAGGAAAAATTGCGAAAAGCATACATTTTTAGTTACATCATCTAATAAAAATATTTTTAATAACTTTAAACTTATACACCTACGTATTTGTTCGGAACCCTCGGTGCGCGAGTCCGACTCGCACTTGGCCGGTTTGTTTTTAAATTTTTACCCAATTCAGATAAAACATAATATCGTTTACTTTTACCAATTTCAACATAGCGACTCCTTTCAAATACTATCGAAAATGTAAAAAAACCCAGAACATACGCAAAGTAATTGAATAATGACCACTAATCTGTATCTATATATTATAGGTGAAGAGAAAACCTAGTACTTATTTAAGCATATTGCAAGCTGGGATTTGGAATTATTAAAGTACTAGCTGTTCGACGCGACTTTGCCCGCGTGTTATTTGGGGTTTTAATTTTTTCTAATATACTTTAATATTTATTTAGTAAAACACTGTAATTTTGACATTATAAACAGACACATAAATTTTATTTATTTGAATATATTATAATAGAATTTTTAACCTGTTTCGGGTAGTTATTAGAGCTCCTTCCGCATAAAGCTTTCCCTCTCATTACTTTTCCTTGCCATCCCTTACATTTTTTCTGTTGCCTGTTGAGATACCTACGGCTACGAATATATATACTGGTGTAATCCTACGGGGTGAGATATAGCAATAAATTCCCCCGTCGCAACGCTCAAACGTTCGGCCTTATTAAATTTTAACACAGTTATATATATTATTTAACTTTTGGCTGAAAAAAGCCCGTTTCAACGTTCCGGAAAAGTTGTTTACCAATCGCAGGAAATGTTAATAAGGGTTTTTATAGTACTAAGTGTGCCCAACGAGCACAGTTAATTGATGGTAAGTGAATTTTGTTTCATTCTTATTTTCATAACTGCGACGATATATCGTTTAATTTGATATGCCATTTTTAATTGCTTTAATGTGTAACTCTATGTGTATGAAGCAACGGATGTGTTGTAATTTTTTTCTATTCATTTTTCTACATTATTTATTCTTCTTTCCTTTTATAGCCTAAAATGATAACAAAACTTTCATTGGCTGGTTTTCCCTCATTGTCATTAAAATGTATTTTGCTTCGAGTTGCCTGGTAATATAGAACTTGAAATCTCTAATCGAAATTTATTAGGATCCCGTATGGCTTGAAACCACCCTCCAATATAAACTACGCTGTCAAATATCTTGCTATCTTGCTATTAGTGCGTACCGCGAGGGTGCGGAAATTGCTCGCACATCTGCGTTGTTGTTTTTATTATTGGTAACAATTTCGGCACATTTCAGCTCGACTAGGTATGCCGAAATCTCGTCATGATTTTGATAACACTTGTTTTACATGTAATATTCTCAAAATGTTAAATTTAACCGAATGTGATGTTTATGGATCTGAATTTTATTCATAAATATTTTCTTTTTTATTTATTTATTGGTTATTTAGTTCAAATTTTCCAGAATATGATATTCAAAGCAAATAATATAAAATCCTTAGTAAAGGAAAGTAATGTAAAGTTAAAGCCTATACAAGTCCCACAGGCCTCCACTCATTTCTCAAAGGATTTTAGGGCTAGGACAAGATCTTCTTCGATTTTTCGAAATATTTTTTTATTATTTTTTTTTCTCAGAGATGCAGGTTTCCTTACAATGTTTTCCTTCACCGCCGAGCACGTGGTAAATCAGCGCAAAAATTGCTATTAACAATTTCATTAATTATAATTACGGTGGGGATCAAACCCAGATTACTCGCGTACTGTAATTACTAGCGCTCGCTGTAAATTATGTCCCTAAACCACCACGGCTCTATCTTCCTAATTCCTCAGTAACGATAAGGTATTACGAAATTTTAAAGTTGTAAACTGATATAATGATCTCTACACTTCTTCTTCATTTTTTCTTTACTTAATCACCTTTATAAAATAAACTATACAATTTTGTAACGGTTAAATAAATGATACGAACTAAATTTGCCTCTTTGAGACTGCCTCGTTGGTCTAGTGGTTATAAACGCAATTGCTGATCATGAGGTGCATCTGAGCAACCACGGCTCTTCTCTTAAATAAATGGTAGCATTATTTATACAAATTATATATTTTTAAATTTTAAAATAATTCGTATTTTATACGTTATTACATGTTAGTATATTATAAGTTAAATTTAATTCGTAATAATGTTCTCCAGACCGAATTTTGGTCACGCCGTCCAGTATCAACAGTACAGTGCCCAAGTACATATTGCAAGCACAGGTGCACTCTCTGTTCCCTCACTCTCATATTGCAATCTCGTGATCCAACACAACCGGAGGGAGATAAGGTGCAAGGCCAACGTCTTTACGTGCTTTCCGAGGCACGGTGCTTAAATACCGCCAACTTTCTGATTTCAGGCTGCTACTGAGAATTTCTTGATACAACGACTCGAACCCGGGACCTCATTTTTTTTATAGGATAGGGTGACAAACGAGTCCTCAGTCCATCTGATGGTAAATGGTTGCTGTGACCCATAGGCATCTACATTTATCCTCAATAAAGAATCAAAATGCAGATGCGTCGTCACCCATGAGGACCAAGATGGAATGCCTCTCTTCAAGTTAAATGGGTTTCCGGGTTTCTACACTCACCATACGAAACACAGCAGTTTTAAGCTGCTATTTTACGCTGGTATTCTTTGAGAGCGTGGTCCTTCCCTGGTCGAGCCGACCCAATCCTGCGACAACTATACTACTAATATAGCTGCAGCACGGCTCTACCACGTATAGGTAAAACGAATAAAAATAATCTTGAGGCACTTCATTTTCCTCCCAAGAACGAAAAAAAATGTTTGTATACGTAGCAGAGTCAACAAAAATACCTTTTACTCCGGCGAATCGTTTTAAAATGGCAAAATTCCCTGCGGGTGTACTTCGCACGCGGCGACCTTTGATGTCGCGACGGCGCCTATGACAAGATGCGGCACGTGCCGAAGCAGCGCGATACAAAGGCGACCGTATCTAAGCGAACAGATTATACCTAATATACAATATCAGTTAGTTCAGTATTTGTTCAGTGTGCTGTGTAGTAGCGGCTTGTGTATCCACTATCCTGTATCATCCTGTGGGTGTCGTATACGGCGATGAAGGGAAACAAGAGACCAGCAGCAGCCACTTCCTGCTAAATTAAAAATATAAGGTATTTCTTCTGTAAATAAGGCATGAGGCATTTTCTCTTTTTCCTCAAACGTGACCTACAGACTTCTTTGTTGCAAGTTGATAGCTGGTGTCCACGGACTACAGTAATCACTTGCCAGTGGACTGTGAGCTGATTTAACACTAGCAGTTTTCTTTTCATTATATTTTCGTAAGGTAATCTTTTCATATCTTATCACTCATGTCACCAAGCTTATTTAGATCAATTAATTTAATAATTTCTTTATAAAGTTTTAATTAGAAAACTCCGAACAATAACACAGAAAAAAATCTGCCTTAAACTTAAAAATACTCGTATTACCAAAAAATAACCTTATTATCATTGTCATTTATCAAAATTTTCGATGAAGTAAAAAGTAAAACTAGATTAAGTGAAAATATATTTTTAGTATAAAATCTTTGTCTACCAGCTGTTTTATTGTTTATAAATTTACAAGGCCGTTTCTAAGATATAAGATCAGTATGTTTGATCATGGGAAATATCTCTTAAAGACTTTAAAAACTATTCGTAAGCCTATTTTAAATAGCTAACTCAACAAAAATATTATAATTTATCAATAAAATCTAGAAAATTATTTGTTATTATAATTTGTTTGTGCCGTGTAGTGGCGGCGTAATAGAATCCCCTAGCCCATCATCCGGTGGTTGTGATAAGAAGGAGCAGAGATAATTTAAACAGGATTGGCAGAAGCATCACCCGATAACTACCCAAATTAATAAAAACTGTGGTTGTCAACTCGCTTGCAAGGCGTAGTAACAATGCTAAATATTACCCATATGTGGCCATGGCTATACTTGACAGTGGACAGTTGCAACACTGTATAACGCCATGATAATTTCAAAAACTCACTCTATTTTATTATTTTTATCTTTTTTAATTATTCGAAAAAGTATTCAATTTATTTACAAATCGATATCGATACAACAATTATTTTCTGTAACAATACTGTAATCAGACATTTTTCAATAATAACTTTGACCTCACAGTTAAAAGTATGCATAGAGCCATAAAAATATACGTAACTCCACAAAAAAATTGTCTATAATAATTTCTTTTTGCCCAGCAATGTGGCTGTGTGGGCTAGAATAATAAGGACCAAGAACTAAAAACTAAAACAATTTGTCGCAGGATTCCATCTCACGCACTCCGGCGTAGTAGACCTACGTCACTAGGCTATGGAGAATATAATCTCTATGGGGAAATTACCAATAAAAAAAAAGCTAAGTTTGTTGCTTTGTGCGTGAAAAGTCTTAGAGATTTCCTAGAAATAAGACTGATGCCATCACCCCTGAGAACTAAGATGGAATCCCTCGCCCTGGTTAAGCTGCTATTTTAAGCTGGTATTTTGTGAGGGTGTGGTCTCACTCCGGTCGAGCTGACCCATTCGTTCTGCAACTATACTACTAATAAAGCTGCAGCATAGCTCTACCACGCATAGGTAAAACTGCAGCGTGTCTCTACGACATACAAATAAATATTCTGTACTTTTTCATACGATATGAAATAGTCAAACTTTCTGCGTATTGTTTTTGTTAGTGACTACATTGTAAAATACATATTCACAAGATTTCGTTCTCATCTTTTGTATGCCGGTCTCTGTATTCGTATTATTAGTTTCGTTATACGGGGCAGTGTCGCTATTATTGTCAGAATTTTTACTTCAATATTGTCAGGCGTTACATTAGATACACAATACTCGTATGTTCAGGTCTGTAATCAGGCAGTGCGTGCGTGCGTGCGTGCGTGCGTGCGTGCGTGCGTGCGTGCGTGCGTGCGTGCGTGCGTGCGTGCGTGCGTGCGTGCGTGCGTGCGTGCGTGTGTGTGTGTGTGTGTGTGTGTGTGTGTGTGTGTGTGTGTGTGTGTGTGTGTGTGTGTGTGTACACTACACCTATCCTTACAATATTTCCCCCGAAGGTCATATCTGCATTTTGATTTTTGATTGACGAAAGATGTGAGTGTGTTTGGACCACAGTATATTCACTTACCATCAGCTGGACTGTGTGCTTGTTTGTCGCTTTAACTCCTACATAAAGCATAAAAAATGTATATCTCTAATATTTTCCCGAGTAAGTAACTAAATTTATATAGTTTTAATCGAAAAATCTATAAATGATATTCTTCTTTCACTTCAACTTCAGACTTCAACACAGATACGACCGAACGGCATTTATAAGAGTTACTTGGTTAGCGGCAGAATCGTAAAAATAAAGTAATTTTTGTGAGAAGCAGTTAAATAATATAATTTATTTGCTAAGAGCATTGCTACCATTCTGTTTGTTTAACCAGGCCATATAATTAAATTTTAAGGTGAATAGTTTCTTTACCTTGCAGAAGTTACGAGTACTTAAATTGACCTTGCCATGCTAATTAACTCTTGAAGAGCTACAGACCGATTTCCCTTCTGAGCCGCGTCTACGTGCTGTTTTCGAGAGTCATTACGACTCGTCTCGCGCGCAGACTTGACGACTTCCAGCCTCCCGAACAAGCCGGTTTCCGAAAGGGCTTTAGCACCACAGACCACATACATACCCTACGGCAAATTGTACAGAAGTCCGAAGAGTACAATTTGCCACTATGTCTGGCGTATGTGGACTATGAGAAAGCCTTTGATTCCGTCGAAATTCGGGCGGTGTTGCAGTCTCTTCAGCGGTGCCAAGTTGACTGTCGGTATATCGAGGTGCTGAAGTGTTTGTACAGTAGAGCTACGATGGCTATCCGAGTACAGAACCAGAGTACGAAACCTATCCAATTGCAGAGAGGTGTAAGACAGGGTGACGTTATATCCCCGAAACTCTTCACCGCTGCATTGGAAGACGTTTTCAAGCTTCTGGACTGGAAAGGATACGGAATAAACATCAATGGCGAGTACATCACTCACCTTCGATTTGCCGACGATATAGTCCTCATGGCAGAATCGCTGGAGGAACTAAGCACTATGCTCAATGACCTCAATAGTGTCTCCCAACGGATAGGTCTTAAGATGAACATGGACAAAACAAAGATTATGTTTAATGTCCATGTCACACCTATGCCGGTAGTTGTTGGGAGCACTAAGCTCGAAGTTGTTGACGAGTATGTTTACCTGGGACAAATAGTCCGACTAGGTAAGTCCAACTTCGACCGAGAGGTCAATCGACGGATTCAACTCGGCTGGGCAGCGTTCGGGAAGCTACGACACATCTTCTCGTCAGAAATACCTCAAAACCTTAAAACAAAATTGTACAACCAGTGCGTGTTGCCAGTGATGACTTACGGAACTGAGACGTGGTCCTTCACTGCTGGCCGTATGAGGAAGCTCAAGGTCGCTTAGCGAGCTATGAAGAGGGCTATGCTCGGAGTTTCTCTGCGTGATAAACTTAGGAATGAGGATATCCGCAGTATTACATAGTATTACATTATTATACAGATTTGATTCGCTCCTATACTGTTGCTAGAAATTTTTAATCTATTACATGAAAGTTTTCTACTACATGTAATAATATATTTCTTAGATTATTAATTTTATTATTTACTAGTTGGCTTCTTGTATGCCTAGATCCGTCAGGTTTGAATACTGCCCTTTTTCCTATTTCAGCTACCAACAGCAGTGCATCCATTATTGAGTTCCTGTTTATATGCCAAGAGAGCTAGTAAACAACAGTGTGTTAGCCATAAGAATTAAATCCTGCGGAGTGAGAACTTTAAACAAAGGTGTCAAGTGCGTTGTCAACACTAAGATCGAATTTGCCTCAGCTTGTGATTCTACTGGCTCTCTATATCCTTCATACCGGAATACAGCAGTTCACGCAGAGCTGCTTGTTGGCAAAAATAGGTAAAAGCGCGGTAACAATCATAAGGGATTTCTAGACTGAAAATGAGTCTATTTCCTTTAATAGCCGCTTAACATCAAATTACACTGTTGACACTTTGAATAAATAATAAATATAAAATAATAATATTAGAGTTTATAAAAACTAAACAACACGCATTGATCATGAGCTGTGTACGATCCTAGTGAGAACAATAACCTAGGGCATAGTCATGAATTTATTGTGTCGTCATCAGATATTAATTCCGCCGCAAAATTTCAGATTATTCAGACGTTCGGATGTGGGTAAAAATCGAATTAAATTATTTTATTTTGTCTCGCTGATCCTAATAAGGATACTAAGATAATTATTGTATTGTCAGTATTTGATACGAGTGCAAATTTTCAAGTCAATCGGCCTTCTATAATTTAGTGAAAATTACATTAAAGGATTCCATTATATATATAGATAGATAGATACACGCGAAGCTAATTAAAGCTTAGTAAAAAACATTTAATGATTTTTATTACATTGTTATAATTACGTATCTTAGAATTTCTTGCAAATAGATTTCAGTCATTAGTCTAAAATATCAAGTTTACTATTAAATATAATCCTTAAAGAATATACGGGACTCTGTGTTCAGTTCATACAATCGTAATCGTCTGTTTTCTCCCTGGATAATGAATGAAGAGCAAATTTTTTTTTGTGCTCTTTTGTTGCATCGCTGTTATTAGTCACATGTCAAGCAACAAATTTAAGGAACGTAAAGAAAAAAGAAAACAGGCGGAGCCACAATTCTTTTAACAACATTCTTTAAAAACAAACATTAAATTGGTCTAATTATGGAAGAGGAGTAAGGGGAACGCGAGATGATGATTTCGGCAATTTTTCATGGATAGGTATAACCAGAGCGTGCTGCAGTTGTCTCTCTCGATTGTTTCGCTCTATCGTTCGGCCAAGTGCGACGGCAATAGATCTGTAAAAACCTATTTTTCAAATGTCTTGCCGCATGCATTTCCTCGTTAATTTTACTTGAATTTAATTCCGTAATAAAGAAAATGCTTTTCTCTAGACATAAAGATATATTAATGAATACAGAGCAAATAAAAATGACTTAAATGTAAAATAATACCTTGATTATAAAAATACATATTCACTCAATAATTTTAGCTTTACCACAGTCAAATCTAATCAGCTTTAACATAGTCTAATCTCAAAGTTGTCTTGGCACTAGCCGGGGCGGCCGCGAGCGTTAGAACTATTCGTTTTTTTTTATTAAAAAAAACTTGTAAAATTTGTACTCAGCATGACATCACAAAAAATTGATAAGCCTTTTAATTTGATACAAGTTTTACATGGTTTCTTTATGGAATCTCTGCGAGGTACACGTTTAAATAGCGATTCAGTATCATCTTTACGAATTATTACTATTCGCGTTTCTGTCTGCACATAGCTCATGTCCAGTTTTTGTTTTGCGCAATAATATATATTAATAGCATTTAAGTCGATTTTACAGGGACTTCAAAATGTGGGTTTCGCAAGGGATAAGAGACTCAAAGCTATGCTAGCCATCTTTTGAGCCAAAGATGGCTAGCAATGTTTTCCTAGAATATCCAAAGAAAAATACTACGGTCGCCAACCAACCAATACTGTCAAGTACAGCAACTGGCAAACATTCTTTTCTTTATGGAATAAGGATGACAAGCGAGCACACAGCTCACCTGATGGTAAGTGGATGCTGTAGCCCATAGATATCTACATCTATCCTCGATTTAGAATAAAAATTCAGATGCGTGTCACCCGCGAGGACTAAGATGGAAACATAGTATCCAGTAAATAGGGTCTCGGGTTCTCTACACTTATCACACGAAACAAAAGCTGCATTAAGCTGCTATTTTACGCCGATATTCTGTGAGAGTGTGGTTTTTCCCCGGTCGATCCGACCCATTCGTACTACAACCATAATATAGCTGTAGCATGGTTATACCACGTAAAGTCTACCATTCTAATAAAAAGATAAAGTTTTATTTTGTTATTTTCCATAACGTATAAGGATTTATTTAGGTATTTCATCGTTCCTTACAGAAAGTTTGAGTCTAAATTTGACGTACATTACTATAGATAACACGCAGCGTTATCAATAATTTTATTTACAGTTAAATTTTCCATGAAACATAAATTCACACTGCTCAGTTCAGTCACATATCAGTACACATATCGGTACATTACCAATTAAAAAAAACAAGAGCGTTTACAGAAGTACTGATAATTAGGTAACGGCGTGATAATGAATGAAAATCAAAACGTCAAACACGTGACGTGATTTGCACATACAAGGTACGTTAATAAGTCGTAAAACATTATTGTCAATCTCAGCTTCCATGGAAAACACACATTTACAAGTGCTGTCGCACGTAAATATAAAGCCGAAGACCCTGTTGAACCCTGTGGAAATGAGGCCTTCCATCTTAGTTTTTAGAGACGAAAACACACATTTACAAGTTCTGTCGCACATGACCGACGTAAATTTTATTACAGCTGTTCTCTCGCACGTTTTCCTTGTCTACTGTGTAAGAATTTATTGTATTTCACTGCCTCGTTGTTTTAGTGCTCGTAAACTCGACTGCTGATCATGAGGTCCCGGTTTCGAATCCCGCGTCAGGCCAAAATCAGTTATTTGGATTTTGTGTCAAGAAATTCTCAGCACCAGTAGGATATTAGCATCCCATTTCACATGACTAAAAATGTGAAGAAATAGAGAGTGCCCTTCTGTTTTCGCACATATTCTTGTACTATACTCCTGTCCAGAGCAAATGGATGTTAACAGTGGTAGAGCTAAGCGGTGGCTTTTGCTGTTGCACGGATGGGCCAGCTCGAACCGGGGTGGTACCACGACCTCACAGAATACCAGCGTGAAGTAGAAGTTTACCTCTGCGTTGCGCTTGGTGAGTGCAGGTGGCCGGAGGCCCAATTCCCCCCCCCCCCCCCATCAACATGGTAGTGGAATTAAATAAAAGACTACCCCAGGAGGGTACTAGCACCCCTGGAGAATCCCTCGCTGAGCATCCACGATCAAACTACTCCACTCCTGGGCGTGGGTGCTCAGGCTGCCCCGCGTATTCTGGGGGGGGGGCGAAATTCCGCTCAAGACGAAACCTGCTCGGGGCAAGCGGAGCAAGAAGACAAAGGCAACCCCTGCCACGCTTACCGTGGATTTCTGCAATATCAGGGGACTTCATTCAAACCTTAACGCCGTCCACTACCATCTGGAGATAGCTAAGCCGGCCTTGCTCTTTCTTACCGAGACACAGGTGTCCTCTCCGGCTGATACTTCGTATCTCTCCTACCCGGGGTACAAATTAGAACACTCGTTTGTGCCCCGGGCTGGAGTTTGCGTGTATGTCAGAGAGGATATCTGTTTTCGACGCCTCGGCAGCCTTGAAGGTACGGACCTGTCCATCCTATGGCTGCGCGTAGACAGAGACGACCATCCCCGCGTCTACGGGTGCCTCTATAGGTCCCATAGCGGTAATGCCGACACAGACCGACTCATAGACCACGTCCAAATGGCTGCAGATTCCGTGCTACAACAGGTCCCATCCGCAGAGATCGTGATACCCGGTGATTTCAACGCCCACCACGCTGAATGGCTTGGTTCTCGTTTAACCGATCATGCGGGTAGATCTGTCTATGACTTTGCTTTGGCATATGGTCTAACACAACTGGTTACTTCGCCTACGCGGATCCCAGATGTGGAAGACCATGTACCTTCCCTGTTGGACCTTCTGCCGACCTCTCATCCGGACGGATATCAGGTCTCCGTCGATGCCCCTCTGGGCTCTTCGGACCATTGTCTGATCCGGAGTACGGTGCCACTCACGCTCCAATCGCAGTTGCGATCTACAGCTTGCCGCCGTGTTTGGCACTATAGGTCAGCTGATTGGGACGGGATGCGGTCTTTTTTTGCATCCTTCCCTTGGGGGCGAGTTTGCTTCTCGCCGGAAGATCCCAGCGTTGTTGCCGATTCTGTTGCTGATGTGGTACTTCAGGGTATGGAACTTTTTATTCCATCCTCTGTGGTGCAGGCAGATCCCAGCCATGGTTTGGTCGCTCCTGTAAAATAGCATCACGCTATAAGCAGGAGTGCTACCAGGCCTGGGCTGACGTATCAACGTCTCGGGATGTAAACACCAGCGCACTTAAAAAGAAGTATAATTCCGCCTCCAGGTCCTTCAAAAGCGTCATTGCCAAGGCAAGGTCTGAGCACATCGGCAGAATTGGCGAGAAGCTAGTTCGCCTTCCTTCGGGAACCCGTGCATTCTGGTCTCTCGCCAAGGCTGTCCAAGGGAACTTCTGTCAGCCATCTCTTCCATCTCTGCACAGAGAGGACGACTCACTGGCCCATGCCGCAAAGGAGAAAGCCGATCTGTTGAGCTCTCTTTTTGCGTCCAATTCGACTCTAGATGACGGGGGGAACACACCGCCGACCATCCCGCGATGTGAGTGCTCCATGCCGGATGTGCGATTTACACAGCGCTCGGTCCGCAAAGCACTCTTCTCCCTGGACGTCAACAAGTCGAGTGGGCCCGATGGAGTCCCTCCCATTGTGCTGAAGACGTGTGCTCCGGAGTTGGCACCGGTTTTAACGCGTCTTTTCCGGTACTCCTACTCCCAAGGCGTAGTCCCGAACTCATGGAAGACAGCTTTGGTGCACCCGATCCCTAAAAAAGGCGACCGCTCAGACCCGTCCAACTACAGGCCTATCGCCATCACCTCCTTGTTCTCCAAAATAATGGAAGCCATAATAAACTGCCAGCTCATGAGGTACCTTGAGGATCACCAGCTGATTAGTGACCGCCAGTACGGTTTTCGTCGGGGTCGATCAACTGGTGATCTTCTGGTCTACTTAACTCATAGATGGGCGGAGGCAGTAGAGTCCAAGGGGGAGGCATTAGCCGTTAGTTTGGACGTAGCGAAGGCCTTTGATCGGGTCTGGCACAAAGCGCTTCTTTCGAAGCTTCCTTCCTATGGGCTTCCCGAGAAATTGTGCAAATGGATCACCAGTTTCCTTGCTGATCGGAGCATCAAGGTCGTAGTAGACGGTGAATGCTCTGATTTCAAGCCTATCAACGCTGGTGTTCCACAAGGCTGCGTGCTATCACCAACGCTGTTTCTCCTGCATATCAATGATATGTTGCTAACTGGCAGCATTCATTGCTATGCGGACGAAAGCACTGGTGATGCCTTATATACCGGCCGTGCCAATATTTCTCGGGAAAACGTCGCCGAGTACCGGGACAAACTTGTGTTCGAAGTCGAGTCTTTGCTTAACAAAGTCTCGGATTGGTGGCGACTAAATCTAGTCCAGTTCAATCCCCAGAAGACACAAGTTTGCGCGTTTACCGCTAAAAAGAACCCCTTTGTCGTATCTCCTCAGTTTCAAGGCACTCCCCTTACTGCCTCAGCCAGTATCGGAATCCTTGGCGTCGACATATCGAATAGTGTGCAGTTTCGTGGTCACTTGGAAGGGAAGGCCAAATTGGCCTCTAAAAAGCTTGGCGTGCTCAGCAGAGCGAGACAGTATTTCATGCCGGCACATCGCTTGCAACTTTACAAAGCGCAAGTTCGGCCCCACATGGAATACTGTTCTCATCTCTGGGCCGGGGCACCCCAGTGCCAGCTCCTTCCACTTGACCACATCCAGCGCAGAGCGGTTCGAATCGTCGACGACCGAGTTCTTTCTGATCGGCTCGATACACTGGCACTGCGTAGAGATGTTGCATCTCTTTGCGTATTTTATCGCATTTATCACGGGGAGTGCTCTGAGGAATTGTTCGGACTAATTCCAGCCGCTCAATTTCACCATCGCACATCGCGACAAAACTCGCGTTACCATCCATACCATCTGGATGATTGGCGGTCCACGACTGTGTGATTTAGAAGAAGTTTTCTCCCTCGCACGACTTCCTTGTGGAATCAATTACCACCAGCGAATTTTCCGGACCGATACGACTTAGGAACCTTCAAGAAAAGAGCTTACACCTTTCTAAAAGGTCGGCAACGCATCTGCAATTCCCCTGGTGTTGCGGTTGTTCATGGGCGGCGGTAGTCACTTACCATCAGGTGAGCCGCATGCTCGTTTGCCCCCTATTCTATAAAAAAAAAATGTTCTCTGCTAAGATTAGCCACTTGGAATTCAGTCCTTAAGATATCATTATAAGTTTAAATTGTGTTACATATTTCTTTTATTATTTGTGTTTAATTATAAGATACATACATACATACATACATACATATATATATATATATTTATATATATATATATATATTGTTACGGCCTACAGCTGCTCCAGAAAAGATCGAAACTTCCAGGGCCCATGAGCAGAAGACTCCACGAGCAGCCGCAGGTCGGGCCCAAAATGGCCACATGGAAATGTCCTATCATAATAAAATATATGGGAGAATGATAGAAACACATAGTACGTACCAGTATCAGAAGCTGTAGTAAGTGGGTGTAAGGTGAATGGCTAGTAGTATTCAGTGATGTGTAAATGTCTGAGACCTGGACCCACTTAAGCGACCAGCAGCGGCCGAGTTCCAGGCTGCCCCAAAATGCTGCATCGCTCCAGCAGGCTCCACCGCTGGACCATTTCTTTCTTCATTGTCACTATTTCAGTCTATTAGCTTCATTGTACATTTAACTAACTTAAACTCGCCTAATTTCACATTCATCGTAGAATCGAACACGTGATACCCGACTCAGTAAGGACAATAGTTCGAAATTCGAAATTTAATGTCCCGGATTCACTTATCACAAAATTATAAATAGGGAACGAACGCGATCTTTTAATGAGTGATTTGCATCGGCAGCCTTCGAGATACCTAGGCAACACTCGGTATGCCGAGGCAGGTACGAGCGCTATTAACTTTGCTTCGAAAGGTTATTCACACAATTTTTTTTACTTTGTTCAAACACTCCTTATTGACAATAATTACTGTGATCAATAAGTCAAAAAAACTCGTATGAGTGTATATGAATAGGTAGACCAATTCATATACACTCATACGAGTTTTTTTTTTATAGAAGAGAGGGCAAACGAGCATGCGATTCACCTGATGGTTTTTTTTATAGGATAAGGGTGACAAACGAGCACACAGTCCACTTGATGGTAAGTGGTTGCTGTGGCCCATAGACATCTGCATCTATCCTTGATTATGAATCAAAATGCAGATGAGTTGTCACACGTGAGGACTAAGATGGAATGCCTCTTTTCCAGTAAAAAGGGTCTCCGGTTCTCTACACTCACCATACGAAACACAGCAGCGTTACGCTGCTATTTTACGTTGGTATTCTGTGAGTGTGATTCTGTGGTAAGTGACTACTGCCGCCCATGAACAACTGCAACACCAGGGGAAACAGGGGAATTGCAGATAAGTTGCCGGCCTTTTCAAAAGGAGTATGGTCTTTACTTGAAGGTCCCTGAGTCGTATCGGTCCGGAATAATCGCGTTAGTTCCTTTGTCACATCAGATTAAAAAAAATTGGTGACTGTGTGCGTTAACATTTAGTGACGCCAATGGTGCACTTGTCATGCCATCCCGTTAGTGGACGCCTTAGGGTCACAAGGTTTTTTATATCAAGCCAAAAGGGTAAGTAAAATGAGAATTACGTACTTTTTACACATCTGTGAAACTTGAAATATATAAGACCACCTGATACTTACTGCCTTGTAGCAAATATGAAACCTTCAAAGAGGTGCCTATACAATATACTTACAGACATTTGTACAATAGAGGTTTTGGATATTGGGTTTCAATAGCTATTGATTTAGCTCCCGTGTATGTTTTGGAATACATATTCATCGTTTCAGAAGTTATTGAACGGTGTACCAAAATTGTTTATTTCCAATGTTAGCTATACTATAACGGAATCTATTACCCTTTTCCCTAAAACTTAACTTAAAACTATTCGAATTCGTGGAAAAATTACTTTGAAAATTTCTTCTTATTGGATACGAGGCATTCCATCTTAGTCCCCAGGGGTCAACAACGCATCTGCATTTTGATTCTTAATTGAGGATAAATGTAGATGTCTATGGGCCACAGCATCCACTTACCATCAGATGGACTGTGTGCTCGTTTATCACCGTATTCTATAAAAAAAAACTTATACCTCTACTAAGATCGTCATCTATTTTTAGTTTCAAAAATTATTTAATATGTAAAATACTAACAACGTGATTTTATGTTAAAATTTTACAAAATTAAATTAAACGATAGTATATATAAAGTTGTTAAGAAAATAAAAGAAAAATGCAGGTGCTATAATTTATAAGACTGTATTAGGATTACTCATTATCTCAATACGTTTTTTGCTACAGAGCAACAGATGTTTCCTTAAAAACACATTAAGGAGGAAACATTTTCCAACGGAAATTTATAGAAAAATACCCATAGAAAATCGTTACGTCTACGGATAATTTATAAAACAGGTAAGTTAAACACTTATCCTATAAAAAAAAACAGTAAGTAGTATTTATGTGAGTCATTATATATTAAACTCTAATAAGTCATGGGTATTTAACCTTTGTTATTTTAATATCTAATGACTTTTTTATAAAATAAGGGTGACAAGCTAGTACACAGTTCAACTGACGGTAAATGCTAGAGCCATTGACATCTACATCTCTCCTCTAACATATATTCTTTCTAGTAAAAAGGGTCTCCGGTATTCTACACTCAGCGTACGAAATACAGCAGCTTTAATCTGCTATCTTATGCTGGTATTCTGTTAGAGCGTGGTCCTATCCTTCCCCGCTCAAGCTGACTCTTTCTTGCTGCAACCATAACAATAGCTGTAGCATTTTTTGAGTCGTCTGATGATTTATTTTTCTTTTTCTGGATAAAAACGCTTTCGTATATTTATCTCAGCTGTATCAAATTGTAATTTTTTTTAGAAATGATCTTGTCATTTCTAAAAAATTACAAACCTTTGAAACGTTTTTAATCATGGTAGACTATTAGCATGATCCAATGAAACATATTTCATTCGGGTTTCAACTCTTAGCGTGATAAGTAACAGCATATAATCTAGTTCTAGTTCATCTCTCAAAATGGACAGCTAAGTCATTACACCTTGTTGACGGATCATCACACCGCACTGTTTTGTAAACAGACGCCTGAATCACTTAAAATAGTATGTATATTATATGTTGTATGAATCTTTATACTTCAGCGAGTCGCTGCATCTCGCTGGTGCAAGTAACGTGCTAAGCAAGCGATTTTTTCATCCGCAATACTGCGGTGCCTCAATGTGCGCACAACGGCAACATGAGAAATGTCATGATAGTCCAATGTTATGAACGAAGGAATGAATTTTGTTTATAATACAAATAAAATTTAGTAAGTTCTTGTAACTTTTATGTGTTATTTTTTTTAATACCATGACACATTTGATACAACAACTGTTTATAATATCTTATTTACGTATACTTCTTCCTAACGTACTTGTTACGAAAAAATACACAACCTTTATAAACAAGTTATGTAAACAGATAACTTACTCGGATATTGTATTGCCATGAGACCTAGCGCTGCTTTTAATGTGCGTTGACATTATTTTCCAATGAAGCCTGCTGCGGCTCGTTGCGGCCCGGTGCCCCCATCATACCTTTACAACTGACGACAGACGTATAATGGTTTTATGGTTGTAGCTGATTAAACCGAAAATGTAAAGTCACCTTCAAATAACTCTAAACGTTTTCTATTTCATTCTATTTTTCACCAACTCCGAGTGCATGCAAGCTTCGAAGATTTGCATTTAATTTTCACTCGCCGCCTTAAACGGTATCGTTGAACCTCTTTACTCTATGGTTGAACCTTGTGTATTACTTTACTAAGCAACCGCATGATTTAATGGTAAAAACAAATTACTGAGACTCTGATTTGGGTACTATAACATATTATAAGATATTTTGTTCATCGTGTAACTGATCGTATGTAAACTCAAATGAATAGATACAAACTTAAATTATCGTCCGAGTAGGAAGGCAACATTTGCAGGAAACAATCCCCACGCAATTAACAATTTATGTTAATTAATTTATATTTATTTGATTTAATTAAATAAAACCAATTTAAGGTTAATTTTATAATGATTTCGTATATTTACGCGAACACTACACATTGAATAAAACCACTTTTACAGATTTTGTTGCGTTTAATACAACTTATTTATAATTCTTGATATTTCTGGTAGGTTTCCACCCATGGTCACGGGAGACTGAGGTGATTGATGTCCCGATGTCAGAGTTAACCCGGAGTACATTCAGCTTTTTAATTATCACTTTTGGTCCAATCTACTTAGAATAAACTTACTGTGTATTGAAGTCTGGTTGGGTTTAGTTTTCATTTTATTAATTACAAGATCCTAAGCACCTACCACCTGCTTGAGACATGATAAGATCCGTAAAAATAGTTTTATTCAATAGCTTACGTATACTCTAAGTTTACGACTCTTAATTTTAATTTGGTGTACCTAATAAAACACTTTTAGTTTTAGATTAATTTCTGGGATAAATAGAGCATTTTGGGCGATAGGTATATAAAAACTCAAAATAATTAAAAACTACGGTTACCAACACACTAGTCAAGCAACTATCGCAACTATGGCAAAATCCCCCCATAAGGAAATCTATGAGGGAGGCCTATGTTCAGCAATGGACTTTGTTCAGCTCGGAAGCTTTTTGTGTCCTAGGATCATTCCCTACAAAGTATCTTGTAAGAGGATATCGTTACTCTGTCGGTAAAATAGGACATAATAGGTCAACAAAGAAGAGAAGAAGTCATCATGACATAGATATTTTTTAAATTTATTTATGTTTATTGAGATACCAATTCTATAATTGGTCTACCAATAAATACTACTATTGGGAAGTATTTTTTTTTACTTTGCACCAAGATTTAACTTCAGAGTGTCGCGGATTCATTGATAATTGACACGCATAAAGTATGATTTGGATTTCGATATTTTTCAATCGCTTTTTCAGTATTAATGGGTAAGTAAAGAATAGTAAAGTAACTCTTTAGGCTCTGACTTCATTACCATATAACACCTTTATTTCCCGACGGTAAAAAAGGCAACCGGTGTCAATGGTCTTGACTTAAACCAACTTTTTTATGTATTTTTCGATATTGACCAGGGTTTTACATAGAATTTATTAAAGGGATTTCTGTGAAATTGATAGTGGTGCTACAAATACAATCGTCGTACGAAAACAATAACCATATTTATAGAAAATATTTCCTTTTTAACTAAGAAATTTATGTTATTTCTGGTATCCTTTTGACGTTTCGACGAAACAGAAAAAATAAACAATTAAGTTAAAACTCCGTACAAGAGGCAAAATCTCTTCAATAATACGTTCTCGATCGTTGTATACTGAGAGCTATTTCTGTTGATTTACATAGCAGTTGCTAAACTAAATTTATAATTTGACAAAGCTCTTATCATCAACATCAAATCAAACAAAGAAACGTTCTTGAACATATTCAAAAACATCATCCAGATCATCAATTATAAAAAGGCAAAGCTTTGTGGTAACATTTTCTAGCTTCTGTGTGCACGGAACTATTATTTAAACGGGTTTGAATATTGTTTTATTTGTTAATTCTCTAGGTACAGCCTATCAAATTCCACTGCTGAACATAGACCTCCACAAAGATTGCCTCATAAGGGGAATATTTTTATAGTTGCCATGATTAGCAGACGGATTGCCACAGCAGTGTCTTTATTTTCAATTTGTTATATTTTAAAAGACGTTGCTGCCCATTTCTTGTTATGTGTCCCTGTGTCGTTTCTTACAACGCTATGGGGAAGTGAATATTCTTAAACCGCAATTAAACGGGAAAATATTGCTTTCATAAGCAATAAGCAATTATTTTATTATATTAATGGCTCAACCAACTTTGTACACAACGGTGAGCTGGCAGTATGATCAAAGCAATAATTATTATTTCATATTTAAGTAATATAATGCAGGAAGTTGTTATCAACGGTAGTTCTTCCGGTTCGTCCGTAAAAATGGGTATCCCTCAAGGCTCGATTCCTGGCTCATTCCTATTTTTAGTGCATATTAATGACTTACCTTCCCTTGTAGGGGATAATCATAATAAAGTATTATTTGCTGTTGATACTTCCTTGATTTTTAAACTTAAACGTCAATCATTTAAATGTGACGAAGTGAATAATCCTATATCAAAATTAGTGCATTGGTTTAACGTTAATAATGTACATTTATACGATAATAAAAGTAAATGCATTAAATTTACAGCAACAATATGTTAAAAAATCTGAATACCAATATGTTTTTAAATGGGGAAGAACTGAGCACTGTTGAATCCTCTGTTTTTCTTGGCATCACTCTCGACACAAAACTTCAGTGGGGCCCCCATATACTCAAACTAGCAAACAGACTAAGTTCTGCAGCGTATGCTGTAAAAAAATATAAGAGATCTCACTAGTATCGATACAGCTAGATTAGTTTATTTCAGTTATTTCCATAGCATAGTGTTTTATGGGATTTTGCTATTGAGAAATACTGATGATTCAGAAACTATTTTTATTTTTCAGAAGAGGGCTATAAGAGCTATTTACAATATTAAACCAAGAGAGTCTTTTAGAGAAAAATTTAAAGAAATAAATATATTAACTTTGGCCTTTTAGTATATTTACGAAAATTTTATGTAGCTTCACAAAAATAAAGATAGTTTTAGTAAAAAAAGTGATATATACACTCTGTAAACACTAGGAATAAACACAAGCTAGTGATACCAGTCTCTCGACTCCACATAGTCAGTAGATAACTAATTTTATTTATTTTATTTATTTATTATATGGACAACAAAACAGATGACAATCAAAATACATTAAAATATAATATAAATATAACAGTTTTGTGCTAGATTGTTATCCTAAATATGTTGACACATCATTTTTATATGAAACACAGGAGATCAACTCTACGCTTTGCAATCTTTATGACATACATAAGTACATTAAACAAAAAATAAAAATATACGAATAAGAAATTTAAAACCTATGTGATATGGGAATGATATTAAACAAAAAATAAAAATATACAAATAAGAAATTCTCGGGGAAATGTATACGCTGTTATAACAAGATCCCGGAAGGTGTACAGGCTTCTCTCTATTAACAAGTTTAAATGTTTTCTTAAGCTGAAGCTGTGTAAAAAGGGTTATTATAATATAAATGAATACATGGTTGATAACATCCCCTGGGAATGAGGTGGTCGCTTCCAAGCTGTTTCTATAATAAAATTTGTAAATAGTTTTTAACCATTTACTTATATTGTAAAATTTATTTAAAAAAAGTCCTGTTGGGATTCTTGCTGGTTTTCCCAAGACAAAGGTATTTTCCGAAACAGTGGTAAAGTAAAAAATGACTTTCAATAAAATTGCTTGTAATCAATATTGAATTAAAATTATAAAAAGAATAGAATAGTATTCTAAACAAAAAAGATAAGAATAGTCCCCTGTACTCAAAACGCACAAAATTGGTTTTAACCAAATCGTCACTAATAAGACCACCTATTCATTACCATTATCATCCATTCAGTACAGTGTAATCGATACGAACTCTCGGTAGCTCCACTGGAGGCTGAAATTGTGCGCTATCTGAAGCGCGAGATTGTTAAACTCGATTCGCATTGGAGCAGACAATAGCAGTTGTGATTAGCATCGCAATGCTACGCCAGCTTGGTCGTTACCCACTGGGACGACTGCTGTCGATTAACCTCAAATGATCGGATTTCAAACCGGGATAAAAAGATACATCAAAACGATTCATTGTCATACTTATTATATTAACTATTTGTTTTTCTTTAGTTCTTTGTATAAAACGAACTTATCAGAGGCTGTTTGAAAGTGGCCCCAGTCCCGGAAAAGTTGAGAAGAGGTAGGAAAACGTGGTATGAGTATATAATGCAAGAGAAGTAATCGATGTAATAAGAAGGATATTGGCTATTAAAGTGGATGGATTGATATGCTTAAGTAATAATAATAATGTCCTCCAGACCGAATTTCGGCCACGGCGGCGAGTCTCAACGGAGACTAGCCATCGGCGCAGGACAGGATTATAGTGCCCAAGTGTATGCGCAAGCACAGGTGCACTCTCTATTCCTTCACTCTCATAGCCCGATGGGACGGTAAACCGACACGACCGGAGAGAGATCAGGCGTAGGACAAACGGCTTTACGTGCTTTCCGAGGCACGGGGGTGAAACACCTCCAACTTCCTGACTCTGGGCAGCAACTGAGAATTTCTTGATGGAAAAACTCAATAACTGATTTTTTGGCCCGACCCGGGATTCGAACCCGGGACGTAATGATCAGCAGTCGCACCACCACAACAACTAGACCAACGAGGCAGTCATATGCTTAAGTAAGAAGTAAATGAAGAGATGACGGCTAAACTAAGACAATGGAAGAGAAAGACATGCTATGCTATTCTCAAACAACTTGGGATAAGGGCAGGAAGTAGATGTATTTTTCCTTAGCTCGTAAAATTTCACTATGTACATGGGTCTCCTTCGTTGTAAAGTGGATTTGTCTTAATCGTTATGCTTGGTTGGTGAATTGGCGGTTGGTACAGCGTAGCGGCAGTGTAAGAATATCTACTACCCCACATCTACTCGTGAGTGTCGTAAGAGGCGACAGAAGGAAACAAATCAGGAGATGGGTAGCAGCGTTTTCCTAATAACGACAAAGAACTTCGGTTGACAACCAGCTTCCCAAGCGGGACAACTATTGCAAATATCTCCCACACGAGGCAATCTGTGAACTTTGACAGTACGAGACGGTTTGCATCTTTGACACAGCTCGCGGCCTGTCTTTAGCCCTGAGTCCAATGCAGCTGTAAAAGCTAAAATGCTAACAGCACAAACATCATCAGAAACCAGCTGTATTTACGTCTTGCGTAAACGAGATAGTTCTGCCCGTCCGTCTTCTATAATATATCATTTCTATAGTCCTCTTACGATACGGGACACGGGACCTAATGGGGTGATGTATTCTCTTAAGCTGGCATCACACGACACGTGCTTAAATAATTTCAACAGCAATTTTGTTTACTACTTAGTAACTCTTCTATTAATTGTTGTCATTAATTACCTACAATTTATTATTTTCATTAATTTGTTGATAGTAAATGAGACCTAATATGTTCTTATCAAGTTGTGAATAAAAAAGTAATCATGTAAATCAGTGCCTTCCTTTTCAAGAAATCGGCGAATAAACGTAAAAAACAAACGCGTCGCATATCAAGCCTTTTCGTTTTTTTTTGAACTCGTATAATAAATCAGGATAATACACTATCTCGTCCCTGCTACTAATTGCTTTGCTCTACTCAAGCTCCACAGCAAGTTCGCCGTAACCACTACTACAAGTACACATCATGGAGAGTTGGTCGTACATAAATCACGTCTGCAAACAGACCATACTGGATCATAGTCATTTTAATTGAGTTGTGTAAAATTTAATGCACTTGAATTGTTTAATTACTCGTAGTATACAGTTTCCTATTTCTCTATTTCTTTAATATTTATTAATTTATTCAGAAAACATAAATGTTCAAAGACATCAGTATAATTTATTTTTTATCGGATAAGGGTGAAAAGCGCTCACACAGTCCACTTGATGGGTGAAGTGGGTGCTGTGGCCCATAGACATCTACATCTATCCTCGTTTGCGAATCAAAATGCAGATGCGTCGTCAGTCGTGAAGACTAAGATGGAATGCCACTTTTCCAGTAAAAAGGGTATCCGGTTCTCTACACTCATTATAGAACGGCTCCGTAGCGCAGTGGCTTAGCAATGAGTTGCTGCGCTGGGGGCCGCGGGTTCGAATCCCGCACGGAACAAGTATTTGTATGGCCTACAAATAATTGTTCCGGGTCTGGATGTTAGTCCTTGTGCAATGTGTGTTTGTAAACTGCCTTTACAATACAGGAGAAAATCCTAGTGTGGAGGTAACGTTTTAAAAAAACACAGTAGCTTTAAGCTGCTATTTTGCGCTGGTATTCTGTGATAAAGTGGTCCTTCCCCGGTCAAGCCGACCCATTCGTGCTACAACTATACAATAAATATAGCTGCAGCATGGCTCTTACACGTATAGTAGTCATATAGTGATGAAGTATACAATATATATATTGTAAGAAATTTTCTCTTTTATACGTGGTAGAGCCATGCTGCAGCTATATTATGGTTGTAGCACGAATGGGTCGGCTCGACCGGAGGAGGACCACGCTCTCACAGAATACCAGCGTAAAATAGCAGCTTAACGCTGCTGTTTTCGTATGGTGAGTGTAGAGAACCGGAGACCGTTTTTACTGGAAACGAGGCATTCCATCTTAGCCCTCACGGGTGACAACGCATCTGCATTTTGATTCGTAATCGGAGATAGATGTAGATGTCTTTGGGTCACAGCAACCACTTACCATCAGGTGGACTGTGTGCTCGTTTGTCACCCTATCCTATAACAAAAATGTAAAGCTACAGGTAAAGGCTTTAATACCACTTCTGATGTAAGAAACTGCTCGACATCTGATGTTAGAAGTTATTCTCAATAGTATTTAAATACAAGAACATCACTCGGTTACAAACCCTGCTTACTATCAGGACCCCAATTACATGGTAACACCAAAGTATGCAAACCAACAGTATCACTACCCATCTCTATGTAACACAGGGCAGCCTCTCAGCAACACGACCTTCCTTGCTTACACTAGTAAAATACCCCAACGGGCATAGTAACGATAGAAACTCGTAGAATTACAAACTGTTCCTCTTAGTTGGCTGCGTGATACTTTATACTGTTGAGATTACTATTCTATCTTCATTTGTTCATATTTTCTTTTATTTTTGTACCCTCATTCCCTACGATATATATATATTAAAACTTAAAACAAGAGTGTACAACCTTGTGGAATTTCTTAGGAAAGATCTATGTTCAGCAGTGGATTTCGGAAGGACTGTCATGATGTTAATGACGATGTTAGTACTTAAATACTAATCATGATTTAGTCATCTGTATGACTTTTCCTATCAGAAGATCATGCTCCTACAGATTCTTGCTAATAGTAAGTCCGTGTTCTTGTGCGAAATTGCATCAAAGCCATCTGTTTGCGTCATGGCAAATATAGCTGTTGTACTATGGGTCCAAGGCAGCCGCAATAGCTTTCTTAATATATAGTTGTTTGTTTGTGCTCTCTCTATTCCCTTACTCTCCTGGTCCTATGGGACGGTAATACGAGAAAACCGGAGAGGTATCAGGCGTAGGACCAACGGCTTTACATGTTTTCCGAGGTATAGGGTGAAACGCTGTCAATTTCCTGACTCCGGACTGCTTCTGATAATTTATTAATTCGTACCCGGAACCAGATGATCAGCATATAAACGCAATTTTATATTAGACTCGTAGAAAATTGTAAGGCCTTTGATTTTAACCACAGGCTTGTTAAGTACAACAATATACATAATAACATTATCATCACAGCGTCTGTACCTCGGACAAACTTGCGGTACACCATATTCGCTCGACAATGCTCTTTGTTCCTTCTCCACATCAGCATCTCAAAGGTCTTCAGTTATAACGTGCCCGAGGTTTAAATTATATAAAATTAAGGTGCTTTAAATTCTTTGTATTTTAAGGTGGCATTTTCGCAAGCGACAAACCTGTTATTACCATCATCATATTTATAAGAGATCATTATGTTGCTAGACGTATATCTTCCTTATACGGGGGAGGATTAGGTTTAATTGTTTCGCTTGGCAGGCGTTACTGCAATCGCTGTAATACATTTGTTGTGATTTATGTAATGTCATTTTCATGGAATTCGGAGTACGGACTTCGCTCTGTAAATTTATTGCTCTTGATCACCATGGAAACTGCTACCCATTACTAGTCTTTTGAATTCAGGTTCCTAATGCAAACCAAATTTACATTCATAATTTATTTATTAATATTATTTTTCGATATGTATACTTATCGATATGTGTACTTATACGTATAAATTTTATGTTACGATATATGTCTAGCCATTTTAATATGTTTAACATCTACCAACTTTTACTTGCATAATTCTCCCAGGGTTAAATGGTAGAGATTGCCAAGTCATTAAGTCCAACAATTGTTGCCCTTAGATTAAGGTGAAACACAATAAATAATAAATAAATAAGTAGATATTTATTTATCGATATGTGTACTTATGCGTATAAATTTTATGTTACGATATATGTCTAGCCATTTTAATATGTTTAACATCTACCAACTTTTACTTGCATAATTCTCCCAGGGTTAAATGGTAGAGATTGCCAAGTCATTAAGTCCAACAATTGTTGCCCTTAGATTAAGGTGAAACACAATAAATAATAAATAAATAAATATCTACCATCAGTTAGATGTCAGGGACTCCTCCAGATAGTAAACTTCACATTTTTTTCTACAAACATATATGTTACAGTCATATTAAATAAAAAGATGAGGTAGTTCTGCTGTCGGCATTTATCTAGCAGTTTTAAGTGCTGATTGACCGCTTGTTTGGCGGTGAAAGAAAACATCGTGAGAAATCCTGCGTGTCTGAGGAATAAAATATTTTAAGAACATATGAAATCTCTCAACATTTGCCGCATTTGCCTGAACAGGGCCGTAGACTAATTGATACACTCTTAAAAATGAGAGGACGACTTTGCCCAGCAATGGGAAGTAAATAGTACCATACCATACTGTTACAGCCTATTAAAGTCCACTGATGAACATATGCTTCCCCATAGCTGCCTCATAGGGGGAAATATCCCCGCAATCGCTTTGGCATATTTACTATAGTTGCCACGCTTGGCAAGCGGGCTCACAACCGCAGCATTTTTTAACCACCCAAGTATCACCCATTGGATGATATTATGGGGTAGTGGATATTATTACGCAGTCACTACACGGAGGTATGTAAATAGAATGAACCTATTTTATTATCTAAAATATTATTTAAGGTAGGTATTTTCTTACTACTTTAGGACAATGACGTAAGAATTCATTATTCCTCTTTAAATCAAATGAATCAATTTCTACAACAACCACAACTCCCCAATCGAAAGATCGTGTAGACTGCTTTTCACTCCAGTCATTCCGAAGATTAGCCCAAATAGACAGACAGATAAACAGGTTTTTTTTTCAAAAATGGTTGTTTATGTCTTAATACAAAACCTTAATGAAAGGCAGTTATTTCAATATAACAGACAGATACTTCAATTTTATTAATATGTGTATAGAAAACGATGAAAATTAGACAGTGATTAGATATTTAGATAATATCTGTTCTGAGACGAACACATATAAGATACATACATCAGTTTTGTTTGTATTAATCTTAACTTTCATATCACACAGATCAACTTATTGACAGAAGTAAGTTTCAGATTCGGACTATGTAACATTGGAACTAGCACATATAGTTTTATTGAATTTAGAAAGTATCGAAAGCTAATCCGTCTTCTAAACAACTGTTTCTGATGTTTCAGACGAATGATAAAACTAATTACTAATAAATTAATTGTTTGAATTTGTTACTTTTAGTAATATGTATAAACTGAGGCGGTTTTATTTTTTAAGCTAAATTTAATTTCATTTTCAATAATTTATTTGATGCTTATTTAGGAATCTTTGACAAAATTGACCGCTGTATTCATATGATTTATATAGAAAAGTATAATTATGACAGCTCTTATTTTAAGTTGACATGGGTTGCCATGCACCTACAGCGAATCTGTTATACATTAAAACTAAACAAACTTACTATTTCGGGACGACTGCCTCGTTGGTATAGTATGCGTGCGTGTAATCTTATGGTTGCGTGTTCGAATCGTGGGTTGAGCAGAAATCACTTTTCGAATTTTTCTGTTTAAAATTATCAAAAGCAACCCAGAATCCAGAAGTTTGTAGCATATTACCTCCGTGCCTCGTAAAACATGTAAAACCGTTAGTCCTGCGCCGGATATTCGTTCTTGTCTGGTTGCAGTTACATCAGACGCTTTGAAAGTGAACTAATAGTGTGCACCTGTTCTACCGCATATATACAGGTGCACTATTATCCTGTTCTGCGGAGATCGCTTGTTTCTATCGGTCGAACAATAATTATTATCATTAAGGGACATTTTATAGAAATAATCGAATTCAAAATCTCCCATAAATTGCCTCATTGCGAGTTGGCAGCAGCAGTTTTTTTATTTTTTGAGTTGTTAACAGGAGCAGATGCTGCTGCCCATCTCCTTATTTAGACTATCTCTGTGGTCTTTTACGACACCCACGGGATGATATAGGGTAGTGCATATTTTTACGATCACAGATACAGATACAGATATTATAGAGCTACTTTTTTCTATTACTCATAGATGTCGCTGTTGTCGTCGATATTTTGTAGAAATAGTAGGTATAACACACTCGCGCTCATACTGAATTTTCGCAAAAGAGCTCGTTGTGAACTAAACGCGCAGCCAGCGTGTGAACACGATGGCTATCATTTAACCAGTGCTCTTTGATCTGTGTTAAAAAAACTAAAAAACAATAATCGCGCGCTTCAGCATGACCTAACTCTACAATTCCTACCATTGACTATCGTGAAGAGGAGTTTTAACATAATTGCCGTGTGGTGGCGCTGTTAGAGAATAGGTGCAGTAGCTGAGCTTTGAATTGCGTCTATGAATGCCGTCGGTTCGAATCCCACACGTAACAAGTATTTATATGGCTTACAAGTAATTGTTCCGGGTCTGGATATTTACGGTAGTGTTTTTTAAAAGGAAAAAATTCGTCCCATGGATGTCGTAAAAGCTTGTAACGTTATTATACTTAAAAATGATATTAAAGTTGTTATATTATATAAAAATAAATTATTTTGTTTTTGTTTCAGGTAACTTCATCTAAAGGGCGTTAAGACAAGGAACATTTTCCATCGCTTCCGCATTTCCAATATGAATGTCGAGCAGTACTCCACCACAATGTATTATAAAAAGTGAAGGCGACCAGCAATTGAATGTCACTTATTACTCGTTTTAAATTCTGCATAACCTTGCTCAGCCCACTGGTCAAGTAACAATCTATAAATAAACTTGTACATTCATTTGCAATTAGGGTTGTTAACTACTGCTTAATATTTAATCAGTTAAATTTAATATTAAAAAATTAAATAATATTAAATTGAAATACATTACATTACACACACCACTGAGGCAATATACTCGATTTCTCCTGATGATGCCTCTTTTAAAAGCGAAACACGCCACGTGCACGCAAAGCGATAGTGGTGTGTCTTTCTTATTGTAGTGGTATTGTGGAGGGAGGAAGGTGCTTTTAAAACTAGGTAAGACACATTATTTTTATTCTATACGCAGAGCTTAGCTTATTATATACGCTGATAGTACAACTTCATTGTAGAAGCGTGCTCGTCGCGACCCCTGCCAGCCCTTTTCAGGGTTGCAATTCTACACAGCTGCGCACCCATGCCAACGAGGGTTAGGGCGTCCCCCCAAGGCGACGCACACCAGCTCGTCCCCGTTGGTGTGAAATGCAGCGCGCAAAGCGGCGATGGGGACCGCCACCCATCACGCACAGCCCGACACGGCGGAAGGTGGAGGACAGAGTGCAGAGTTGGCACGTGGAATGTTAGAGGAGGCATGAGAGATAAGACGAATAAGTTGATCGAAATAATGAAAGAAAGAGAATTAGATGTCGTGTGTATGTCGGAGACCAAACGGAAGGGCAGTGGTACTGAAGAGCTCCCTGGCGGGGCGTTAGCTCTATGGTCCGGAGTCCCGGAGAGCGAGAACGCCTGCCAGGGAGTGGGGGTGCTGCTGTCGTCTCGGTTGGTCGATGTTATGACTGAATATAAGGTTGTGAACTCAAGACTTCTCTGGGTTCGCTTTAAATTGGGACTGACAAAGTTATTCCTTTTGGCTGTTTATGCGCCGGTAGCTTCGTCGTCCAGGGCTGAGCTGGAGGAGTTTTGGGAGAATGTAAGAGAAGTTCTAGATTTGGCTAGGGGAAACGAAAGAATTGTTGTGTGTGGTGATTTGAATGGATGGGTTGGTACCGCTCGACCAGGGTACGAGTCGGTGCTTGGAAAGTTTGGCGATAAAAGGGTTAATGATGCTGGCAAGCTTATACTGGCGGTATGCAAGGAAAAGGGTCTTCTTGTGACAAACACTATGTTTAATCACAAGAAAATCCATATGTATACTAGAGAAAGAAAGAATGAGAGAAGTATGATCGATTTGTTCCTGGTGGATGACCGACTGCGAAAACAGGTGATGGATACGCGAGTGTTCAGGGGTGCTGACCTGGGAACGGATCACTATCTAGTGATTACTAGATTTAGAGGTCTGTTCGCGGGTTGGCGCTACCGGACGGCAGTGACAGAACCACAGTCGGTATGTCGCATCCGAAGCTGGAAGCTTCAGGAAGCGGATACTAGGGACAAATATCATGCAAGGGTAGCCGAAAAGCTTGACACCATCGATGATAGAAAAGAATGTGTGGAAAGAACATGGCAGAACCTTAGAGATGGAATGGTAAGTGCAGCGGAAGAAGTGTGTGGAACAATAAAAAGAGGCAGTAGTAAAAGAAGAGATGCATGGTGGAATGATGAAGTGAAAGAAGCTGTAAAGAAGAAGAAGAAAGCATGGTTAGACTACTTTTCCTCTAGTAATGATAAGGATATGAGAGAGAAGATGAAAGAAAGATATAAGCTGCAGAAAGTTCACACGAAAGCATTGATTGAGGAAATGCGTGAAAGGTGTAGAATAGAAGCGGACGAAAGGTTGTCGCACAACTTTAAGGAGAACTCCAAACTCTTCTGGAAAGAGGTTGGAAGGACCCGAAGTGGTGCGACGGCCTTAAGAATGAACAAAGTGCTTTCGAGAGCAAATGACGTCCTCACAGAAAAATCGGACGTCATGCAGCGATGGAGCGAATTTTATAGAGAAATGTATGCGAGTGATGATCCTAGTGGGGGATCCGGGGATGACGCCGTGACTGATATGTCAGACCCGGACCTCGATGACACTGAGGTCATCAGTATGAAAGAGATTGAACGTGAGATTCGAAGTTTGAAATGTGGTAAGGCTGCGGGACTAGACAGAGTTACTGCTGAAATGGTCAAGTATGGTGGGCCTTGCGTCTGGGACAGCTTTTATCTGCTATGCAATTTGTGCTGGCAGACGGGGGATGTCCCGGATGATTGGCGATCCGCAGTCATTGTGCCTTTATATAAAGGTAAAGGTTCACATTTTGACTGCGGGTGCTATCGGGCGATCAGCTTAACCAGTTTAGCAAGTAAAGTCTACTCGAAGGTTTCGACACGTAGGATGCAAGAGAAATCGGAAAGATTTCTATGGGAGGCTCAATGCGGATTTAGACCTGGAAGAGGATGCACGGATCAAATGTTTTCTCTCCGCATGATCACGGAAAAGCTTCTGGCTGCTAACCAGAGGATGTTCTGTGCTTTTGTGGATCTTGAGAAAGCATTTGATAAGGTTGTAAGGAAGAAAATGTGGGAACTGTTGCCGGGGTCCGGTGTGGATGGTCGATTGCTAAGGGCTGTGCAGTCACTTTACTGTGACTGTAAAGCCTATGTGCGGGTAGGGCATGACCTGTCACCCATGTTTAGCGTCCAAACGGGCGTAAAACAGGGTTGTGTCATGTCTTCCTGGCTGTTCATACTGTATCTCGACAGCTGTTTACTGAAGCTGAAAGATAGCTGTTTGGGTGTGAAATTGGGTGACATAAAAGTTAATTGTCTGCTGTATGCTGATGATGCAGTGCTTATTGCACCATCAGAGGCAGAAGTGCAGGCATTAGTCACGTGTATGAAAGAGGAATGTGAAATTAAAGGTCTCCGTTTGAATGCTAATAAAACTAAGGTTCTGGTATTTGAAAGGGACGAAGAGAGAACGAAGTGTGAAATATGGGTAAATCAGGAATGTCTAGAACAGGTAAATGAAATTGTATACTTGGGGAGTGCTTTTAGCCGGGATGGAAGATGTGATTTAGATGTGGACAGGCGTGTTGCTGCCGGGAACAAAGTCAATGGTGCCCTGACTGCGTTAGTCAAAAGGCAAGGCGTAGTGAAGAGTGCACGCCTTGCAATACATAACGCAGTGTTGGTACCGACTTTCTTATATGGCAGCAAAACCTGGGTGTGTCAGAAGAAGCATAAAAGCAAGTTGAATGCAGTGGAGATGCGATCTCTTCGTAAAATGTGCAGCGTTACCATGGCCGACCGGAAGCGAAACGAAGAGATTCGCAATATGGCAGGTTTGAAAGATGACCTTATCACAAAAATTGATAAGGGCGTGCTTCGATGGTTTGGGCACGTTGAGCGAATGAGTGAAGACCGAATGGTGAAGAAAATATATAGCGCGAAAGTTAATATTAAAAGGTGTCGAGGTAGACCGAGACTAACTTTCGAAGACCATGTGAGCAAACTGCTCGAAGAGGGGAGGGTCAAGAGTACTCGGATACCTAGACGTGCATGTATGAAGAAGTTAATGAATCTGAAAGAAGCGAAAGAGGTATGTAAGGATCGTGACACTTGGCGATCTGTTCTCTCTGGCTACCCCGTCAGGGATTGTGCGTGATGATAAGTATAGTACAACTATATTCCTCACATAAATGTGTATTCTCAGGAAATATACTCGAAAGGAACAAAAACTTGTACTATTTATACTTGAAATATATTTTTAGATAGAAATGAAATTGCTCAATAGTCGCGGAAATGAAATGCCTCGCAAGTCAAATCCTCGGATGGTCAAGTCTCGGCCGCGGATGATCCGAGCTTTTTGTCGCTGCTAGAGGGGTCTCGGTTGATTTTCTGCGTTTAACTTCCTGATTTATGCCCATTTTATTATCGCCTTAGAGCACTTTTTCGAGCATTGGTTTCTCAACACTCAACGCACATTTTGCAAAGATGCTTATCATAGTAATGAAGGGCAACTTTTTTTATTTATTAAATCTACTGCTGATATTTTAGCTTACATCCTTTTACTGCACATTTTAGCTCCTGTACTAAAATAAAACAACATAAATCCTAAAGTAAAATAATAAAATTAGATATCATTTTTTAACCTGAAGAAACCTTCATTAACAGTGGTAGAGCTAAGCGGCAGCTTTTGCTGTCGCACGGGTGGGCCAGCTCGAACCGGGGTGGTACCACGACCTCACAGAATACCGGCGTGAAGTAGAGGTTTACCTCTGCGTTCCGCTTGGTGAGTGCAGGTGGCCGGAGGCCCAATTCCCCCCCCCCCCATCAATATGGTAGTGGAATTGAACAGAAGACTACCCCAGGAGGGTACCAGCGCCCCTGGAGAATCCCTCGCTGAGCATCCACGCCCAAACCACTCCACTCCTGGGCGTGGGTGCTCAGGCTGCCCCGCGTATTCGGGGGGGGGGGGGGGGGGGGCAAAATTCCGCTCGCGACTAATACTGCTCGGGGAAAGCTGAGCAATAAGTCCAAGGCGACCCCTTTCACGCTATCCGTGAATTTTTGCAATATCAGGGGTCTTCATTCCAACCTTAACGCTGTCCATTACCATCTAGAGACGGCGAAGCCGGCCTTGCTCTTTTTAACCGAGACTCAGGTGTCCTCTCCGGCTGATACTTCATATCTCTCTTACCCGGGGTACAAATTTGAACACTCCTTTGTGCCCTGGGCTGGAGTTTGCGTATACGTCAGGGAGGACATCTGTTTTCGACGCCGCGGCAGTCTTGAAGGTACGGACCTGTCCATCCTATGGCTGCGCGTAGACAGCGACGACCATCCCCGCGTCTACGGGAGCCTCTATAGGTCCCATAGCGGTAATGCCGACACAGACGGACTCATTGACCACGTGCAAATGGCTGCAGACTCCGTGCTACAACAGGTCCCATCCGCAGAGATCGTGATACTCGGTGATTTTAACGCCCACCACGCTGAATGGCTTGGTTCTCGTTTAACCGATCATGCGGGTAGATCTGTCTATGACTTTGCTTTGGCATATGGTCTAACACAACTGGTTACTTCGCCTACGCGGATCCCAGATGTGGAAGACCATGTACCTTCCCTGTTGGACCTTCTGCTGACCTCTCATCCGGACGGATATCAGGTCTCCGTCGATGCCCCTCTGGGCTCTTCGGACCATTGTCTGATCCGGAGTACGGTGCCACTCACGCTCCCATCGCAGTTGCGATCTGCAGCTTGCCGCCATGTTTGGCACTATAGGTCGGCCGATTGGGACGGGATGCGGTCTTTTTTTGCATCCTACCCTTGGGGGCGGGTTTGCTTCTCGCCGGAAGATCCCAGCGTTGTTGCCGATTCTGTTGCTGATGTGGTACTTCAGGGTATGGAACTTTTTATTCCATCCTCTGTGGTGCCCATCGGAGGCAGATCCCAGCCATGGTTTGATCGCTCCTGTAAACTAGCATCACGCTATAAGCAGGAGTGCTACCAGGCCTGGGCTGACGCATCAACGTCCCGGGATGTAAACACCAGCGCTCTTAAAAAGAAGTACAATTCCGCCTCCAGGTCCTTCAAAAGTGTCATTGCCAAGGCAAAGTCAGAGCACATCGGTAGAATTGGCGAGAAACTAGTTCACCTCCCTTCGGGAACACGTGCATTCTGGTCTCTCGCCAAGGCTGTCCAAGGGAACTTCTGTCAGCCATCTCTGCCATCTCTGCACAGGGTGGACGACTCACTGGCCCATGATGCAAAGGAGAAAGCCGATCTGCTAGGCTCTCTTTTTGCTTCCAACTCGACTCTAGATGACGGGGAGAACACACCGCCGAACATCCCGCGGTGTGAGTGCTCCATGCGGGAAGTGGTGTTTACACAGCGCTTGGTGCGTAAAGCACTCCTCTCCCTGGACGTCAACAAGTTGAGTGGGCCTGATGGAGTCCCACCTATTGTGCTGAAGACGTGTGCTCCGGAGTTGGCACCGGTTTTAACGCGTCTTTTTCGGTACTCCTACTCCCTAGGCGTAGTCCCGGACTCATGGAAGACAGCTTTGGTGCACCCGATCCCTAAAAAAGGCGACCGCTCAGATCCGTCCAACTACAGGCCTATCGCCATCACCTCCTTATTCTCCAAAGTAATGGAAATGATCATTAACAGCCAGCTCATGCGGTACCTTGAGGATCACCAGCTGATTAGTGACCGCCAGTACGGTTTCCGTCGAGGTCGCTCAGCTGGTGATCTTCTAGTCTGATGATGGATGATAGATGGGCGGAGGCAGTGGAGTCCAAGGGGGAGGCGTTGGCCGTTAGTTTGGACATAGCGAAGGCTTTCGATCGGGTTTGGCATAAAGCGCTTCTTTCGAAGCTGCCTTCCTATGGGCTTCCCGAGAATTTATGCAATTGGATCACCAGTTTTCTTGCAGATCGGAGCATCAAGGTCGTAGTAGACGGTGCATGCTCCGATTACAAGTCCATTAACGCTGGTGTTCCACAAGGCTGCGTGCTATCACCAACGCTGTTTCTTCTGCATATCAATGATATGTTGCAAACCAGTAACATTCATTGCTATGCAGACGATAGCACTGGTGATGCTTTATACACCGGCCGTGCCAATATTTCTCGGGAAAACGTCGCCGAGTACCGGAACAAACTTGTGTCTGAAGTCGAGACTTTGTTGAACAAAGTCACAGACTGGGGGCGACTAAATCTAGTCCAGTTCAATCCCCAGAAGACACAAGTTTGCGCGTTTACCGCTAAAAAGATTCCCTTTGTCGTATCTCCTCAGTTTCAAGGCACTCCCCTTGTTGCCTCAGCCAGTATCCGAATCCTCGGTGTCGACATATCGAGTGACGTGCAGTTTCGTGGTCACTTGGAAGAGAAGGCCAAATTGGCCTCTAAAATGCTTGGCGTGCTCAGCAGAGCGGGACAGTATTTCATGCGGGCACACCGCTTGCAACTTTACAAGGCGCAGGTTCGGCCTCACATGGAATACTGTTCCCATCTCTGGGCAGGGGCCCCCCAGTGCCAGCTCCTTCCAATCGACCGCATCCAACGCAGAGCGGTTCGAATCGTCGACGACCGAGTTCTTTCCGATCGGCTTGACTCACTGGTACTGCGTAGAGAGGTTGCATCTCTTTGCGTATTTTATCGCATCTACCACGGGGAGTGCTCTGAGGAATTGTTCGGACTAACTCCAGCCGCTCAATTTCACCATCGCAGATCGCGACAGAACTTGCGATACCATCCATATCATCTAGATGATTGGCGGTCCACAACTGTGCGATTCAGAAGAAGTTTTCTCCCTCGCACAACTTCCTTGTGGAATCGATTACCACCAGCGATTTTTCCGGACCGATACGACTTAGGGACCTTCAAGAAAAGAGCCTACTCCTTTTTAAAAGGCCGGCAACGCATCTGCGATTCCCCTGGTGTTGCAGTTGTTCATGGGCGGCGGTAGTCACTTACCATCAGGTGAGCCGCATGCTCGTTTGCCCCCTCTCCTATAAAAAAAAACCTTTTCCGTTCCTTGAGGTTTTCTTATTTTGTCTTAAGTTTAACCATAAACTAGTATGCACAGAAATCATGTTATTTATTTGTCATCAGGCATAACTAACTACCTAGTATAAGATAAATTTATCAATCTTTTAAATAAATACTCTTAAAATTTTCGTTTTCCGTTATTTGCTAAATATAGCCACCATAAATAATAATAAAATATTTTACTTTATAGAGGACTAAGACTTGTCGATAACACTATGATAGTTCATTATCAACGTATGCACGGCAAACGTCAGGTAAACCGCCGGGCGATGTGACCACTTTCTAGGAAGCCTAGCGGCTGTCTCCTTTTAATTGACCCAAACGTGGAGTTTTATTGTAGTTTTATGGTAATATTAAAACATTTATAGAAAAATAATTAAGCTATTTTATTTTTTATTTTAAAGGGTAAGGGTTATAAAATATGTTCTTCTAATAAACTATTGTTTTATTAAATTAAGCAACATAAATGGTAAAAATAATCGTTTTATCCACAGCATTTTCGTTAAAATTTCACTTCGTTTGAATTTATTATTTCTAATGTACATGTATATAGCCTTAACCAAAATATCTTTTCTAGTAACTATTTTCCTTTGTTTCATAAAACTGTCAGCCATGTCAGATATTTTAAGCTTTGAAATTGACTCTAAAAGGGAAATTAAGAAAACCTTTGTTTATTTTTCTTGATAGCATCCACAAAAACAGTATTAATATAAAAAAAACTCAGATAACTATTTAGACCATGAAATTTCCTAAAGTTATGAGTAATAAGCATTTGTGTAAGATAAGAGACTGATGGATATTAACAGCTTTAAAAATTACTGGTATGAGCTAATCAGTATTTGCAACGTATATAGGTACGTCCTTAAGGGCCCGAGAGTGAAATAGGCTACTGTTTATCTCAAAGAAAAATACGATTCGGTGGTATAGTTTTAGATCGTAATTCTGTAATAAGGTCTTCATGCAAAAATGCTTGAAATGACCTCGATGAAATTTACATGGAAACTACCTAAAGTTCAACCAAAATTTAATTTTTTTGTTGAAATTTCATCAAAAATAGATCTTGAAATAACACACTAAAATAACGTCAAAAAATTATTGCTGGTTATCGGTTTGCCCACACCGAAGCGTAGGGGAGAATTGACCAGCGATGTTGTGAGGGGCCTTAGCTACAACAGTGAGGATTTTGAATTCCACTTGAATAAAATGGCGCAACGTTTAATTCCTGAGCACAGGTGCGTCTTTAGTACGATTGTGCAGTGCATATGTAGTTGAGACTAAGGCTCATCTTTATTGACGCGGCAGGGATACGGGCAAAATATTCACGCTGAACTTACTGCTAGCCCTACCCTGCAAGGACCGCAAGAGAGGCTTGGCTATAGCTTGCTCTGGCATCGCTGCAACGTTGCTCAACTCTGGAGGAACTGCACACTGAATAAATTGTAACGTGCAACATCAGCATCAGTAGCGGCCTCGGCGATTGCTTGCAGCAGTGCGCGGTAGAGTTCTTACACCGCCATCTACAAGACAACCGTAGCAGGGTCTGGTGAATGATGTTCTCTGTTTTTATCGTAGGCAAATTTAGACGAGACCCAGCCAGTTATTAAGATCCCATCATTCCATCCGCCAGTGTGCTTCAAAGCTTCAACACTGTAGTCCAGGGTAGAAAAGCTACAATCGATCTTCAACTTGCGTGTTAGTTGCTACAAATTCAAGTGTTAAATGCCTATGGACGCCGAGCACAAAATTCAAATTTCACAATTTTTTTCTATCCAGTGGCGCAAAAGGCGGACAATGCAGTAAATTTAATGAATAATATCCATAATAAGGATTGGGTATGCGAGAGTGCAGTTAACATTACCGTTACAAGTTATCAAAAGCACACCACTGTACATAGACCTCCCCCATAGAATTCTACATAGCGGGAATATTTGCTTTAGTTGCCACGCTCGGTGATGGGGGTTTTAGTTATTACATATTTGGAAGACGTTGCCGTCCATCTTCTGATTTGTTTCCCTCTGTCACTCTTACGACATCTACGAGATTTTATGGGGTAGTGGAAATTCTTACACCGTCACTTCACGTTTATACCGCCACAATACGGAGGGTGCTATTTAATAATAGATGACGTAGAATAGATACATACTGCAATGACTAATGACAAAAAATGTTTTTGCGTCTATAATCGTTAAGTTACGAGGATCAAATAACCTTTTACAGTCGTCACGGGTGGAAATGGGTTTAAATAAAGTATTTAAGTAGTCGATCCATTCATTAAGGTTCTTGAGGTGTAAAACTGGTTTTCCAACCTCTTAACTCTTTCTGGCTGCAACAGCAGTGCGCGAATTGTTGTGTTCCGTTCTGAATGGTTTAGAGAGCCAGCATAATTACAGACTATGAGGCATTCCACGTTAATTCTCAGAAGTGACAACTTATCTGTACTCTAATGATTTTTTATGTTTATCACTTCACATTCTAATAAAACTAGTTTTAACGGATTTTATATATATTAACTTATTTGATATTCCTGACGTTTCGAGCACTTCGCAGCATCCATGGTCACCGGGGGAGGGAGGGGGAGGAGATGTCCCAATGTCTTAGTTTACCACGGCTACCTACAGATTAAAATTATTAATTTTTGTCCGATTGGTTAACTACGAGATTGGGAAATATAGAACCAGTGACCGTGGTAAAATACATAAAAAATTAAAATAATTTTTTAGTATTTTAAAACTAGTGTTTTATGTATTTTCTTATAAGTTATTTACATCTGTGAGCTTCTTTATTTGAGGTTAGTTACAGGTGTCCATGAACTCAAGTCACTATTATTCATACGTGGGTGGACTGTATATTCGTTTTTCACAATTTTATAATAAAAGCTTACGTATCATTGTGGACAAATGATTCATATAAGTCTCTAGACTTGATTCAACGATTTGAACTCAAAAAAGTGCACTTATAATCTACAGGGTACAAGCCTCCTCACATTTCTGAACGGCTTATATAACAGAAAATAGTTCACCGCGCTGACTCAATGCAAATTAGCATACTTGATGATACGATCTAGAAATATTTTCAAATTTTCATACATGCAAACTTTCTGTCGATGTTTTTCACTATTGAACTAGTGTGGCTTACGTAATTTGAAATGAAGGACGACTGTGGGCTCCAACTATTAAAGTTCTCGTTTTGTAACTTAAGTTACCTTATAACGGAGTTTTAAAATTTATTAAGTAAACGGCGACAAGCGACTTCATTGTTTTCATAATTGAGGAAACTTTGAAAATATCTATTCCTCTATTGATTGCGATAAAAAATTGTATGGCAGAAAACCTTAAATTTTTTTTTCTTAGGCTTGTAAGACAGCCTTATTCGAAAAATTGTGTTCGACAGAGGAACATATATAGGCTGTTCTTACTTTTATAAAGATCAATGCACATTTACTTTTCCATTTGCGTGTATTTCAAATACAACTATTCTTAATGCACTTCAATGAGGAATAACCAGAAAAATTCTATGGCGTCCGACATATTGAGCTTTAGAAATCCAACCATACCCAGATCGACGGCAAGGGGCAGCGTCAAAAGTGTGAGATGCCTGATCTAATACTGCGACTGTACAAACTTGTAGAAGGCAAATCTTACCTTCAACGGGGGTAGCATACGTCCAGCAGTGGATTTAAGAAAAATAAGAAGTAAAATAAAATAAAAGTATATATAATAATAAGTAAACAGATAAAATAATATAAAGATGCAAGGCGCTTTGCAGACCTGACTACATTATAATAATACATAATGAAACGGCTCTCTGTTCTACATAAATACAAAAAATACAAAAAAAGTGTGTCAATATCTTTGAAAGCGAGACGTGTACCTGAAGGTTTTTATGACACGCGGGAGGCGAGATTAATAACGGTGTTTGTGGAGTCGTCTAGATACAAAAGTATATTACATTGTTATAAGATTTGTATTTGATAGATATGATCCTTTTTACTGGAAATGAGGCATTCCATCTTAGTCCTCACGGGTGACAACGCATCTGCATTCTGATTCGCAAACGAGGGTAGATGTAGATATCTACGGGCCACAGCAACCATTTAGCATCAGCTGGACTGTGTGCTCGTTTGTCAACCTATCCTATAAAAAATGAAGAATATTTTCTTCCCCATATAGTTTTGTAAGTGTCGAAAGAGGCTAAGGCGATAGATGGAAACAAATAAGGAACATCAACATCTAGAAAATCACAAACGTCGGTTGTCGATCCCCTGCTATGCGAGGCACCTATGCTAAATATCCTCTTAACAAGGCAATGTATGAAATGTCTAATGTAAATTTAGATAATAATTTAACAAAGACATGAATTAATAATCATTTATAAAAAATCTTCCTTTTATTTTTTCGAAAAATGCCTTTGGTTATGTTTGTCCTTGCAATACGGGAAAATTCCTAAAATAAATTTTTCTTAAATTTTTTTTTGTACTTTTATTTGATTAATTCTGGTGCGTATTTCACGTTGCAAATAAGACATAAAGGATTACGATATTTATTTATGTATCACTGATAAGTAACAACTATGAATGAGGGCATTCACGACGCCATTAGGGCGGTGCCATTTAAGAATGAGGTAATATTTGACAGATTTCATAGCGGGGAAATCAATTTTTCGAAAAATATAAAGGTTAATATTTCTTTCCATAATACTAGTTAACATCATAATATATATATATATATATATATATATATATATATATATATATATATATATATATATATATATATATATAATTTATTTATTTATATTAAAAATTAAAAATCATTTTGCAGCAATTATTTTAAGCACTTTTAAATAAACTACATTTCCTCTTTTCTACTTCTTCTCGAGTAGACTATTATAGTATGTGCCATATCGATTGAGAAAAACGGACAATGACCTCAGATATGAGCCGAGTGTCAAAAGGCGTAACTTACAAAATCTCAATTTAGATGTGATAACAATATTTAAATATTGATATTATTCCCACTTCTAGGTCAGCACATATGTTTTGTTTTTTTGTTTCTTAAATAATATTGTCTGTGGTTCCTATAAACATAGTAAAATCTTACGGTACATCGCGAAAAATGTGTTATATTTTATATTTCAATTTATGGTAAGTAACGCAGCAATTCATTTAATAATAGTTTCATATTAAAAAAATATTTGAAGCAATATAATCACCATATTGAGCTTTTGCAAATTCATCCCTTTAAAATAAACAAAACGCGCGTTACGTCAGTTCGTTCTAAAAGAAACGTGACAATGGCAGCCAGAGATGCGTCACCTTTTTTGGGCCGGTCCGCCATTTTGTTTTCATTCGTGTTCGGATAACGCTTGCGTGTGTACGTCTCGGGTAATTCATAGCATTCATTGCATTGTTTTAGTTGAGTTTTTACTGTTAAATTTGTTATATCGTTAAGTTTTTGTTTTTTGAATCTGTTATATTAGTTTTACTGTGACGGTCGTTACTAAATCGACATGAGTTCAGGAGAATTTGGTGAAGGACCCGGTCCTTCAACATCAAGTGGAAAGAGACGTCGCCGACCCATAATAAACGTAGCAGGTACGTACAAATAGGTACAAATGCGACGACGTAGCCTTTCTATTTCTTAAAGCGCTCTTTTTATGTGACCATGTGGTATTTATTTTCTAAAACAATATGTATTTATGTGATGTAGTACTATGGTAGTATATTTTTGTCATTTATTTACAGGCCCATCTTCTGGAGCACCTTTAACGTCACCAGTAAAAAAGAGAAAACCTACCACTTTGTCGGTCGGGGAACAAGAGATTATCATTAATGTATACAAATATGTCAAAAACACCTGGCCCGAAGACGTGTATCCTTCAAACGTTAATATGGTAGAAAAGGTTTCGGAGATCTCAGGAGTCAGCAAGAGCACTATATATCGCGTATTAAGCGTGTATAGAGATTCCCATAAAATACCAGAAAAGGGAATAATTAATAAAAGAAAAAAGTCTGTAATTGACAAGTTGGACGATTTTGATAAATCGGCTATAAGAGCGAAAGTGCATCAGTTCTTTCTTGCAGGAGAATTACCGACTTTAGACAAAATTTTGCTCAGTATAAATCAAGATGACCAGTTGCCAAACTTGAGCAAAACTTCCCTGCGACGTGTGTTGCGCCATTTAAAATTCAAATATATAAAGAGAAACAGAAAAAGTGGTCTAATAGATCGCCCAGAGATAGTTCTGTGGCGTACCAGATATTTGAGAGAAATACAAATATTAAGAAACGAGGGACGTAACATTTTTTACCTTGACGAAACATGGATTAACGCAGGTCATACTATGGGAAAGGTATGGGAAGACACCACAATTGAATCTTCTCGTCAATCACGGTTAGAAGGCTACTCTACTGGCGCGAAAGCCCCTTCGGGTAAAGGAAAGCGATTAATAGTTGTACACGTTGGCAATGAAAATGGCTTTTTGGAGGGATGTGATTGGGTATTTGAATCATCATCTACTGGTGACTACCATGAGAGTATGGACGCTCTCCATTTCGAGGACTGGTTTAGAAAAGTAATAGAAAAACTGCAAAGCGGCGATGTCATAGTTATGGATAACGCTAGTTACCACTCCAGACGTTTAGAAAAAACCCCAACAATGTCTTGGCGGAAACAAAATATGCAGGAATGGCTAGAATCTAAACAGATCGCATACGTGCCCTCGGACACAAAGACCCACTTAATGGAAAAAATAAAGGCAGTTAAAGATAACTATCGAAGTTACGTCACCGACGAGATGGCAAAAGAAAAAAGCATCACAGTGGTAAGGTTACCTCCTTATCACTGTGAGCTTAACCCCATTGAACTTGTGTGGGCAGATGTGAAAGGGTACGTTGCACGAAAAAATACAACTTTCAAGTTAAAAGATGTTAAAAATTTACTTAAAGATGGTTTAACTCAAATCACGCCAGATAAATGGAAAAACTGTGTTCAGCATGTCCTTAAGGTTGAACAAAAAATGCGTGGCATGGATGATAGAATTGACCAAACTGCAGATCGCTTTATAATTAATGTTACAGATAGTTCATCAAGTGAAGATACGAGTGATGATTGCACCGAATAAAAATAAAGTTCTTATATAATATTAAAAATAAAGTTTTATCTTTTGCATAAGTACGTACTTATTCGGTGTCGTTATCACTCGAATCTTTATATGTGTTATAAATTAATGTTTTTTGTTGTTAAATGAATAAAGTACTTTATAACAATAGATGATTTTTCTTCTACAGCGATCTTTCACATAACTTTTTAATAATAGTTAATAAATATATATTATATCAATCATTATAAAAAAATCATTATAAATAAAGAAAGTACTACATATAAAATGTGCCTATATATTGAAGGTTTGTAACCCCTGGTTAAACGACCGAAAGGTCATTGTCCGTTTTTCTCAATCGATTTGGCACATACTATAGCTCGATGATTCTAACTTAATCTTTTTGTGGTTACAAGCGCAAGCCGTACCTTTTTTAGTTGATATCAGTGAGAGCCCTTGTGGTATTCAAGAGTCGTTAGCGAGTTCTTCACTACAATACGCAGATGTATAATTTGAAAGCGGTGACCTCAATGTTTTTAAAATTTAAAGTTTATGTCTTAACTACATCTTGTATTGTACCTTAGAAACGTTTAGTATAATAGCTTTGTCGGTACTCTACTGTAAGGAAACAAATGTATGAGTTAAAAAGTAAATTAAGATAATATACATACATATATGTCACGCCTGTAATTGAGAGTTGACTGAGTTCAAAGAGCAGCGAGCTACTTGTACCACCTTTAGCGAAAAAGTATGAATATGGATGGAAGATTGTGGAAAATGGTGGTCAGCCTACCGCCTACACAATCACATACCCAATGTCCAAATAGTCACCGTTAAATAAATGCTTAGCATGTAACATTTGACACTATTTTTTGTTATAAATCTGACATCAGCCTGTGAGTCTCAGAAGAACATGGGCCAAAGATAATACATTAGAAAATAAACAACACACAAATTATATAAGTGATATCGTATCTCCTTTTATTCTTAACAACCGTAAACAACGAGACGAGTAACTATTAATCAAATACCTGAGACAGATAGGATTTACATTTTTAGTAAAGGAATCTTATATCTAACCGAAAGAGTGTCTTAATGTCTAAGCTTAATTAGGCTTATCTTGTACAAAACCAAGGAGCGAAAGCATATAATAAGAAGTAATTTAAACGAGAACAGGATAGAACAATCACTAGTAAATGCTATAACGCGATAGAACAATTATTGCTAACATTCCACTTATACTTGTCAATTATTGGTAGGCCAACCGAAAGACGCCCAACTCTAAGGCAACTTTGTAGTTACGATTATTGAGGCAATCAAAATGTATTACTTTTTAGTTTTAAATGGTTGATTTTTAACTCCAACTGGATGCTGGGGCCCATAGACATCTACTCGTACATTTATCATCCATAAATATTCAAAATGTAGATGCGTTGTATCATATGGCAAAATAAAATAAAAAGCTTTGTCTATTTGAAATAATATTCATAGCTTACAGTAATTACAAACAAATAAAATTATATTAACGTTATTTGTACTTACTTAATTAGAATTTAATAACTAACATATTGGGATATCTTTTCTTATCTTTGAAAATCTTTCTGATAATTAGTCATCATTACAGCCCTTCACAAGTCCACTGCTGAACATAGGCCTCCCCCAAAGAATGCCACAAAGCACGGTCCTGAGCCACCTGCATCCATCGACTTCCTGCATATCTTACCAGGTCGTCACTCCATCTAGTGGGGGGACGCCCTACACTTCGCCTGCCGGTTCGAGGCTGCCACTCGAGAACCTTTCTTCCCCATCGGTTGTCGGTTCTTCGAGCTATATGGCCGGCCCATTGCCACTGCAGCTTACTAATCCGTTGGGCTATGTCGGTCACTCTGGTTCTACTGCGGATATCCTCATTTCTGAGTTTATCACGCAGAGAAACTCCGAGCATAGCCCTCTCCATAGCTCGCTGAGCGACCTTGAGCTTCCTTATCCGGCCAGCAGTGAAGGACCACGTTTCAGTTCCGTATGTCATCACTGGCAACACGCACTGGGTGTACAGTCTCGTTTTCAAGTTTTGAGGTATACCTGACGAGAAGATGTGCCGTAATTTCCCGAACGCTGCCCAACCGAGTTGAATCCGTCGATTGACCTCTCGGTCGAAGTTGGACTTACCTAGTCGGACTATTTGTCCCAGGTAAACATACTCGTCAACAACTTCGAGCTGAGTGTTCCCAACAACTACCGGCATAGGTGTGACATGGACATTAAACATGATCTTTGTTTTGTCCATGTTCATCTTAAGACCTATCCGTTGGGAAACACTATTGAGGTCATTGAGCATAGTGCTTAGGTCCTCCAGCGATTCTGCCATAAGGACTATATCGTCGGCAAATCGAAGGTGAGTGATGTACTCGCCATTGTTGTTGATACCGTATCCTTTCCAGTCCAGAAGCTTGAAAACGTCTTCCAATGCAGCGGTGAAGAGTTTCGGGGATATGACGTCACCCTGTCTTACACCTCTCTGCAATTGGATAGGTTTCGTACTCTGGTTCTGTACTCGGATAGCCATCGTAGCCCTACTGTACAAGCACTTCAACACTTCGATATACCGACAGTCAACTTGGCACCGCTGAAGGGACTGCAGCACCGCCCAAATTTCGACGGAATCAAAGGCTTTCTCATAGTCCACATACGCCAGACATAGTGGCAAATTGTACTCCTCGGACTTCTCTTCTTCGGGAGGCTGGAAGTCGTCAAGTCTGCGTGCGAGTCGATTCGTAATGACTCTCGAAAACAGCACGCAGACGCGGCTCAGAAGGGAAATCGGTCTGTAGTTCTTCAAGAGAGCGTTGTCGCCTTTTTTGAAGAACAAGACCACCACACCGCACTTCTGCTCCACGCCTCCGGTGTAATGCCACCATGGAGGACGGAATTAAAGAGCTTCTGAAGGACTTCAAGTACCGGTTTTCCACCCGCTTTCAGAAGCTCCGCTGTAATTCCATCCCCGCCTGGGGCCTTGCCGTTTTTAAGGTGCTGGAGAGCCATTCTAATCTCGCTCAGACTGACGTCCGGGATATCATCGGAATAATGTCGGATAAGACTCGCTCTTGGATCGTTACTCACACTTGCGTGTGGCTCCAACGATGACGTGTACAGCTGCCCATAGACCCTCTCAATCTCACTCAAAATCTCAGTTGCCCCGGAAACGATGCTGCCACACTCAGTCTTCAGCTTTGACAGTTGGCTCTTTCTGGCAGACAGATCTCTGGCAAAGACTTTGGAGCCTTGGTTCCGCTTGATCGCTTCTTCAATACGAGCTGTATTGAAGTTGCGTAAGTCCCGCCGCATGCATATGGAGATCTGTCTGTTCAGTTGCCTGTATGCTGCCAAATCTGTTGAAGAATGTAGCTTCATCTCCCGTCTAACAGCCATGAGATTAAGAGTGTGATCGGAGAGTTTTTGTATTCTTCTGCGGCGGGTCTTGCAGAACTTAGCTCCGACCGCATGGACAGTTTCCACGAGCTTGTCATTCAAATCGTCCACTTCATTGCAGTCTTCTAGGCACTGAAAACGGTTTTGTAACTCGAGCTGAAAGGTTTCGGGACTCTGGATTAGAGCACGAGGGGGACGGAGAATTGACTTCATTAGACGAGACCGCTCCAACTTAACGTTTAGGTTCAGTGTGCCTCTAACCATTCGGTGATCGCTGCCGGTTTTCAACCTCGCGATCACTGAGACATCACTGAACAATTGTCGTCTGGTCGTCATAATGAAGTCAATCTCATTTTTTGTCGAACCGTCGGGGCTCGACCAGGTCCACTTCCTGTGGGGCCGCTTCTGGAAGAAAGAGTTCATCATAAAGAGTCCCTCTTTCTCCATGAAGTCGGCCAGCTGCTGGCCCCTTGGGTTCCGTTGCCCTATTCCAAATTTCCCCACCTTCAGCTCACCGTTCTCTCTTGTGCCTAGTTTTGCATTGAAGTCTCCCATTAACACCGTATATTGGGTTTTGGAGGAATGCACGGCTCTAGAGATATCCTCATACATTTCCTCCACCTCCTCATCGGGGTGTGCCGAGGTTGGTGCGTAAACCTGTATGACCTTCAACGAATACCGTTTGGTGATTCTGAGTATAAGGTACGCAACCCTCCTCGACACACTCTCAATCTTTACAACGTTGTTAACGAGAGACTTGTGGACGATAAATCCGACACCTCCTTGGGACAGATGGTCGCCGTCCCGGTAATAGAGCAAGTTGCCGGATTCGAGGATTACCGTGTCCTCCCCCTCTCTTCGGACTTCGGATAATCCTATAATATGCCAGCGTAACTTGTCTATCTCTTCTTCCAGCTCCATAATCTTCTCGTCAGTCCTCAGGGTGCGTGCGTTGTATGTTGCCAGGTCGAGTCGTTGTAGGTGGCAATCGAACCTCCACCGGAGATTCTTAGCACCCCCTGCCCCGCCGTTACCATGGTCGCCACCGTAGCCAGGAATAGCGGGGCCGCCGGGGATTGGGGGCCGTCTCTTCGTAACTTTCACTTTTATAATTAGTAATTGAATTTAATTGGAATGAATATTACAATAATATTAAATTGAAATCCTAATTACCTAAACTGTTTCAAATTATATTTAAAAATAAATGTGAGTAGAGTCGTTAAAAATAAGAGTCGTTACGTGGTAACCGACGTAGATCAACGGATCAGTAAGTTGAAGTGACAAGAGCTGGCCATTAAATTCGAAGAAACAACAACTCAAATGATAACCTTGTACCAGCAACCGCAATGCAAAACCATGAGCCCCCTCTTAATAGGCGAAGTGACGGGTGACGAGGATTTGGAAACCAATTTTCAGCAAAGGAACTTGTCTTGTGCTAAAGCTATTACGATATGATCACAAAAATCTGAAATATTATTTATCTTGGTAAATTAGTGGCAAGGAAGGTTCATTAAAAAAATCAACTTTACTTGCACCCTTCTAACTAAAGAGTAAAATTTTATTGATTTTATATGACAGGTGTATATTAGCAACCAGTGCGATGACAGATTTGTGATCAGTGATTTTGACGAATCATAATCTGCGAGTATCGCAGATGGGATATTTATAGAAGAGCGTTGACCTACCAAGCTCGGTTGATGTTTAATTCATAAGTACCTATACGTACGTATTTTAAATAATACCTTTTGAATGCTCCATTACAACATATTAATTATTTGCACTGAATATGATCTATTTGAAAAGGGAAAGGCAAAGATAATGAGGATGATGATGGTGTATGATTTGATATTGTTACCCATCATCATGTCTCCTCTCTTAAGGCTTTTTGAGCTATCTAACTGTTGTTCGAGTGGGAGTGTGCATACCCCCGCCTCTGACTGATTAGCTAGTGTAGGTCGATGTTGCGGGTGGTGAGAACCGCTCATGTACGTGGGTGTACGGTGTGTACGCGGTGTGTGCTGGAACGTGTCGTGCGATGCGTCCCATCCGTTATCCTACTTGTGCTTGTCCCATTTGGCGTGGGTGTAGTGTCAATGTATGAAGTGCCTGCGACGTTTGGGTCGACAGAATCCAGCGAGCGGGGTGGTTCTATTAGTACGTTACGCGGTCTACGGAGAATCGGCACAGCGTTTGGTATTGGGACGTAGTTGGCTGCGTTTGCCTCTAGCGGGTTTATATGGGTTTCGGCGCTATCAAAGTAGCGCTGAGACATTTCCTTGAAGTATTCGGATATAGAAAGAAGTTGACCATCACTAAAAGTAAAAAATTGTTTTTACTTTTTGTGATTTACTTTACTTTACAACTTTTAGGAAGTAGAAGAAAATTCTTTACGACATATCATTCTCATTTTATTTTATATTTCACATAATTAGGTTAAATAAAAGTTATATTCATCCGTTTTTTTTAAATACCGTACTAAGTTTCTCCACCAGGTCGATCAAAAAGTTTCACTTCAATACGTCCTAAATAAATTCAGAGTGAAATTCATCGCACCATAATTACGTGGTAGAGCAACGCTGCAGAAAAATTACGGCTGTAGCACAAATGTGTTGGCTAAACCGGGGCAGAACCACGCTCTCACAGAATACTGTGGTAAATGTAGAATAGTATGGTGAGTGTAGAGAACCGCAGACTTTTTAACTGGAAACGAGGCATTATATCTTAGTGCTCAGGGGTGATTCTTAATCGAAGATAAAGCGTAGATGTCTATGGGCCATAGCATCCCCTTACCACCAGGTGGACTGTATGCTCATTTTTCACCCGCATTTTATAAAAATAAAACCTACCGGAAAGGTATAAAACGTCTTGCGGGTCGGCTAGAAGATCGTGCGCGTACGTAGCCAACTATGCGCTGCTGTCGTCAGCGTCGTAGTGTGGGGCTATATAGAACACAATGTACATTAGTACGCGCCACCGACGTACGCGACCGACGTCAGTGTAGGAGGGATTTAGGCCTAAAACGTTAAATATTAATAAAATTAGTAAGATGTCCAGCCTTTCGAAATTAATCATACTATAGACAGCAATTATTATTCTGCATATTTATAAAAAACTACGTAGCAGAAAGTTAGACTTTCTGCTACGTAGTTTTTTATAAATCGCGTCGCGTATGTCTCACAACGTTGTGCTTCGACCACTAGATTGCCTCATTGGGGAATATTTTCCATGGTTGCCATGCTTGGCTAGCTGGTTGGCAACCACAGGTTATTTCATATTTTTAATTGTTATTAAGAAGAAGCTGCTGCCCATATCCTTATTTGTTTCCCTCTGTCGCCTCTTACGACACGCTCGGGATAATAATAGGGTGGTGGATATTCTTACACCGTCACTAAACGGATTATGTTAATAAAACGTTTAAATTTAAAACATAACGCGCTTTGTAAGTAGTAAAAAGTAGTATTAGTGAAGTAATAATAATAAATAATAAGCAACACCTGATGGTAAGTGGCTACTGCATCCCACGGACACGTTTAATCAACTTCATACCAGGAAGGCTACACATGCGTTGTTACTTCCAGCCAGTAATTATACGTGGCTCGAATTATACCCTTACTTGGCAGCAGCAATAGGTAAGACAGTGGTAGCTGAACAAACAGACTCTTAGCAGAAAGAAAACGAGCCCCACCGCCAAGTAGTTGATTATTGTAAACATTTTACTGTAAATTAGAAAGGAATGAAATTATATTTCAATATAACACGTGATTAATTATTAACTAACTCCATTCATGTGAGACGTTTATAAAGTTTACCACTCTACTAATGACAGTTACAGTCGTGGAACGTTAATAGCGTATTATTTAATTTAATTCTGAAATTGTTTCTTTTTTTTATAGGAGAGGGGGCAAACGAGCATGCGGCTCACCTGATGGTAAGTGACTACCGCCGCCCATGAACAATTGCAACGCCAGGGGATATGTAGATGCGTTGCGGGTCTTTTAAAAACCATTTACATCACGTGGATGCTTGTCGGTCTGCTACCGTGCGATTTACTAGGAGTTTTCTTTCTCGCACGACTACTTTGTGAAACCATTTACCACCGGCGATTTTTCCGGACCGAGAACCATAGGGACCTACAAGAAACGAGCTTAATGCTTGTAAAAGGTCAGCAACGCGCCTGAAATTTCCGTGGTGTTGCAGTTGTTCGTAGGCGACGGTCGACACTTACCATCAGATGAGGCGCATGCTAGTTTGCCCCCCTTCAAAAAAAACCGGCAAAGTTCGAGACGGACTCGCGCACCAAGGGTTCCGAACAAATCTGTAGGTATATGAGTTTAAAATTATTTAAAATATTTTTATTATATGATGTAACTAAAAATTTATGCTTTTCGCAATTTTTCCCTTATCTGTGCTATAAAACGTTGCTGCGTACCAAATTTCAAGATTCTGAGTTCACGGGAAGTACCCTGTAGGTTTTGATTCCCTTGCGAATGCCGAAAATTTACGGCATAAACGGCTGTATCTTTTGATTGCGTTGGTTTAGAAGTTTAATTTTTTCACAGCTCTAAGGGACAAAAGACTTGATATGAATTTCAGCTTGATATCTCCACGCGTTCCTGAGAAAAAGGGTCTTGACAGACAGACAGACAGATAGACAGACGGACAACAAAATGATCCTATAAGGGTTCCGTTTATTCCTTTTGAGGTACGGAACCCTAAAAAGAATGAAAAACATTCATTTTCAGTTACAGCACGCAATGTAATGCGTACTTTTTTTTTATAGGATAAGGGTGACAAACGAGCACACAGTCCACCTGATGGTAAGTGGTAGCTGCGGCCCATAGACATAATGAATAAAAATAAGAAATGTCCATACTTCCTGGTCGACTGCTAACAACTGAATTTACTAAACACAGCCACTAAACAGAATTGGACACTACTTACACTATAACCTGCACTAATCAATCGCAATTACTAATCACCTGCACTCGCACTAATCAAAGTGAAAACACGCCTTAACTCTAAGTTACTTTACTTTGTAGTTACGACTATTGTGGCAATCAAAATGTAGTTTTAATAATAGTAAATTAAGAGAATAATACTCTTCTAATAAATAAAAAAATGTTTCGAATATCCCAGAATAATATAATGCGTTGTAGTCGATATTACATATTTTAAGCCAGAAATAAAATACCCAGAATAGCGATTGGGTGTAGCATCAAAGGTGTAAGATATCTGGTGCTACGAACGACAATCGAAGGTTCAAAGATCGATAAAATTCTCACTACATTGGCAAATGTACTTAGCTTTAGTAAATAAAGTAAACATTTCAGACTTAAATAGATAGAAATAACTAAAATAACTAAAATTTATAAAATAATTTTCACATAATTTAATAGGCTATGAAGGTATGAAGTCAGTGTTAAGACAAAGTGTAGGTATTCAGTGTACAACTAACTAAATACCCGTCTTAATAAACTATTAAATAGTGTGGAAATTGTTTTAATTTGTTTTTAGTTTTAACAGATGTTTATAATTTTATTTAAAGGGCAAGGTGACAGACAGCAATTAATGTACCTTCTGTGTATAAATATCGGAAATTTGTCAATAAAACAAAAAATACAAATTATTCATCTAAATTTATTTTATCGCCTTCAAAGTAGGCCCCATCGCTTGCAATACAACATCTCCAACGCTTCTCCAGTCTTCCATACATTTTTCATAGGCTATTTGCGGTATGGCCTTTAACTCATTCAGCGAATTTTTTGTTACGGCTTCTATCGACTCAAAACGTTTTCCTCGAAGTGGTAATTTTAACTTGGGAAATAAAAAAAAGTCAGACGGAGCCATATCAGGTGAATACGGTGCTTGGTCGAGAACTTTTGTTGAATTTTTCGCTAAAAACTCTGTCACTATAATGGCTGTGTGTGATGGTGCATTATCATGGTGCAGCATCCATGAGTTGTGTTGCCACAAATCTGGACGTTTTCGGCGGATACTCGCACGCAAACGCTTCATGACGCCTAAATAATATTCTTTATTCACTGTTTCTCCCTTTGGAAGGAATTCGGAGTGAACCACACCACGGTAGTCAAAAAAAACTGTCAGCATCACCTTGATTTTGGAGCGACTTTGCCGCGGTTTTTTAGGTTTCGGCTCGTTTTCGAGACGCCATTCTGAAGTCTGTTGGCTTGTTTGCATGTCGTACTCATAAACTCATGTCTCGTCGCCAGTTAAGGTCGGATCCGTAGAAGCTCGGGAAACCATGTCTTCAGCGACATGCTTTCGCTGCGCTCTTTGAACAAAATTGAGCTCTTTTGGAACTAGTCGAGCGGCGACGCGTTTCATGCCTAAAATGTCAATGAGAATGTTGTGGACGGACTTAAAAGATATGTTCACCTCACTAGCCAACTCTCTCAGACTCATACGTCGATTTTCGAGCACTAGCTTCTTGATTTTGTCGATGTTTTCTTTGGTCATAGCGGTTGAAGGTCTACCAGAACGAGGCAAGTCTACTACTACTTCTCGGCCTTCTTTAAAAGCCTTATACCATTCATAAGCCCTTGTTTTCGATATACACGATTCGCCGTAGGTATTTCGCAACATTTTTAGTGATTCACCACATGAAATATCATTCGAAACACAAAACTTAAGGCACACTCTTTGTTCAACAATATTTTCCATTGTAAAAATCGCCGAGAACTCAAAACTATGACCAACAAAAAGTGTAGTTTAAAACAAATTAAATGACAGATCCCGCTCAAACTTTGCGCGCTAAATCAGTACAGTGCTACCAACATGCAGTAAAAAAATTAGAACGACCTCTCCTTCTTTTTATTGACATATTCCCGATACTTTTTACACAGAGTAGTATGTGTATGTGTAATTATTTGATAATTAAAAACCCTGCTTTAAAGGCTATTAAATATTGTAGAAATTACTTTTTAGTTTTAAATGGTTGATTTTTAAATCCAACTGGATTTTGGGGCCCATAGACATCTACTCGTACATCTATCATCGATAAATATTCAAAATGTAGTACGTTGTATCATATGACAAAATAAAAAAAAAAGTTTGACTATTTGAAATAATATTCATAGCTTACAGTAATTACATACATATAAAATTATATTAACGTAATTTGTACTTAATTAGAATTTAATAACTAAGATATTGAGATATCGTTTAAACGATGTACTGAAAGCTTTCTGATAATTATTCATTGAATTTAATTATAATGAATATTAAAATGAAGTCCTAATTACCTAAACTGTTTCAAATTAAATTTAAAAAAGACGTTATGTGGTAACTGACGTAGATCAACGGATCAGTAAGTTGAAGTGATAATGAGCTGGCCATTAAATTTGAAGAATCAACAACTCAAATGATAACCTTGTACTAGCAACCGCAATGCAAAACCATGAGCCCCCTCTTAATAGGCGAAGTGCGAAACGAAGTAGCTATGACAAAAATATTGCAAAAATAATTGATTTTCAATAATTTTTTTCTCAAAAAGTACGCATTTCCGCATGTTGACACTTTACGTGTGTGCTTATAATAATGTAACCTTTCTGTAAAAATCCTAACGTATCAATACCCAACTCGACGGACGTCAATGGAAAGCTAAGCTAAGAAACTTGTGTTGTTCTAAAGCTATTACGATATGATTTTAAACAGTGGTAGAGCCACGCGGCAGCTTTTGCTGTCGCACGGATGAGCCGACTCGAACCGGGGTGGTAACACGACCTCACAGAATACCAGCGTGAAGTAGAAGTTTACCTCTGCGTTTCACTTGATGAGTGCAGGTGGCCGGAGGCCGTTTTTACTGGAAATGAGGCATTCCATCTTAGTCCTCACGGGTGACAACGCATCTACATTTTGATTTGTAGTAGAGGATAGATGTAGATGTCTATGGGCCGCAGCAACCACTTACCATCAGGTGGACTGTGTTGTCGTTTGTCACCCTTATCCTATAAAAAAAATGATCACTAAAAATCTGAAATATTATTTATCTTGGTAACTTAGTGGCAAGTTCTAACTAAAGAGTAAAATTTTATTGATTTTATAAGATAGGTGTATATTAGCAACCAGTGCGATGAGAGATTTGTGTTCAGTGATTTTGACGAATCATAATCTGGGAGTATCGCAGATTGGATATTTATAGAAGAGCGTGGATCTACCAAGCTCAGTTGATGTTTCATTCATAAGTACCTATACGTACGTATTTTAAATAATACCCTTTGAATACTCCAGTACAAAATATTAACTATTTGCACTGAATATGATCTATTTAAAAAGGGAAAGGCAAAGATAATGAGGATGATGATGGTGTATGATTTGGTATTGTTACCCATCATTATGTCTCCTCTGTAGAAGTTTTTGAGCTATCTAACTATTGTTCGAGTGGAAGTGTGCGTACTCCCGCCTCTGACTGATTAGCTAGTGTAGGTCGATGTTGCGGGCGGTGAGAACCGCCCATGTAGTCGGGTGTACGGTGTGTACGCGGTGTGTGCTGGAACGTGTCATGCGATGCGTCCCATCCGTTATCTCACTTGTGCTTGTCCTATTTGGTGTGATTTTAGTGTCAAACTATGATGTGCCTGCGAAGTTTGGGTTGACAGGATCGAGCGAGCGAGGTGATGCTATAAGTACGTTACGCGGTCTACGGAGAATCGGCACAACGTTTGGTATTGGGACGTAGTTGGTGGTTGGCGTTTGCCTCTAGCGGGTTTGTATGGATTTTAGCGCTATCAAAGTAGCGCTGCTTGATGTATTCGGAGATAGAAAGAAATTGACAATCACTATGCTAATCTGAGTTTCGTTGACACCACCGTGCTCCGGTGGCTTTCTGTTTTGACGATTGAAAGTGGAGGTACATTGAAAGTGTATTGCTACACTTCTTTGGGATACACTTCGATTCTCCATAGGCGGTGTCCGATTTCAAAATGAGACTATTTCTATTAGATTCCTATTAGAGGCAAAGAGAACAGTGGTTAGAACTGGGTGCTCTGGAATATCACTCGTGAAGAGTGTGAAGGGGAGTTGAGACAGGAAGGAGCCTTGTGGGAACCCGACCTTTAGAAAACGTATCGTGGATCGGGTTCCCTGTACTCAATAGTGAAAAGAGCGATTTCTAAGAAGGGCTGAGATGATGTGTTAAGTGATAAGTTTATACAGCTTGTAAAGCAAGCTGTTGCGCCAGACCTTATCATATGCCTTTGTGACATCGAAGAAGAGGGTTCTGGTGTTTCGAGACCTTTTCTTTGTCTGGTGGTGGTTAAAACCAGACAGAATATATTCTATTAGGCGATGAACGTGCACGAGTGTTTGGCTCAAATTTGTTTTAATCTCTTTTTTATTTTTCGAAATAATATATTTTTTTCATTATAAATATTTATGTTATAGGTTTCTAATTTAATGCGCAATAATCGTTGGTGTATTTGTTAGCGATCGTGTAAATTCTGAACGAATTAACCAACTGAGGTATTTATACAATATATTTGTTTTAGCCAAGCGATGGTTCATAGTTATTCAGGATCCAATATGTGGCCAAGTATATAAGTTAATTCTATAATTATGTAAAATTATTACTTCTGTTCACAATATGATGGTTTAGTTCCAAAAAAGTAAATCACAAAACCTGGACGCGATACGTGGCGCTATGATCATGTTTATTATTTTTAATTTACACTGTAAAAAATTGTGTACACACTTAGGAAGTGAAACTTCTTTGCGACGTATCATTCTTCTTTTATTTTATATTTAACGTAATAAGTTTTAATAATAGTTATACTCATCCGTTTTTGATTTTTAGTACTGTACTAAATTTCTCCACTATGTCGATAAAAATGTTTCACTTCAATACGTCCTAAATGAATTTAAAGTGAAACTCATCGCACCACGTTTACGTGGTAGAGCCACGCTGCAGCTAAATTATGGCTGTAGCACAAATGGCTCGGCTCTACCGGGGTAGAACCGCGCTCTCACAGAATAATACGGTGAATGTAGAATAGTATGGTGAGTGTAGAGAACCGGAGATCCTTTTTACTGGAAATGAAGCAATATAACTCAATATCTTAGTTATTAAATTCTAATTAAGTACAAATTAAGTTAATATAATTTTATATGTATGTAATTACTGTAAGCTATCAATATTATTTCAAATAGATAAAACTTTTTTTTTTATTTTGTCATATGATGCAACGCACTACATTTTGAATATTTATCGATGATAGATGTACGAGTAGATAGATGTCTATGGGCCCCAGCATCCAGTTGGATTTAAAAATCAACCATTTAAAACCAAAAAGTAATTTCTACAATATTTAATAGCCTTTAAAGCAGGGTTTTTAATTATCAAATAATTACACATACACATACACATACATTAATTGCTGTCTGTCACCTTGCCCTTTAAATAAAATTATAAACGTCTGTCAAAACTAAAAACAAATTAAAACAATTTCCACACTATTTAATAGCTTCTTAAGACGGGTATTTAGTTATTTGTACACTGAATACCTACACTTTGTCTTAGCACTGACTTCATACCTTCATAGCCTATGAAATTATGTGAAAATTATTTTATAAATTTTAGTTATTTTAGTTATTTCTATCTATTTAAGTCTGAAATGCTTACTTTATTTACTACAGCTAAGTACATTTCCCAATGTAGGGAGGACTTTATCGATTCTTTGAACCTTCGATTGTCGTTCGTAGCACCAGATATCTTACACCTTTTATGCTACACCCAATCGCCATTCTGGGTATTTTATTTCTGGCTTAAAATATGTAATATCGACTACAAGGCATTATATTATTCTGGGATATTCGATACATTTTTTTATTTATTAGAAGAGTATTATTCTCTTAATTTAGTATTATTTAAACTACATTTTGATTACCACAACAATTGTAACTAAAAAACAGGCGAAGTGCAAGTCGGACTCGCGCACCGAGGGTTCTGAACAAATCCGTAGGTATGTAAGTTTAAAATTATTAAAAATATTTTTATTATATGATGTAACTAAAAATTTATACTTTTCGCAATTTTTCTTTTATCTGTGCTATAAATCCTTGCTTGGTACTAAATTTCAAGATTCTGAGTTCACGGGAAGTACCCTGTAGGTTTTGAAGACCTCGCGAATGTTGAAAATTTGCGGCATAAATTGCTGTATCTTTTGATTGCGTTGGCTTAGAAGTTTGATTTTTTCACAGCTCCAAGGGACAATAGACTTGAGTATTTGATGTGAATTTCAGCTTGATACCTTTACGCATTCCTGACAAAAAGAATCTTGACAGACAGACAGACGGACAACAAAGTGATCCTATAAGGGTTCCGTTTTTTCCTTTTGAGTTACGGAACCCTAAAAATAGTGTCAATTCTGTTACTTGCTAAGCATTTATTTAACGGTGACTAATTGGACATTGGGTATGTGATTGTGTAGACGGTAGGCCGACTAAAAATTATATGATATGAATTTCAGCTTGATATCTCCACGCGTTCCTGAGAAAAAGGGTCTTGACAGACAGACAGACAGACGGACAACTAAGTGATCCTATAAGGGTTCCGTTTATTCCTTTTGAGGTACGGAACCCTAAAAAGAATGAAAAGCATTCATTTTCAGTTACGGCACGCAATGTATTGCGTATTTTTTTTATAGGATAAGGGTGACAAACGAGCACACAGTCCACCTGATGGTAAGTGGTTGCTGCGGCCCATAGACATCTACATCCTACTACTACTATCCTCTATTACAATTCAAAATGTAGATGCGTTGTCACCCGTGAGGACTAAGATGGAATGCCTCATTTCCAGTAAAAAGGGCCTCCGGCCACCTGCACTCACCAAACGAAACGCAGAGGTGAACCTCTACTTCACGCTGGTTTTCTGTGACGTCGTGGTACCACCCCGGTTCGAGCCGGCCCATCCGTGCGACAGCAAAAGCTGCCGCGTGGCTCTACCACTGTACCACTTATACATGCTTTATAATAATTAAATGCTTAAAGTGTAGTGTCGATTGTTATATGTAATATTGTCTTTATTGAAATTGCGTATTTAACGTTAAAATAAGTTTAGTTAGTTAATATTAACATTCATTCTGATTATTTAAAGTCTCGTTAAAATATTACATTAATTTTTATGAACACAGTATTACACAAACATATATCACACAACAATAAGCTACTTAGATTTAATCCCACACTCGGACAAAGGCCTTTCTAAGAATATGCCAACTGGCAAGGTTTGCTGGGAAGTTTTACACGCAACTACTTTTTATTGGAATTATTCCTACATTAATAGTTCTGTTTCGACCATTTGAATCCACTATTGCATGTGGGCATTTTTGGAAAACGCTAAAGGACACATTTCTTGAGAGATGTTCTTGATAGGTGGTTTAGTAATTAATTGTAATGATAAAGATATAAACAATTTGAAAACAGTTTTATTTAATTAAAATATAATTACGTACATATCTATGTATAAGGAAGGTAGAGGTAAGAAATCACTTGTTACTTATTTGTTCTTTACATAGCAATGAGCTGCAGCGCTAAGGGGTGCAGGTTATATTAGTGTTTATGTTATATTAGAATCCTGCATGGAACAAATATGGGATGTCTGTCGTTGTGAAATTTATGTATGTATAATGCCCCCACGATATATAAATAATGCTAGTGTGGAGGTAACGTTTAAAAAAAAGAAAAGAACATATTTTAATCCTGAGCAGGTTACGAATAATTGTAAAACTTAAACTATTTTTATTTATTTTATTGAAGGTAAACTCTTAAACTCATTTTTCTTCTTCGTTTGAGATGATTTTAACTTTCAGTTTCAAGTTCTTGTAATTTTATTTATATGTGTTTTTATATAATTATTCTTATTTATACTAATATATTTTGTTCAATATATGGTATTAACCTAAATATAAAAAATAGCTATAAGACATTTTATAATTTATTTATTTTTCTTCTCCTTTGTAATAAGTGCAATGCTGGACAAATGCATCTCCCGTTGTAGGTTGTTGCAAAATTAAAATTTTTGTTATTTGTACTGTTACATTTTTTTAATTTAATTAATTTCTTTACACTTTAATTAGTTGTTGGAGTCTCCTTTTAACCTCATAGTGTCCGTAATAGGAGACTTCGCTCTTGTATAAATAAATATATTAATGACAAAATATAACACAAAACTAAGAATCACATTTTTAATTAGTTTTAAGCAGCTGATATATTTTGTTCGTTAGTTAGTTGTAATATAATTGATACAATATATTCATTGCGGTCAAAACTATATAGAATATGAAACGCTTGGAATGAAGCCAGTGCTGAAGGCTTGTAGGAAATAACGGTCTTTTATGTCAAGGCTGTTAGTATATTTGAATCACCGATTGAGATGCTGCAGCTGATTTTGTCGCAATATTTAATAATTAGTTTTCTTTTGAGTAAATTAGAGACACATCTCTGTACGACACAAAGATATATCCCTAATTCTCCAAGTATAACGTAATTTATTACGAAATCATGGTATAGAGTGTAACTTAAAGGGCTAGTTATAGTATATTATGAATATTACCCGCTTATAGTAAACGTTAAATGAAAACTTCTGTGAGTAAGCAACTGCTTATGATGTATATTATCGAGCCATTAGGGTATGCAACAAAAATAGAGGCGACCAACCTAATCAGTTATAAAAATGGATCTCTGATATCTGAACAATTAAATTATATACTAAAAATAATAATATAAATGTCGCAGTCAACTAGCTTAATTAGTGTTCCTTTTAACAGCCTAGCCTTTTAACTAAATGGCACCGTTCAACTAGCGGCCTGAATAATATTCAGTGGATGCGTCTAATACAACATTGCAACTGTTTTGTAATATCAGCGACAGTATGTTAAGGTGTGGCTGGGGTGCCCCCTGGGCCACCATAAAGCGGCATATATTTATATAATATAGCTTACAGCGCATGATTAGGCATAACATGCTGTATTAGACGCATCGGCCGAAACGCATGGGCTGAATGTCATTAAGGTGCGACCTTAATAATAGTTAATAGTTAAAAGGCTAGGCTGTTAACTGAAAGGCTAACAAATCTATTTGACTGAAAAAATGTATATATATATATATATATATATATATATATATATATATATATATATATATATATATATATATATATATATATATATATATTTATTTAGAATAAATAAAGAACTTAACAAGTTTATTTTTAATGCTATTTATATTACAACAAAGACTTTTGGCTCAAACTAATACTGCAGCGATGTAATTGAAGCATTGTTTTTTTAACTGTGAATTATTGAATTATCAAGCCGGCGCCAGTTTGTGGAAGATTTACATGTTAAGATTTTTTTTTAAGTATAAGGGTAACAAACGAACACAGTCAACTTGATTGTAAGTTCATGCTTTTGCCCACAGACATCTACATCTATCCTCGTTTAAACATCAAAATGCAGATGTGTTGTCACCCCTGAGGACTAAGACCGAATGCTTTGTTTCCAGCAAGTCGGTTCTTCCTTTCTGGTCTCTCGTCTCAGATACTTCCACTTTATTATGGTTGTAGCACGAATGGGTCGGCTTGACTGGGAAGGACCACGCTTTTACAGAATACTGGCGTGAAGTAGCAGCTCAATCCTGCTGTGTTCCTTATGGTAAGTGTAAAAATACGAAGAACTTTAGTACTGACGAGGCACCTTTATTAGGCATCTGCGCTTTGATTATTGATCGAGCATAGATGTAGTTGTCTATGGGCCCCAGTATCCAATTATCATGGAGGACTGTGTGCTCGTTTATCACTTTTGTTCTACGTAAAAAAGACGTCTTGCAGCTTTAAACTACTCAGAGTTGATCCGTGTATTTACATCTGGCGCAAACGAAATATTGTCTGTGTAGTGGAGGTGTAAGGATATCCACTACCCCACATCGTCCCGTGGGTGTCGTTAGAGGAGACAGAGAGAAACAATTCAGCAGAAGGGCTGCAGCGTGATCTTTTATTATATCAATGAAAGTATAGAAAACTTCGATTTTCTACTCACCTGCCATGCGTAGTTACTGTGACAAATATCCCCCTTATGAGATCTATATGTTCGCCAGTAGACTTTTGATAGACTGTTATGTTGTAAGCGAGATGAATATAGTGATATCTATTAAGAGTCATAAAGGTTTTTCTGACATTTCCTTGATGGTCGTCTTTTAGATCACACACGGGACTCAAAAGGGGTGATGGATTCTCCTATACGCACACATATCACAAGACTAAAACACTTCTAATTTTATACAGCTTTTAGATGAGTATGACAAATGAGATACCAAAATTAATTAAAGTTGAAATTAATTTGAGAATCAAATTGAAGTTTCATTAAACTACCCAACACAATTATTGAATCGTATTAATAATTATATTAAAATATTTGTATTAGTTACGTAGATGTTGAAGTCAAAGCCTGTTAATCATGAATCACTGTAATAGTAAAGTTATTACAAAATTTGCGTTTAGTACAATTAAGACGAAGAAGTATTTCAATTACTGAAGGTTATCAAGAAAATGTTATGTTAATGTTTTAAAAAGAAATCACCACGTCAGAGCGAAGACGCAGGGCAGCTGCGTGATGGGATGTAGATTGTTACTTTTGTCTTTAATAAGGATGTGTCGTTGAAATGATCGAGGGTATTGGGAAATGTTTTTCAGTTCAAATTTTGGAAAATTTACTTTATTCTCAAATAATAATAATAATTTGAGAATCAATAATTAATCAACCTATAATTTAATTTTCTTTAAATATATCTTCTTCAATTGAATGATTACAAAATTTATTTCCAGTATAACACTCTTATAATTACATATTTTAAGAAACTTCCAATATGGCAGACGATATGTAATGGATTTGAACCCCATTTATAAAGGATTATCCTTTTTTCAGAAATGCCAACTTGATCTAATTAAAATCTTCAAAATACCCAAAAAGCCCAATGGTTTAAACATTAATTAAAAAAAAAACTATACTGCATAAAAAATTTACTGAAAAGATAATTTTTTGTACCCTATGCCACCACCACAACTAAGACGAATCTCGTGACATTCCATATAATAGTATCCATCAAGCCGTTTACTCTACAAAGCGTGCCAAAGAAATAAGCATACACACATACATTCATACATACTTGCACTCGAAAACGTTACCTTCAGTGTCAAATGGTTAACTCCAAAGAGCACAAATATCCTCAAGTCACGGACATTTGCTTTGTATAGATTTTCCTTGAAACAAAGTTATTTAACATAACAACAGAATTATCGATATAGGGTAAAATATTAATGGGCTAAAGTGGCAATAGGTCTGCGAGATAAGAAAGTAAGAGTTTTAACACTGATGACAGATGTGAAATGGACGCAGAAATCAATTTTTTGCGTTTATACAAAATGACAGAGTAATGGTTATATAGACTTTGTCACATTTCTCCTTATAATAGAAAGGTTATTTTTTAAATGTAGTTATACTAGTTAAGCTTTTTGGTTTGTTAATTTCTCTTTTTTATCTGGATGATGATAACTTTGATAATTATGATTCTAAGCTAACGTAATTATTTTTGTTACAGATATTTGACAATCATTATCATTTCCATCATAACTCCTTGGCACGGAGGTCCATCACGCCAGCATTAGAGCATCACGGCCGTCTTGAGAATGACTCGCGGGTACAATGGGTGAAACAACAACGCGCACTGTCAAGAAAGAAAAGAGATTTTCTGCCTTTAGAAAATGCCTCTTCCACAGGTAAATTTGTTAATTGAGTAAGTCTTAAACTAATTTAGAGATTGCATCGCATGTATAATCAACTTCTTTTTATTTTCGAAAGTTTTATTTCATGTTTAATATTCGCGTAAAAACAAATTTTTCAATACGATACGATACGATATGATAAATTACAACCTAAACAAATTAAACATTGGTTTAACTTATATTTATTCAGTTTACGATTTATTTCATGGAAGCTGACTTTTGAAACAGTCTTTTTAATAAATAGAGATCTATATGTTGATACTACAGGAATATAACTGAAAAAAGTATAATTTAATGTAAGTATGTGACGGAACAAACTTGAGTCCAAAGTCTTGGACTTGGAGCAACTAAATCTAGACCTTGCGAATAGACCTTGCATCTCTTAGCATTTTTTCGCATTTACATTTACCATGGGGAGTTTCCGAAGAACTGGATGAATTCTGGCCCCAGTTTCACCATCGTACGTTGCGACAAAATTTTCTATATCCATCCACCATACAATCGGCATGCTTGGCGTTTTTTTCGTTCGTATCGATTTTCCAGAAGTTCTCTTTCTTGCACGATTAATTTATGGAATCTGCTATGACGAGCGATTGGAGTCAGGGACCTTTACAAAACAAGAGCTTGCTTCTCCCTCAAAGGTCAGCAATGATTCTGCGATTCCTCCGGTGTTGCAATTGTTTATGGACGGTGGCGATCACTTACCACTAAATGAGCCGTTTAATTTCTTTTCTATTAAAATGTGTTGTAACTGTACGCACAAGCACAGGAGAACACTAAATTCTCAATCAGTTTAACGCACCCTTTCCGGATATATCACATTATCACATTATCCGCGCGTCTACGGCTCCTCTATAGGTCCTATAGCGGTAATGCCGAAACAGACTGACTCATCGACCACGTCCAAATGGCTACAGATTCCTTGCTACAACAGGTCCCATCCGCAGAGATCGTGATCCGTGGCGATTTTAACGCCCACCACGCCATGGTTACTTCGCCTACGCGGATTCCAGATGTGGAGCATCATACACCTTCCCTGTTGGACCTTCTGCTGACTTCTCATCCGGACGGATATCAGGTTTCCGTCGATGCCCCTCTCGGCTCTTCGGACCATTGTCTGATCCGGTGCCACTCACGCTCCCCTCGCGGTTGCGTTCTGCAGGTTGCCGCCGTGTTTGGCATTACAGGTCGACGGATTGGGACGTAATGCGGTCTTTCTTTGCATCCTACCCATGGGGGCGGGTTTTCTTCTCGCCGGATGATCCCAGCGCTGTTGCTGACTCTGTCACTGATGTGGTGCTACAGGCAATGGAACTATTTATTCCATCATCTGTGGTACCTATCGGAGGCAGATCTCAGCCTTGGTTTGGTCGCTCCTGTAAGACTGCATTACGCAGTAAACAGGAGTGTTATCAAGCCTGGGCTGCGGCTTCGGCGACTCAGGATGTAAACACCAGCACACTTAAAAGAAGTATAACTTCGCTTCTAGGTCCTTCAAAAGAGTTATTGCCAAGGCAAAGTTAGAGCATATAGGCAGAATTAGCGAGAAATTAGTTCGCCTTCCTTCGGGCACCCGTGCATTCTGGTCTCTCGTCAAGGCTGTCCAAGGGAATTTCTGAAAGCCATCACTACCATCTCTGCACAAGGAGGGCGACTCACTGGCCTAAGCCGCAAAAGACAAAGCCGACCTTTTAGGCTCCCTTTTTGCGTTCAACTCGACTCTTGATGACGCGGGGAAAACACCGCCGACCATCCCGCGGTGTGAGTGCTCCATGCCGGATGTGCTTTTCTCACAGCGCTCGGTTCGCAAAGCACTCCTCTCTCTGGATATCCAGAAGTCGAGTGGGCCTGACGGAATCCCTCAATTGTGCTGAGGACGTGTGCTCCAGAGTTGGCACCGGTCCTAACGCTTATTTTCCGGTACTCCTACTCCCAAGGCGTAGTCCTGAATTCATGGAAGACAGCTTTTGTGCACTCGATCCCTAAAAATGGCGACCGCTCAGACCCGTCCAACTATAGGCCTATCGCCATTACCTCATTGTTCTCCAAAATAATGAAACCCAATATTAACTGCCAGCTCATGCGGTACCTTTAGGATCACCACCTGATTATTGACCGCCAATACGGTTGTTGTATGGGTCGATCAGCTGGTGATCTTCTGGTCTACCTGACTCATAGGTGGGCAGAGGCAATAGAGTCCAAGGGGTAGGCGTTGGCCGTTAGTTTGGACATTGCGAAGGTCTTCGATCGGGCTTAGCACAAAACGCTTCTTTCGAAGCTCCCTTCCTATGGGCTTCCCGAGAAATTATGCAATTGGATCACCAGCTTCCTTGCAAATCGGAGCATTAAGGTCGTTGTAGACGGTGCATGCTCCGACTACAAGCCTATTAACGCTGGTGTTCCACAAGGCTGTGTGCTATCACCAACGCTGTTTCTTCTGCATATCAATGATATGTTGCTAACTGGTAACATTCATTGCTATGCGGATGACAGCACTGGTGATGCTCTATACACCGGCCGTGCTAATATTTCTCGGGAAAACGTCCAGTTTAATCCTCAGAAGACACAAGTATGCGCGTTTACCGCTAAAAAGAACCCCTTTGTCGTATCTCCTCAGTTTCAAGGCACTCCCCTTCTTGCCTCAGCCAGTATCGGAATCCTCGGAGTCGAAATATCGAGTGACGTGCAGTTTCGTGGTCACTTGGAAGAGAAGGCCAAATTGGCCTCTAAAAAGCTTGGCGTGCTCAGCAGAGCGGGACAGTATTTCATGCCGGTACACCGCCTGCAACTTTACAAGGTGCAGGTTTGGCCTCACATGGAATACTGTTCCCATCTCTGGGCAGGGGCTCTCCAGTGCCAACTCCCTCCACTTGACCGCATCCAGCGCTGAGCGGCTCGAATCGTCGACGACCGAGTCCTTTCCGATCAGCTCGATTCATTGGCATTGCGAAGAGGTGTTGCATCCCTTTGCATTTTCTTTCGCATCTACCACGGGAAGTGCTCTGAGGAATTGTTCGGATTAATCCCAGCCGTCAAATTTCATGAACGCACATCGCGGCAGAACCCCCGATACCATCCACACCATCTGGATGATTGGCGGTCCACCATTGTGCGATTTAGAAGATATTTTTTTCTCGCACGACTTCCTTGTGGAATCGATTACCATCAGCGATTTTTCCGGACCAATACGACTTAGGGACCTTCGAGAAAAGAGTCTACTCCTTTTTAAAAGGCCGGCAGCGCATCTGCAATTCCCTCCCTGGTGTTGCAGTTGTTCATGGGCGGCGGTAATCATTTACCATCAGGTGAGCCAAATGCTCGTTTGCCCCCTCTCCTTTAAAAAAAAACATTACAGTAAGATAAGGATGGAACGTAGGCAAGAATCGCTAAAACTTTACTAAGTTTAACTTTTGTTCAAATCTGAACTCAAGACCTATAGTCGTCTGGTGATCTAACCAATATCACACGGTCATTTAAATCTTATGGTTTATACTTAGCACCAATGCAAAATTTATTTTATTAGATCCCATTATGTTACGTATAATTTGAAAACAGTTATTTTAGAATAAATAAATGTTTTTGTTGTATAGTTGAAACAAAATCATCTTATGCTCCTGTACCGACTTCGGCAGTAAAGCGCGAAGCAGGGTCTAAGCGTGACTTACAGCACTCACGAGTTAAGGGACGGCCCCGATCCGCTGACTCTAAGTTCCAGCTGAATGACCCCAAATGGCCTCATATGTGGTATTTAGTAAGTATAAACGTGCATTTTATTAAATAAACTTACATTAACAATTTAATCCATATTTAACTACTTAAATCATATTAATTTGTATTCATAATAGATCGATAATTTCAACGTAGTATAGTCACGCTGCACCTACATTACGGTTACAGCACGAATGGCTTAACGCAGCGGCATGCAGGCATGATTGGTAAAATACCAGTGTATTAATTTTTTTATAATACGGGACAAACGAGTATGTGGCTACTACAACTGTGTACATATGTATCTAAATTTAAGCAAAGAATACTACAGATGCCTTGTCCCCTCTAACGGTGCGTACACATTTTACAACATAACATGTTATATAATATGATTCAGTAATGTGGAGGCTGAATGTTATATAACGTGTTATTTAATGTGAGTCAATTGTTATATAACTCGAGATGCGACGGGGGCATCTCAATGTCATACGACAATGTCATATAACATTGTTATATTGTATTGTTATTCTAATGTGTACAGTATTGTTAATGTTGCAATTTTGAAAAACAATGTTACATAACATGTTACTTAATCTGTACGTATCATAACATAACATAAACACTCACGCCTGTCACCCAGAGGGGTAGGCAGAGACTATGGAATTCCATTTGGCACGATCCTGACACACCTCTCTCGCTTCCTGTACGTATCCTTAGGAATAAGATGGAATGCTTCACTGCCTGAGATTATAATGGCGCTCTATACCTTTTAGACTGATTGCGAGTGTTAGATTATTTCAGGAGGATAATGGGAATATTGAAATATGTTCGCAACCTTAGACAGAAGTTATGAAGTATATAGTGGCGGTGTAAGAATATCCACTACCCCATATCGTCCCGTGGGTGTCGTAAGAGGTAACAGAGGTACGTAAAATTGGAAATGGGCTGCAGCATTGTCAACAGCGTTGTTAACCCGCCTGCCAAGCTTACCAACAATGGCAAATATCACTCTTATGAAAGAGGCCTATATTGAGTTAACATTACCGTTACAGCCTATTAAAGTCCACTGCTGAACATAGGCTTCCGCAATAGATTGCCTCATAGGGGATATTTGTTATAGTTGCCACGTTTGACAAGTGGGTTGGCAACTGCAGCTTTTTTATTTTTAGTCGTTATTAGGAAGTCGCTGCTGCCCATCTACTGATTTGTTTCCCTCTGTCACCTACTAAAACACCCCCGTGAGGGTATGTGATAGTGAATATTCTTACACCGTTACTACACGGTACATGTTCCATAGAGAACTTCTAAAGGTTGCAATGGATGAAATAAATGAATGGCTGGCAAGAATTGTTAGTAAATTCACAACTCCATGAGGTCTCCAAAAGCTGATTATTTTTGATAAGAAAATGTACTAAATATGAAAATCTAGATGTATGTTACGATAGAAGAAACAGAGATAAAGTAAAAGTAAAGTAAAATATACTTTACTTTTACTTTATTTACCAAGAAACATTATTATTATTAAAACATTACATAACATATTTATACGGACATTGGTACAACAGGCGGCCTTATCGCTAAAACAGCGATCTCTTCCAGGCAACCTTAGGGCAGAGGATACTATTTTAATAGATAGCGGAAGGGGTGTACAGAATATAATATAGAAAGATAATTAGAAGAACATAATTGATTAAAAAAAAGAGTGAATGACGACAGGTAGTAACTTAAGAGGAAAGGTAATAAAGTTTTTATTTATTTTTAAATATAGGAAGAGATTTAGATTCATTAATATGTAAGGGGAGAGAATTCCATAGTCGTATAGCGGTAACCGTAAAAGAGTTAGAATAGAAGGAAGAGGAATGTCAAGGAGTACTAAGAAGGAGATTATTTTGAGAGCGTAGAGGTAAAGAGTGTAAACTACTTAAATATATAAATCGGTCTTTCAAATTAGAAGGAGTGGTCGGATTGAACAGAATGCAGTAAAGAAGATGAAGAATGTGAGTATTCCTGCGGGGGCGAATTGGTAACCACTTGAGCTTATGGCGGAATTCGGATATGTGGTCATACTTTCACAACCCAAATATAAACCTTATGCAATAATTTTGAACCTGCTCAAGTTTATTAAGTTGCTTGACGGTTAGGTCAAGATAACAAGTGTCCGCGTAGTCAAGGATTGGTAAAAGAAGAGACTGAGCCAGCGCAACTTTAGTAGGAATGGGGAGAACATTGCATAATCTTCGAAGTGAACCAACTGCGGCAAACATTTTTAACAGTGGTAGAGCCACGCGGCAGCTTTTGCTGTCGCACGGATGGGCCGGCTCGAACCGGGGTGGTACCACGACCTCACAGAAAACCAGCGTGAAGTAGAGGTTTACCTCTGCGTTTCGCTTGGTGAGTGCAGGTGGCCGGAGGCCCTTTTTACTGGAAATGAGGCATTCCATCTTAGTCCTCACGGGTGACAACGCATCTGCATTTTGATTTGTAATAAAGCATATATGTAGATGTCTATGGGCCGCAGCATTCACTTACCATCAGGTGGACTGTGTGCTCGTTTGTCACCCTTATCCTATATAAAAAAAAAACATTCTTCTACTTATTTCACTCACTTGCGGTCCCTAAGACAAAGTCTGATCGAACATAATACCTAAATTCTTAACTTTGTCACTCTATGGGATAAGTGTCCCTTCGAATATGACTGGCGGGAGCAGCGACAAAGTTAACCGAGAGATTAATTTCGAACTCCCAATAATAATGGCTTGAGTCTTCAATGGATTAACTTTAAGCCCAAATGAATTACACCAATGAGAAATACGAATAAGATCTTCATTAATTAATCTAATTGTGTTGGGGAGCTCCGTAATCTTACATTGAGAGTAAATCGTCTGCATATAGGTGGTAAAGAGAAGTTATGTGGGTACAGATCGAATTGATGAAAATAAAGAACAATAGAGGAGACAACACGCCACCATGTGGAACGCCAGCTTTGACAGCTGACTAATCAGAAAACGTGTCTCGAATTTGTACACGTTGCCGGCGCCCTTGCAAGTAACTATGAAACCAACCAATTACTTCAGGAGATATGTTAAGAAAACTTAGGACAGCGAGTAAAACATCAAAGTCTACAGTATTGAAGGCATTACTAAAGTCAAGCAATGTAAACACTGTAACCCGCTGATTATCCATGCCCAGGCGAATATCATCAGTGATTCTAACCAAAGCCGTAGTCGTACTATGACCGGGACGGAAACCAGATTGGAATGAATTCAAAAGGTTATGATTGGACAGGAATTTACTCAGCTGTTGGTATATTAGGCACTCGAGTACTTTAGAGAGAAAGGAAAGGATGGATATAGGACGGTAATCCTCATATGTCGAATTAGATTTTTTAGGGACTGGAGTTACTAGGCCGTCTTTCCAGGTAGAAGGAAAAACACTGGTGTCAAGGGAACGATTTCAAATAATATAGTCTATATATATAGACTGATAATAAGTAAATCAAGTTACACTCTGATTTTCGATTCCCGCCTGTTACAGAACTTGGCACCCGTTTTGATCTCAACTCTTTTATCAGCGAAGCCGAAGCGACAACCTCGATCGTCGTTTGTACCAAAATTTGCCCCTTTTTCACCTTTACAATTTTATGGTAAAACGCCAAATTTTATTAAATACGAGTAGTCTTATGTTGGTATAGGACTATCCCATGTCCAAATTAATTGGTGTGTGAAGTGTTAGGTCGCTTGTTTATATGGGACTTAAAACAAAAAATAATGTGCTAAATGTGTTAGTTTGCCTAGCATGTTATAAAAGGTGACTAATGGGATATTGGGGTTGTGATTGTATAAACGACGGGCTACCCTATCACTTCTTTCACGATCATAGATTAAAAATTAAAGAAATTGAAAATTTCATGTCCAATCCAAAATTTAGTTTAAAAACAAAACATTAAATAAACATCTTAAACACACTTAAGCAGCTATGTTGTGGTGTGTAAGACAACTTCCGTACAAACTTTTAAGATCTTGGCTTCATATTTCACAAAGTTTGATAAAATTCTTGACAAATTACCGTCGACGAATTTTAGAGAAACCCAAATGACTTTGGCACTGAAAGCTACCCAGATGTTTTTTTATTTTATTCTGTGAGTTTCTTATTCGTTAAATTAAGTTATGCGGCGTAATGTGGGAAAACTAAGCATATAAAATATACAAGTTATATGCAGTAAGCAGGCATACGGTGGGTTATCTGAATTAGGACGATACTTGCAGGATGAAATTTTAATAGCTAACCGTTTTAGCCCTTGTGCTGTCTCCAGCTGCCATGTACTTCTTATTAAAATATTTGCAGAACCGTGGCGGAGGCTTGGACATGAACGTGATACCGGCATGGCGGGAAGGCGTCACTGGACGTGGTGTCGTGGTTACGATTTTGGACGACGGCCTAGAAACAGATCATCCTGATTTAATCGCTAATTACGTAAGTAAAATAAACTTTGATATCATTGTTATAACTATTACGTTTTTAAGAAGTGTTTTTGTTTCATATAAAACATCACCTCCACACTAGGATTTTCTTCTGTATCGTGGGGGCAGTTTACATATATATGAACGGTGCGCTTATCGTATTCCATTACTAGTTACCTTTGACACGTTGGATAATTAATTCGTGTAAACGAATTAATTATCCAACGTTTATTTATTATGTTTTTTTTATGTGTGTTACCTCACAACTTTTTACTGGTGAACCGATTTCGATGATTCGTTTTTTGTTTGAAAGCTGGTACTTTTCATGTGGTTTCATATGAATTTGATCTAGGTCAGACCAATAGTTTTTTAGTTATTCTTAATAACTTATATTGAAGTCGGCTGTACAAAATTTTTAATTTTAAATTATCGCTATCTGTGTATGATAATTATTGGCAAACTTTTTTATTTCAATGCTCATGTTTGTTGCTTTCCAACAAATTGCCAAGCAAGCATTTTCCTGACAGGTCTGTAAATTATTATTTATAATCTTGCTGGGGTCGGTGTGGTTAACGAATAGTCTATATCATTACAAATGCGTCTATTAAAGACCCTTTGTACTGGTAATAAGGGATTCCATCCTAGTCGTCAAGGGTGACAACGTTTCAATTCTTATTCAAGGATAAATCTGTCTGTGAATGCTGATTAGCACCACTTACGACTTATGTAAATGTGGATTATTAATAAAATGAGGCGTTACTTTGCGGGAATCCTTTATATTAAAGTTGGAATAATTAACTCTGCCTATATCCGCTCAATAAAATAAAATGATGTATATTACCTAATTTGAAGAGCATCTCCCGCCCTGCCTCAATTACGTGCACTATCCTCTTCACCACTAATCACTACACTAGGAAACACACGACAAAGATGATAATACGACACGTGTTTCGCTCTACACGAGGCATCGTTAGGTGTAGTACTCTGCGGTGGCTAACCGCTAACTTTAGTGGTGGTGTGTCTTGTCTTGTGGTGGTGGGCGGTGCTCTTCAAACTAGATATGACACACCATTTTATTTTATTGAGTGGATATAGGTAAAGTAAATTTTTCCAACCTTAATTAAATATAGATTTCTTAGAACAACCTTATCAGAATTCTTACGTATCATGCTACTCAGCGTGATGAGTATATGAAAACATTCACGATATGCGCCCTACTACCTATTCTTAAAGTCTCCCTTTTCAGTCCCCAATAAATCCTCAATCAACTTGAGATTCCCCGCAGTTTGGGGAATTCCCCACGAATCGGCAACACTGCTTATGAGATAATTAATGAGGAGGCCTATGTTCAGCAGAAAACTTTAATACACAACCTATATTTAAGGAATGAATGAAATTTATCATACATATAATTTGCAACCTAATTTATCAATTTATTGCTTAACCGAACATGAACAGCTACATCATCGCATGACATTTTCAGTAACAAACCGCTGAAGTGCTGTAACAAGTTTTGATTAACATTTAGATATGAAATACAATTTATATTCATGTATGGTATTTACTGGTTCATTTACAATCGAGTGTTTAACAAGTTGGAGTAGTTGATTACGTCACGAGTCCTAGGTTTTACATTTGCTTCGCTAAAAATATAACATATCACCGTGGTCGAATCAGTATCATCAAGACCAGGAGAACATCAAGAGTATTTAAAAATGGTTCAATTTGTTTAAAAACCATGGCCACATTTCCGTACCGTTTTTGTTTTACAAATGTCTCATAAAAAATTATACAAAGATATTATGTATGACGCAATACAGAAAGGAACTATTTTTGGTAAAAGGCAAGCCACGAATTCCATGATCTGATTGATCGTGAACCTTCATTGGGAATTTTAATACATGGGTATGGAAAATGTTATATATGTACAAAGGTAATAAATATTGAATGAAACTACATTTTTATTTTGAACCGAAATTATAATACTGAATTCGATGTTACGCTAAATTCGATGATTTTCCTTATTTGACAATAAGGAAAATCATCGAATTTAGCGTAACTGTCCTCAGTCAGTGGACTTTTACTCAATATTACTCAGTAGAATTAGTTTCTTTTAAACCCCGTTATATCTATATACATATACATATAAAAATAAATAAAATTGAAGTATCTGTTTGTAATGTTAAAATAACAGCTTTTTTCTAAATGCATATGAACGTATATACGGTACTAATAACAAAAAAAAAACAATTTTAAAAATTTTTGTTTGTTTGTTCCGGCTAATCTCCACTGGCATTCACTGGCAGATAGATGATGTTATAAGAAGTAACTTAGGATACTTTTATTTTAGAAAATTAATTAAGGTAGCACGCAAAAAAATTAAAACCCATGAAATCGTAGTAAATTCCACGCAGGCGAAGTCGCGAGGTACAGCTATTTTTGAATATATTGTGGATGAACTTACATGTAAAAGTACCGAAAAATCGGCAGTATGAAAACTACTTTTTGAGCCTTTACTTTTTCTAACTTTTTAGCATGAGTGGTAATGTTGGATTTAGGTTACACATGATGTGTTTGTGTCTATTTGAAATTATTTTTTAAAAAAATGCAAAAATAAAGAACCTGATATGCGGAACGAAAGTTAATATTTTACATCTTATCAAAGAATATTGTGTGCCTCACTTATACAAATATGTTAAACATGTCTCCTTCATGTATAGAAGTGCGTATTTTGGTACATATATGTACATATTATATGTTCCAAAATACGCACTTCTAAAATACATATCACACAAATGTGACAAAAGGTTACAGTGAATAAAGTTGCCTTACTACAATAATTCATTAAAATAGTTTAGACAACAGTCTTTTCAATAGCAACTTTATTAATCTATAAGGTTCAAGCCAAATTTAGCGAAACAGAACCCAAAACTCTGATTTTTTGAATGATTAAAAATATCATGTTATAGAGGTCTATCTTTTTCTCGTAAAGCTTATTTATTTTAAGTGAGTGTGATATATTTATTACAGCCAATTAAATAAAATCACTGAAGTCACTGTTGAACATAAATCTCCCATTTAGATTGTCTCATAGCGGCGATTTTCACTTTGATGCTATACTTGGCAAAGGAGTAGTCAACCGCAGTTTTTTATTATTTGAACTTTTAACAAGATCCTGCATCTCTTGTGTAAGTTTCTCTTTGTCGCCTTATACGGCAACCACGGAATGAAATGGGGTACTAAATTTTCTCACACCGCACTTGAATTTTTTATTTATATGTATTATATTTAAATTTTTAACAGTGGTAGAGCCACGCGGCAGCTTTTGCTGTCGCACGGATGGGCCGGCTCGAACCGGGGTGGTACCACGACCGCACAGAATACCAGCGTGAAGTAGAGACTTTTACCTCTGCGTTTCGCTTGGTGAATGCAGGTGGCCGGAGGCCCTTTTTACTGGAAATGAGGCATTCCATCTTAGTCCTCACGGGTGACAACGCATCTGCATTTTGATTCGCAAACGAGGATAGATGTAGATGTCTATGGGCCGCAGCAACCACTTACCATCAGGTGGACTGTGTGCTCGTTTGTCACCCTTATCCTATAAAAAAAAATTATTTCACATTAACTAACTATAAAAATGCCTTTAATTTTATGTTTCGTGTTCTTGACACGAAAGATACGATGATGATGACTTTTTTGTAAAGTTTCATCTATCGACACGGTCAGCAGAAATAATGGAGTATATACAGGTACCGTTATCAAAAGGCCACTGCTGAACACAGGCCTCCCAATTATCCCTCATAGAGAGGATATTTGCCATAGTTGCCAGGCTTGGCAAGTGGGTTAGCAACTATAGATTTTATTTTCTAGCTGTTATCAGAAAGATGGTGCTGCCCATCTTATGTTCCAGTTTCCCTCTGTTACCTCTTACGACACCCACGGGGCGATATGAGGTAGTGGATATCCATGAGCCTATGCATGCATGCTTAACAATACTTATACTATATCGTGTTTGTCAAAAGGATCCTATGGCATCATACGACGTGAATTCGCATGATTCAGACCCTCAACCACGTTACGACATGATAGATTCGAACAGGCATGGCACGAGGTGCGCGGGCGAGGTCGCTGCCACCGCAAATAATTCACTTTGTGCTGTGGGCGTTGCTTATGGTGCTAGTGTGGGAGGTAAGTATTATGTTTGTATTTTAAGTCCGAAAAAATGATATACTAAAAATACTCCTCCATTGTACTTTATTGAGTACGTACACATATAAGATACTTTTCAACATATTCCTCTATTGTTCTTTGTAGAGTACATAATATTTTAAGTAGTTGTAATTGGTATGCTGCTCGGACATTATAAAAAATGAAGATAGCTACTGGCGATATAGTTACCCAATTTGCTAATCATCATTTAAAATTGCTATTAGCAGTTTTATTGTTCCCGGGAATGATTACCGTATATCTGCTGTGAGGTGCCAGCGTAAAAGAACCCGTCCATCGTCGTTGATGGGTGTCGTAAGAGGTAACTATTGGAAATACCTTAAAATCTCATAAATTTTGATATCAGGTGGATACCATCTCATTTACGCCAGACATAAAACCTCCAGAGCGCCGATGGACAGCAGCATCAATAGGTCTGGAACCTACTGCGATCAATCGCCTGCCATGTGTGAAGTGTGTGTACACGGGCTAATGATGTAAAAGAAGAAGTTACGTGCTTGGAATTGAAGGAAAACAATGTTAGGAAACCTCTATGTATACAAATATGATAAAACTGGAACATGTGAAATTTGTTGGCGGTAGCGTGGCGGACTGTTCTTTGTACCAAAAACCCTGTTAGAAATCAGAGCAAGCAATAGTGGGACTTATGTACAAAATAATATATACATTGACTCTTTCCTTTTACTTTTAATTTAAACTTAATGTGGACCGAGTTAACTCAGACGCAAATGACTTCACACACTTTTCCATGACCTGTAGATATTTCAAAGAACTCGTAGTTCGTAATATTGAATATAAATTAAAATTATGAAATTGCGTCGTTAATTTATTTAATATAATCATTTATAAAAATGTTCATTCATAAAAAGGTGTGCGAATGTTGGACGGTGACGTGACTGATGCGGTGGAAGCGAGATCCCTAAGCCTCAATCCCCAGCATGTAGATATATACAGCGCATCTTGGGGGCCAGACGATGACGGAAAAACTGTTGATGGTCCCGGAGAGCTTGCCACAAGGGCGTTTATTGAAGGTGTTACAAAGGTATCAACCAATCTATCCATATATTATTTATTATATCACAATACATATTAAAACAAAAACCAAATCTTTATATATAAAAATTACGTATCACATTGTTTGTCCGCGATAAACTCTTAAACCACTGAAATGATTTCAATGAAATTTTGCATACTATATGCAGTTTGGTCCAACTTGAGAGATAGGATAGTTTTTATCCTGATAAGTGACCCTCAGTATTTTTTATGGCAAATTTAAATATTTTTATAGTACAGAGGTTCGCCGTTAAGGGCAGAACAACGTCTGCCTGGCCGGCTAGTAAATATATAAAGAAGATGCAATTGGATCTTATCGCACTAGCAGCGATTTCTTCCTGATAATCTTATAGCTCAAAGATCTGTTTTTCACTATAATGGCAAAGAAAGTTTGTACATAAATTAAACAATTAAGTTTAATAAAATCATCAAATCAAATAAGATGATGAAGATGAAGATGAGACAGTAAAGATGACAGAAGATGTGAGACTGTGAGAATGTATGTCTAAAAAATATTTTCTTTTTCCCGTAAATCACTCCAGTTAAGCTTAAAACCACTTATTTAGAGGTTTACAAAATAGTCCAATTGCAAAATCGTTCCCGTATAAAAACATTGCCTAAAATTATAGATGCATACAACTTAGTTCACTTGTATCATGCTACATGCTTTATTATGTGGATAAAGCAACATAGCCAAACCTGAAAACCAACAATGAATATTATCAGCCTCAAACCGGTAATCGAAGTGTAAGGTGAATCATATACTTCGATTAATATAATGATTAATGTAAAATACCCAGATGAATCGATGACTTAGTAAGAGATGCAGGTAGTTGATACATGCAGGTTGCTCAGCATGCGTTTTGACATTCCTTAGAGGGGCCTCTGCTCAGCAGTGGACTTTTAATGGACTGTAATGCTGAAATTCTAACCCGTAGTAGCCAGGTACTCTGACCCTCTAAGCCAACATGGCCGTCCATTTCTATGTAACTCATAGAATACCAGCGTGAAATGGCAGCCTAATACTGTTGTGTTTCATATGGTGAGTGAGAGACTCGGAGCTGGAAACAATGCATCAATCTTAATCCTCAGAGTTGACAACAGCCAGATGGACCACAATATCCACTTACCATTAGGCACACTGTGTGCTCTTCTGTCACTCATATGCTACGAAAAACAAACCTCCTGTTAGTTTATATTATATTAAAATAATACGCATACGAATTAGATGAACTTTTAAATAAAATATATTCATATAAGACGTGATGTACTCGTATTATCAAGCAAGGAAAGATTGTCTACGTAGTATATTATATCACTATGCTGCATCCGATTATATTATGCTTTTAAGATAGCATAGTGAGCTAGATGCAGTTTCAGAGACAAAGAATTACGCAATAGATATGTTTTTATTGCACTTTAGTCATTCAATAATTAAGAGTATTCCAAATAAATAAAGAAAATCAATTTTACACAAATTATACGTAAAATTTCATTATCTTCAAATTAATGTAAAATAACAATACTTGAAGAAATGAATAATTAACTTTTTCAAACATCAGTTTAAAAAAAATAAGGCTTAATCCCTTAATTGGTAGTAGTGAGTGCATAGTAAGATAATAAGCGATTATTAATTATAGCTTTTAATTGAATTATTAAAGGGCCGAAACGGCAAAGGTTCGATATTCGTTTGGGCGTCGGGTAATGGCGGGCGGGAGCACGATAATTGCAACTGCGATGGTTACACCAACTCCATCTGGACGCTATCGATTTCGTCGGCGACGGAGCGAGGCGAGGTGCCTTGGTACTCTGAAATGTGCAGTTCCACATTAGCTGCGACGTATAGCAGTGGAGCCATTAATGAAAAACAGGTAAATACTTGAGCTTTTAAATTACTCTTGTTGTACGTATAGTTCGTAGACAGCAGGCCAATTACATATTAGCCTAAAATTTTAGGCTGTTGCTAATCAAACCATAATCGTATGCTGTAGGAAATAAAAATGTCTCTTAACAAACGTCACATTTTTTAATTTAATCTAATACTTTTCTATTTTGTAATCGTCTAAAGGAAATAAGAAGTTTAGGAGTAATATATTTACAAATTGTTTTTGGTGTTCCGTCACAAAATTCGTCGATTCAAAACGATTTCACTGATTTTTTTCGGGCATCGAACTTTAAAGCGTTTTTGGTCTTGAGTTTAGCATTGAAGAAAAATTGAACTTTTCACATTCTGTGAGATTTAATTGTTAACTTATCACGTGCTCGACTGTGAAGGAAAACATCAACTGGGGACCTTCTAGCGTATGCCACTCACATGCCAAGCCCTCGAGAACAGTGGTGAACTTGCTGTTTCCCTCGATGTTTCAAAGGTTTTTGACAGGGTCTGGCACGCTAGTTTATTGGGCAAGCTTTCGTACGGTTTAACCACTGGTATAATTGACAGGGTGAAGGATTTTCTGAATGAATGATTTCTCCGAGTCGTCATCTCGATGGCTGCTCGTCCTTCCAATCGCGACAAACGCCGGAGTTCCTCAGAGGTCCGTTCTCTCCACAACTCCTGCTGCATTTAAATGATCTGCTCATTCCCGGTATCTATGGGTATTCGGACAACAGCACAGTTGTGGAGAGATACTAACCAAGTGCCCGGGCCAGTCGGAATCGAATCCAGTCCGAACGAGAAGCTACGACTGTCTCCGAATGGGGCGATGTCAATCTCGTAAAATTCAACACCTCCAAAACATAAGCGTGTCTTCTTACCGCTAAAAGGAGCCCGCTCACCCTGGCTCCTACTTTCCGGAATGTATCCTTGGAGTACACTGACCACGGACACCACTGACACTGGGTTGAATTTTCTGCCTTCAGTTGTTAGGGCTTGAAAACTTGGTGTCCTTGCTAGAGTGCGGCGCTACTTCACGCCGGGGCAGCTTCTTAACAAAATTCTTATATAAAGTGCAAGTCCGGTCGTGCATGGAGTACTGCTGTCACATATGGGCTTGTGCTGCAAAATGCCACCTGGCAACGTTGGAATCAGTGGAAAGACGTGCTAAGAGGCTCATTGGTGACTTTGATTTTGTTAAAACCAATCTTGTCAGCCTCGAGCACAGGCGCAGTGTAGCCAGTCTCTCGTTATTCTATAGCATGCATTTCGGCGAGTGTGCGCAGGAATTATACACTTTTATTCCTCCCTCTCTATTCCAACATCGGACATCCAGGCAGTCGGCGGGTCTTCACCCCTTTATTGTCGATATTCCATGCATCAGAACCAAATAGTTTGCTTCGACTTTTGTAATACATACAGCAAAGGAGGGGAATAATGTGCCGGTGTCTACCTTTCTGTCCGAATACGATTTGGGCGTCTTCAAGGCAAGAGTGAATAGGCTTTTGTTACACTAAGACAGTGCGATTTATCATCTAGGCTGTATCATCATTTACCACCAGGTGGGATTTTGGTCAAGCACTGGATATATATAAGTAAAAAAAGAGGGGTGCTGAGTGGAATTTTCCGGACTAATTCCAGCCGCTAAATTTCAACATCGCACATAGCGACAGAACTTTATACCATTCTTCACTTTCACTATACTAGATTCACTAGATTTTTTCTTCCTCGTACAACTGTGTGGAATCGACTATCACTAGTGATTTATCAGGACTGATCCGACTTAGTGACTCCCAAGAAATGAGCCTAGTCTTTTCTGAAAGGTCTTAACGCACCTGCAATTCCCCTGGTGTTGTTCATGGGCGGCGGCAGTCATTTACCATCAGATAAGCCGCATGCTCGTTTGCCTCCTCTCATATAAAACATAATTATTTTTATTACGATAAGTATGAACATATATCTTACGAAGTTTTTCTTCACAGTTTTTATCGTCAGCATTTAAAAAGGCGTGTAATATATATTTTTTTACTTATTATAAGCCAGTACTTGACTACAATCCCACCTGGTAGTAAGTGGTGATTAAGCTCTAGATCGTAAATCGCACTATCTAAGCTGTACAGAAGCGCATTCTCAGTTTTTAGTAATGAGAAACCTGTTTTACTCCATATTGTAATCGGGCAGAAAAACAGACCCGGGCATATTATTATAATTTAAATTATATTATCTTTGGTATTAAAAACCTTTATCTTCTTTGAGTTTAATATCGATTATTACTGACTCCGAATTTATAGATAATAATAATAATAATAAATAAAACAAAAATTGTGCTGATTTGAATACAGGTAGTAACTACGGATCTACATCATTCGTGTACGGCAGGCCACACAGGAACGTCTGCGTCAGCGCCACTAGCAGCTGGTATTTGTGCCCTAGCACTTCAAGCAAATCGGGACCTTACATGGCGTGATATGCAGCACATTGGTATGACACTTGACAAAAATTTTATTAATAATACTTTTACAACAGTAACTTTTCCTGTTAGTAAATTTCAATAATATCCAGATTGATTTTTTTATGAATTAATATACAAATAAAACTAGCATAATGTGTTTTTTTTGTTTGCAATGATGACTCTACACATATATAGTATTTTTATGTATTCATTTGTGATTACAGGAATTGTTCGTCGTCTATTATGGCATACCCCTTGCTTTACACAATCCCTGTCCCATGTTTTCAGCTATATTATCCTCATTGCTAACAATCATTTGTCTGACTACAATATCTGATAATCAGAAAGTGAATGTGTAAAGTGTAAGGTGAATGTGCGCCTGGTAGTTGTGGCGTAAGAGAATTAAGCTACCGGGACAAAACTGTGTCTGAAGTCGAGTCTTTGCTGAACAAAGTCTCGGATTGGGGACGACTAAATCTAGTACAGTACCCCAGTAGACACAAGTTTGCGCGTTACTGCTAAAAAGAACCCCTTTGTCTTATCTCCTCAGTTTCAAGGCACTCCCCTTGCTGCCTCAGCTAGCATCGGTATCCTCGGCGTCGACATATCGAATAGTATGCAGTTTCATGGTCACTTGGAAGGGAAGGCCAAATTGGCCTCTAAAAAGCTTGGCGTGCTCAGCAGTGCGAGACAGTATTTCATGCTGGCACATCGCTTGCAATTTTACAAAGCGCAAGTTTGGCCTCACATGGAATACTGTTCTCTTCTCTGGGCCGGGGCACCCTAGTGCCAGCTCCTTCCACTTAAGCGCACCCAGCGCAAAGCCGTTCGAATCGTCAACGACCGAGTTCTTTCTGATCGGCTCGATACATTAGCACTGCGTAGGGATGTTGCATCCCTTTGCATTTTCTACCGAATTTACCACGGGGAGTGCTCTGCCGCCAAATTTCACGAACGCACATCGCGTCAAAACTCACGATACCATCCTCACCATTTGGATGCTTGGCGGTTCACAACTGTACGTTTGACTAGGAGTTTTCTTCCTCGTACAACTTCTCTGTGGAATTGTTTACCACCGGCGATTTTTCCGTACCGATACGACTTAGGGACCTTCAAGAAAAGAGCTGACACCTTTCTGAAAGGTCGGCAACGCATTTGCGATTCCACTGGTGTTGCGCTTGTTCATGGGCGGCGGTAGTCACTTACCATCAGGTAAGCCACATGCTCGTTTGCCCCCTCTTCTATATAAAAAAAGCTGATTCTCTCCATGTCATCTCGTAGAGATAAATAAGGGAAACTGAAACATGAGAGGGGCACATCTTCCTGATAACAGCAATAAAGGACTGCGTTTGGCAAATCGTCTGCCAAGCGTGGCAACTATGACAAATATTCTTCCTGAGTCAGTCTATGGGGAAGGCCTATGATCTATTATAAATGAATAAATTTGTAAATATATTATAATGATAATTTTAACAGTCGTACGCACGGCTAGACCAGAGCGCCTTAGTCTCGAGGGCAACTGGCGTGTGAACGGCGTTGGACGCAACGTCTCGCATTCGTTTGGCTACGGACTCTTGGACGCGGCGGGTATGGTACGACTGGCTCGCTCATGGCGAACTGTCCCGCCTCAGAGACGCTGTGAACTGGCAGCTCCGAGACCGCAGTGCGCAGTCCCTCCTAGGTCTTCCGTAACGCTTCAGGTATGTTCAAATTAATTGTAAACTAATTTTATCCCGTTTATTTGTTTAGTTTCATGTTTCGAATGTTTAAATTTTTTATCAGCACGAAATAAAAACGAAACAGCTCCGTGACGCAGTTGGTTAGCAAGGAGTTACAGTGCTAAAGGCCGCGGGTTCAAATCCCGCATGGAAGAAGTATTTGTATTGCCTACAGATAATTGTTCCGGGTCTGGATGTTTGTCCTTGTGAAATTTATGTATGTAAACTACCCCCACGATACAGGAGAAACACTTAGTTTGGATGTAACGTTTTTAAAGTAAAAAAATAAATAAAAAAATTAGTTCATTCGCATAAACATAAGAAGTCGTACTATCTAATATATAAAAATAATTTTTGTTTGTTCGTATTTTATGCGCTGTCATAGCGTTCATCAGATTGCTGTAAAACTTTGTAAACTTATTGAATAAACTTTTACGAAGGTTATAGGCATAATACAATTAACTTACACTAGGTGGCGCGCGTATCGTACCAACATATTTATTTGAAAATCATATATCATTCAATTTCAATGAATGTATTATCATTCCTAATTAAACAATATATCTAGTCTGATCTAGTCTTTTAAATTTAAAACGATTTTTTTAACACTTATTTCTTCTGCGGCAGCAACGCGCCGGGTACCAGCTAGTTATTATATACAATTTATGTATTATTATTCGATAATTTAAAATTGACTTCTATCATGATATTGTCTGTTATAAAACGTATTTTAATTTATTTTAGATAATTTATTACATTATAATATATAAAATCGTCTTCTAGATAGTTTTACTTTCCTGCAAAGACATTTAAATATTAGTATATATATAAATATTTTAAATCTGTTTGCTTTGCTCAAGGCTTTATATTTTTAAAGTGATACTTCTTTAGAGTCGTTGTGATTTGAAACTCGATGAAAAGAAAAAGCGACACTAAAACCCAGCGCTACCAAGCCTTCACATGACTTGTTGGCTGTATCAAGACAAAGTCACCTGAGTTCGATTAAATTTATAACACTTCATCATCATCATCATTACAGCCCTTCACAAGTCCACTGCTGAACATAGGCCTTTAATTTATAACACTGCTTAATATAAATTACGTTATTCTATTAGACCATACATATACGTAAAATAAATATAATAATTAAAATAAAATTATTTCTATTTCTGGTTTAGCACTTTACTAGCTCCTTAAAATAAAAAATATTCAAATTATTTTAAACTAAATATTAAAATATTATGTTTGTGGTTTTTGCGGCTTTTTTTTTGTTTTGTCGATCGAGCGAATTATCATTTATTTTCACCGCATTTGCGACTTTTCAAAAGAGTGGAATGAAACGCTAGAGTCGTTGAGTTTTATAATACTTAAAATACTTAAATAACTTTGAAACCATCTGAGCTGTGTAATATACATAGCTCTAAATGAGATTTTCATATTTGTAATTTTCTTTTAAATTCAAAATTAAAAAATAAAACTTGAATTATTGCTTATTTATATTTGAAATATTATATTAGAATTTTTTATAAGCTTTATATAGAATTGTACTTGAAATATTTCATACTGTAAACTTTAGGATTTATATAGTATTTCACTGTCAATCCGTAAAGAGTCAACTGTCTCAAACACGTGTCTCTCTCTCATACACTGTATGTGAAAATATTATCCTCATATCTAGCTGCACTTCGCTGATTCATTGATGATGATCTAGCCGCTAACCTATGACGGATAATACATCACAAGTATCGCAAAAAATATACACGCAAATCGCATAGCTAGTTTACGTACACACGCACTGATACACTCACATACACACACACACACACACACGCGCACGCACGCACGCACGCACACACGCATGCACGCACGCATTCACGCACGCACGCTAACACGCACGCACGCACGCATGTACACACGCACGCACACAGGCATGCACACACGCACGCATGCACGCTCGCACGCTCGTTCGCACGTACGACACACACACACACACACACTCACACACACACACGCACACACACATGCTTTTTACGCATACTCTTCACGAGAGCACTCTTGGACAGCTCAGTGGAGCAATGGCTTAGTAATTATTTGCAGCGCTGAGGATCGTGGGTTCGAATCCTGCAAGGAACAAGTATTTGTACGGTCCACGGTATGGATGTTTGTCCTTGTGAAATTTATGTTTGTAAACTGCCTCAAAGATACAGAAGTAAATACTAGTGTGAAAAAAAGAAAAGATAACATTTGGAAGTCCGCCACAACGCATTGGCGCAGCGCGGTGGGTCATTTCGTTGCCCTATATCTTCCTAATCTTAAAATTGAGACGTTTACTTCACGATACAGTTGGGTGTTGGTTGGTTGGATTAGACAAACTATACATTATGATACAGTTGGACGTTGGTTCCTGCCCGGGTGTGAATTATCTGGAGCACGTCCAAGCGCGAGTGTCGCTGTCAGCGGCGAGGCGTGGTGATTTGCGGATCGCTCTTACTTCGCCCGCAGGTACCAGAGTTACCCTGCTTGCACCGAGGTATGTATTATAATATATATCGTAATAATCCCATAAATTCTAAGGCCAAACTGCAAATATTACTTAGTACTTTTATTAATTTATTTTATTTAAAATTTTGTCAGTAGTAATAGATACGAATACCAAAATTTTAAGTTATGTACACTTGGCTGGCTCGGGAGAAGGCTTAATTTCAACTCTGCTCTTTGTACTGTGACTAAGCTACGTAGGCCATAAGAAAATAAAATAATAAAACACTATTTATTTACTAAAGGTTATTAAATAATACCTTTCAATACGATAGCGCATCGCTGCAGCTTTATTATGGCTGGTTCGAGCGTGGAAGAACCACATTCTCACAGAACACCAGCATAAAATAGCAGCATAATGCTGCTTTGTTTTGTGTGGTGAGTGTGAAGAAACGGTGACATTTTCACTGGTAACGAAACATTCTTAGTCCTCAGGGTTGACAACGCATCTACATTTTGATACGGAAACGTGGATAGGTCTAGTGGCAGCTGGTCTACAGTATTCACTTACGATCAGATTTACTGTGTGCCCATATCACACCCTTATTCTGTGTAAAATAGATATATTCTACTAGTTCTAAAAACAAGTTTTTTAAACAGCTGTAAATTAAAAGAAACAGCTAAAAAACTTACCTTTTTTACCAAGTCTTTGTTCCATAATTATTTATACAAATATTTTTAGAAACAAGTTGATTGATCACTTTATTTTCTTATAACTAGGGGCTTTTTTATTACTGATATTTTAATTACCATAATGTTACAATACACCTTTTTATACAGTCTTTGTTTATTGAAATTCTAACACGTGTAAACAAACAAACTTAATTTAATTCTTGTATCATAATAATATCATCATCATTACAGCCCTTCACAAGTCCACTGCTTAACATAAGCCCTCCCCCCTCCCCCAATGAATGTCACAAATCACAGTTCTAAACCACGAGTGTCCATCGACTACCTGAATTTTTTCCTAGATCGTTCACTCCATATGGTAGCGGGCCGCCCTACAATGTACTACCACTCGAAAGTCTAGAAAATTAAATATTGCAAAAACTCAGTGAAATAGCAGCATAATGCTGCTGTGTTTCATAGGACGAGTGACTAAAACGGTGACCTTTTTACTGGTAACGAAGTATACTAAGTCTCCAGAGGTCAACGCACATGCGTTTTGATTTTTAATCGAGGATAACTGTAGTAGGTAAATTTCTAGGCATTGCACCATTGTATTCATTTAAAATCAGACGGCATCTGCTATCACCCTTACTTACTTCTATAATGAAACTCAGACTAGAAATCCAATCATTTGCGTTTTTGTACAAACGTTGATTATAGTTGGGAATCGAACACAGAACCCTCGGTGTAGAAGTCAGGTACTCTGACCAGTAGGCCACACGGTTGTTATTATATTGCATGTATTTTTGTATAAAATATACTTTAATGGTAATGACGCAAGAAAATACTTGCATTTGTGAGGCGATTAAATTGAAAGTCGTTTTCCTACAGGGCGCACGATTCCTCCCGCGCGGGTTTTAACTCGTGGCCTTTTATGTCGGTGCATATGTGGGGTGAATCTCCACTGGGAGTGTGGCAGCTTGAGGTTTCTAACGAGGGCCGCTATATGGGTAAGTTAATTGAAATAACAAAGCTATGTGGTAAATAATTTATGTAATACATTTAATATAAGAGATTTCACACTTTAATAGAATTGTACATTAATATATTTGAACCCAAATACTTTACTTAATACTTATTTCTACAGCGTTGTACTTCAAAATATTGCATGACAACTTTTAAAAATTTTAAAGAAAACGGGTACCTATGTAATTTTCTATCAATAAAATTGACATTATTAACTTCGTTTACGATTTATTAAAATGTTATAGTTCTAAAAGTATTATATCAGACATAGAATAATTCTTATTATTAACTATAATGTTACAAATTGTTTAAATATAAAGGTTATTCTTTCGTAGTCTCTTTTACTATATTTAAATATCATATAGGTCGAGCGACCTTGCAAGACTGGTCTTTGACATTGTACGGGACCAGCTCCCCCGCCGCTAAAAACGATCCAGTACCGTATCGCAGTCCAATTATAGCCCGCAATAAGAATAACGTAACGCGTCCTGTTGTGGTTCAAACTGGAAGAAAGAATAATAAAGGAAAATCGATAAGCGTTGTCCCCACATATACTTTTGGAATGGTAAAAAGAAAGAAGAATAAGAATTCCAAGAATCCGAAGAGCGGTTCCCAGAAAGTGAAACAGAGTCATCAGGCAACGCGTTCTCCAATACAAATAACGACAACGAGCTCAACAACGTCTGCAGCGCCAAATCTGAGTCTCAATTTGCAAGGAGATATAACTGATCCCCTGGCGGATGCTAGAGGACGGAAGATGTCCAGTCTGTTTGAACAATATCCGAAAATCCAACGCATATATCCAGCTCCACTGCAAGCCAACGGTACTTTATGCATGCGCTGTGTGCGTCGTTTCAATACGCCGCCTAGTTTGAGCCTGCACCTCTGTCACAATGTCGCCGCTGTTTGCATGCCGTGTTTGCAATAATTATTTTATAACGATATTTTCATTGATATTTTGTTTATTTCAGTTAAAAAAAAGACTAATTTGATTTCAGTTGATTTTTACCGCTTAAAACCTTGATCGTAGTAAACTGAAACGTTGATGTGTAGATTTTGATTGTCCTCCGACTACTTTGTTTTTATTTTATATACTTATATTTTAATGTTGTCATAGCTTGCTGTTGAAATGAATTTGTGTATATAATTGTTTATTTTTTTATTCAATTTTGTAATGGCAGTCTTATAAACACAATTTTGGTCATTGTTAAGTACTTATTATGTTACCTTATTGATAAATATACTTTTTAACATTTTTATATATATATATATATCAGTAAGGTACTTGTAACATTAAAACTATGAGTTAGCGCATATTTATAAGGGTTTTAAAGTATGCCAGTTTTATGTACAGTAATCTGTCAGTTTAGAAAAGTGTTTGTTAAGAAGCATTATACCTTTTTAAGGGCAAAACATGGCCCAAATATATACGTCGCTCTAACTCACAAACCGCTGATATGCGGTAAACCCATCTTTGACAAGCAATTGGTTATCACAAAACCAAAGCTGATTAATTTTAGACAAGCTATTTTTATATAAATATTTTTTTGATTAGTTTTTTGACTAACCAACACCTACTATAAGAGATGACCGACACACGATATAGCCTTATTAATAATTACATATTTTTTATATGATTAAATACTAATCAGTTTTGAATTTCATGGCAAAATATTACAAAAAAATATCACAAATTTCATCACCTCTCCCTTAATTTATAATTTAAAATATTTTTATTCAATATAACAAAATTGCTTTAAAAATAAACTTTTATTTTAGTTATTGAATTCATATAAATAAAATGGTGTACAAATTAAATAATTTTGTTCGTTTACAGCTAGGCCTTTAACGCAATGGGAGTTGATTTTCTACGGAACGGAAACACCGGCACAAGATTATGATGCATCTCCAGAGAGTAACTCGTTGGGTACGAGTTCGGGAATTGGATCGGGAACAGTCGCAGGAACCGGACCGGATAAGGGCGCTTGGGGAGGGTCAAGTGTACCTGACTCAGAGGAAATTAGACAGAATGCTATTGATGATGAACTCGCTTTAGTATGGCACGATTCCCATGCGGTAAGCTATTGTTTAATTTTGTTAATTCTATAAAATATTGGAATTTGTTTCTGATATTATAGTTTGTTTTTTGTTTTTCCCTATACATATATTATCTAATATATAGAAATTAATTTTCATTTGTCCGTATTTTATGCGCTGCCATGCCCTTCATCAGATTACGGCAAAACTTTGGCAACTTATTGCTTGCACTTCCGCGAAGGTTATAGGCATAGTACAATTAAAACTAAGCAGTGTCCGAAACGAAAAATTACCTAGAAGAAGTTTATGGTGAGAGTTTGTCCTCCACTGTCATTTTATTCACATACTGCACAACATATGTTGACAAAATTAGCAGAGCTAAAGTAGACCCTTCCTCATCCACCATATTCTCCAAACCTTGTCCCAACTGACTGCTGCATTTTTCATAGTTTAGAAAACATTCCAATTCCAAAATGAAGAACGCCTTTAAAAAGGGCATCATCTAACTAACAATGAAAAGAGAAGAATGTGTAATAATTTTTATTAAAAAATACCCAATACAAACTAAGAGAAACAATATTGCAAAATATTAAAGACATTAATATAAATAACAAACATTCAAGAAGTATGTACGTGAACATTTCATTTATTGGAAAAAAAAATTGTAATTCAACATTATGAACCCGCACATAATGTTTACGAGCTGTTCTGACTTTACAAATTATTTTTTTCTAATTTCTTATTTTTATTCTAAATAGATTTTCCGATTGTCCTGAATAAGAACTGGGGGAAGCTTTAGAATTTTGGTACGAAATATATTTTAAATTCAATAATTATGTTTTAATACATGTAGTAAAAGATATTTGTGTAAAAACAGAAAACAATGCTGTTGATTATCAAATAATTAACATATTGTCTGTAGCATTATCTATTTCAAAATTTTAGACGCATTTTAACTAGTCGCTTATAACATGGTATGTGGCCTTTATTAAACTTGATGTAAACATTTTTCTAAGTATATAACTATAAATAATAATTAGCAAATTGTTTTTATACAATACAAGTAACAGAACAATGTGGTTAATACTGTGTAAGATAATAATAAATGTATATTGTGTAGAGGATTTATACATCTATACAAATAAATAAAATTTAAGCGTCTGTCTATTATATCAAAATAACAGCCTTTTATTGAGCTCAGGGAGTTATTTGCATGCCAGTAAGACATGAACAACAATTATTAAAATTTTGTCTGTATGTCTGTCCGGTCTAATCTTCGGAATGGCTGAATCGATTGTGATAAAACTTCACACACGGATAGAGCACAATGTCCGAAATGATCTAGGTTCTAGGCTATATTTAGATCAAAAAGTTGGAGATTTTATTGGGTTTGAATTTATTGAAAACGAAAAATTGTAAATATAAATATTCGTTGATGATTATCTTAAAAAAAATCTGAATGATTAAATAAATTACATTAATATAACCCATGCGAAGTGGGGGCTGCTCACTAGTTACAAGTAAATAATAATATGTAAATAGGTTATCCATAACAAAACAGCGGGAATAATTTGGACTAATTAAGATTTAATGGATTTAAGGTGACTTGAAAACAGAATATGGTTGCTATACAGAGTTCAGCAATGAACTAACATGAAAACTCTCCGCCTTTCCATGGCCGTTCCTTAAGAATCCGTTAATTGTAAAGTACTTGTAATATCATTTCTTTAAGTAAACTTGAAATAAACGGAAAAATTAAATGCAAAATTCATTGATATATTATGAATATTTAAACATTAATAGTCATTTGAACATGCACCATGGATGTACTTATAATTGCGATAGTATATTTTCTTTGTTTTGTATAATATTTATTTATTTATTGTTATTTATTCATTTATTGTTATTTATTCAATTATGACGCACATTTTGCGAAAACTTATCTTTAATACTTAGTTTAATTACGGATCAAGCTTAGAGATGTAAATGAGACTGAGAAACGATGTTTCTAGGAATTACCGTCGTTATGCTTTTGGATTTATTAACGCCCTTGCCATTTTTCAGATCCGTGAGGAAGGCTTGCTGGGCTCATCTGGTTCATCGGGTTCAGCTAGTAGAACCAGTGTAGCAGCCGGTTGCGCCACGCGCGACCCGCAATCTCCTCACCACTGCTTAGGTTTGTGCCTTGTCCTCCTGCTGCTAGTATGGGCGGCCGAAGCTTTGCTCCTAGCTAACGTCACGCCACAAAATAAAAATCCCGGTAGACGTAGGGTGCGTGAAAATGCACTAACCGCTTCGATCGGGTTGGGGCTGACGGTGCTCATAGCGGAATCTAACGTTAGACCTGCGCGAGCGCCGTGCTTACAAGCCCAGAATGTCTTGTTGCCGGTACGCTAGTGTCAATATTATTGTGATCTTAGTTAATTTTTTTATATGTGCGATTATCAATAAGTACAAGCTGATTGGTGTATATTTTAACATATACATTGTTTTTTTTTCTATACCTTTAGCATTAACAGTTCGTCATAAGCGATTAGTTGGGTGCTTTGATGAGTCCTGAATAATGTACTATTGGCATTATCTTCACTATTACAAAACTCAAACTTTATAATAACTAACTATTTAATCAAAGTTACGTTTAAACTTGATGTAATAAGAACTTTGTCGGTGTTATTAGATTAAAATTACTAATAATCACCGCTGTTCCTTGGCGTATCCTGAAAACAATTATTTGTTTCAGTTCATCAAATTATACGTTGATTATGTTAGATACTCGTGAACAAATAATAAACAAAGACTCAATTTACAAGGGAGTCTTACTATAGAAGAATTTAGTATTAATGATAAATGTTAGAAACCTTACACATAATAGCCGCATGGTCCAGAAATTTCTAATATTCGTTCTGTGAGAAAATTGACTGCATAATAAATTAATGATATGCATAATATATAATTTCGGCAGGAATTTCTGGGCCTTGCTTTTGTTAGAAATATATACAAAATATATGTACCTAATTTTATAAAGTTATATAATATCTAATATTGGGCACTAAAAGAAGTGCTCAAAGTCCGGACATTATATTCTGGAATTTTATACTAATGAAGCCGGTGTTCACTTTAAAAATGATATTTATAAGTTATTGTGACATATTTAAATTTAGACACTAGCTTAATATTCAACTACCCATTTGTAGCACGTAATAAATCTATTTATCGACAGATTAAATAGGTGAAGAATAAGTGCAATTACAATAATAATAAAATCTAAAAAAAAAAACTATAACGTCCATTTTAATAAAGTAATTGCAACGTAAATTTGAGATCAATAAAATGGAGGAGTGATGAGAGATTAGAGAAACAATACTTGTGAATTTTATAATAATGCAGTCTAAATGTAATATGCTGCTCATTAACAGGTGCATGTTGTTTTATCTGTCCTCGCAGTACTTAAGATCGTTATTTTTTCAGTTCATTGTTATGCAGCTGGCATTTTGTTGACCGTTGATAATAGAATTTATTTTAAACCTACAATATAAATTCTTTAATAATAATTATTATGGTATATTACATACGTATGCAAACGCTTCCGTACTCACGAGTATTTTTGTTCGCCGTAAAAGTAAGACTATTAACGTAAACTTATACCAAAATATAAAGCATTTACTTGTTATTTGGTTTTTCTAATAAATTATTTGTAGCGAATATTAAAAACGAATATAATTATTTTGATGTAGTGGTATTTCTTTAAGATGTTTTGGCGATCTTTCCAGTTCAAATATATTTGATAAAGAAACATATTGCAAATTTTGAAACCCAAAGTTTAATAATAATATTTGGCAAAGGTTAACAAAAATATGTAATTGGAATAGTCGCCGTTACCTATTTGTAAACGTAGTTTTAATAATACACATATCTATTATTTTAAGTTACATGAAAATAGGTTAATAGGAGAATCTTAATACATTATAATAGAAGTATTTTATTGCGAAATTTTCTCTGTGACAACTTTAATTCATTTTTTTCTTAGCTCTAAGTTGAGTTATAAAATATTTATTTTATGTATATGAGTGTTTTTATATGGCGAATGTTGTATTGTATAATAATTTTTATAAGATCAGATTGTGTTAGATATTGGAAATTATTTATTCATAAAAATTTGCATAATTTTACATGTTTATAAGAGCTAATCGTTTTTCCAACCCCTAAAGTCTGCGATTAGAGCTGTCACATTGAATTTGAAATAGATTGGAAAATTGAATCACCCAAATATCTGTATGTTATAAAACTTTAAATTTAAACTTAATTGTATTTTGTGGTTGTGATCATAGCGGTGATTACCAATCCAAAAATATAATGTACTTTAAATGTGTATATATAAGTAAGTAGGTCTTTCATAAATTTATGGGTAAAAATAAATTTGGAGACTTGTACAAATTTGCTCACAAACATGTTTGAAATGACTGAACGATCATAATTTCTAATTGACTGCTAGGTAAACTTATTTTTCACTGTATGTAAATTAATGTAACGTGAGTTTCAAAAATTATACATTCATAATGAAAGAAATGCTTGATTTACTTTTCAGCATTTCTTACATTTGATGTTGACTTTAAATCCACCTCGATGCGTGAAATGTCTTGAGCTCATTTTTATAACAGTTTTATTATTTAAGTTTAAATATGTTAGTCGAGATCGACATGGAATAGCCGCTCAGTGAAATGTATTTATTACTGTAAATGTTAAAGAATTATTTGTATATATCGAACCTGATGTGAAAGGAAAATAATAAAAATGTTTCCTACAAATAATCATTTTATTATAAGTTGAGTCTTGTCTCTGATCAAAGTATAGTTAAATAGCTAAATGTCGGTCTTTTTTACGTTTATAATGATAATTTTGCGTTTTTGAAGAATGTTACGTCGTTTTGTGTTTTGCGTGATGCTTTGCTTACTACCGCTTATTAATGCTGTTTTTTTGTTTCTAACAATCCTTGTAAATGCATTCTAACCACAATTATTTATTTGTTGCGTTTTCGTTATAAGTAACACTTACTAAATTATGTTTGCTCTTATTTAAAATATGTCTCAAACATTCTTATCGTAGAACTTTTACTGTTTCTGATTTCATTTAATTTTGTGCACTCACAGCATGCATTAAATCTTCACGTTTGCATCTTTATCATATGACAAAACATCAGCTATTCTTAATGTCAAGATAAAGTTATTTGAGATCAGTGACGAGATTCTACTTACTATCCCTTTTTTCCAAATCCTTAATCATTGATAATTACGTTATGACTTCGTACCTCCGAGGTGCATCTTCTGCATCATTTGGTCTGCTGGCAAGAGATGGCAACATGCATGGACGCTGGACATGGTGCTGGGTGGTGTTGGACTGTCTCTTATTTACTACCTTAATTAAAATACTTTGTTCTCTCTCACTAGAATGCGCGAAGGGTTTGCACTTGTACGACGGTCGATGCTACAAGCGTTGCCCGGATGGTACATACGCCAGCGAGATTTTGACGGAAAGAAGCTCAAGACGCCGAAACCTTACTTACTTTTCTGAACAAGTTGGTGGTACTGGCCTTATTAAGAGGCAAGGTGCTAACACTCTTACGCCCGTTGCTACCGAGGCACTTGATATGGAATCTTTAATAGATGCGAAAAACAAAGCCCCGCTCATTTGTTTACCATGCCATTATACGTGCTCTACTTGTTCTGGACCTCACAATAGTCAGTGCTTATCATGTTTAGACGACGCTCAACTGTACAATGTGACTGATGTTGAGTTAAAGTTATACTGTTATCCAAAGACAGTGGTACCACAGATTACTAACGCCGAGTGGCATTATAAAATTAATATTGCCTTAGTAATTGTGTCAGTCGCTTTTAGTGCTATAATATTATATATTTTAATATCGTGCTGTGTTAAAAGATACGGCGTGTGTAATAAAACTAATTATAATTCTAACATCAAAGTTGCGTATAACAAATTAGCCAGCGATGAGAAGCAACAAAGCGCCCTAGAGATTGAAGAAGAAATTCAAAAAGCAATCAAGTATTCAAGTGACAGTGAATCTGACGACGAATTACACTTGCAGCGGTAAACTCGTTTTATATGTTAAGATTTAAGATCGACATTTAGGAATTGATTTTCAAGTTTCATTTCAAAACATATACAGGGCAAATTTTGTGATAAATGTAATATTTTCTTTATGCTTTTTATTTTGTTTGGCGGTTTTGTATCTTTCTTTATCCCAAAGAAGCTACGTTACATTCCTTTATGGTGATTAAAATATATTATTATTAGAAGTTTTAACACTCTCTTTTTTTAATTGAAAAAGACTGCAAAATTTTATAAAGACAGAAGCAACCAAGATATACCAATAATATCGCAATAACAATATCAAGAAAACAAAGACCCATGAATCGATATTAGTTTAATTTTATTTGACACAAAAAAAACGTCATGATAACGAATTTTAGTTGCCTTCCACGTGTGTAGTTTTGAAATAACGCCAGGAATATATTTTTTCATTTACAATGTCGATTGGTCATATATAAGCATAATACAATATATAGGTCATATATTTTTAAGACATTTTTTGAATATTATGAAATACAATTTGTAACATAACATATCATTATGCATAATAAACAATCTACTTAAGATTTGCTCAAGTTGCCATTTCGTAATTAGGTATTTAGGTTTTGAGCTAACTCCTTGTAAATATTATGTAAATAAACAAGTTCCTATTATACTTTTTGTCTTATTTTATATCCATTTTATAAATTATATATATACCCATACATATACATATTACCTACATTAATATTGAAGTAGTACCAACGGACGGAGTACGTATTGAAACATCAATTAAATGGAACCATGGCCCCAAAGACATCGCTAAAGATCTGTGCGCCACCACATATTATGTCTGCCTCAAGAAGCGAACTGACAAAGTTGAAGACCGAAGCGAAGCGAGAAATAAAGAAGTTTTATGAAGAAGCTATACACGTCGTCAAAAGAACCGCACACAAGTGTGAGTAACAACACAAAGTCAAGTCTCATCCGATATTGTTTTGATGATATCCCGGACATTATTCTAAAAGAGAAAATTGTTTATAGTTTGCGTATTTTATATCAAAATAAGAGTGACAAACGAGTACACAGTCCACCTGATGATTTAAGTAGATGTTGTAACACACAGACATCTACATCTATCCTCTATCTTCTATTAAGAATCATAATGCAGCTGCGTTGTCACTAGAGAATGCCTCGTTGGCAGGAAAACGGGTTCCCGATTCTCTTTATTCAACATACAAAACACAGCAGCATTTAGCTGCTATTTTACGATAATATTCTGTGAGAGTGTGTTCCTTCCCCGCTCGAGCTGATCCATCGTGCTATATCCATAATATAGCTGCAGCGTGACTCTACCACGTGTACCAGAGTTATTATAATAAGCTGTTTATTTCCGTCCTTCGCGGAAGTGCTTCGCTGGAGACGTGCAACATAAGTGTGGTAGTTTCATTCTTAAAGGAAGTTTATAAAACCCTATTGAAGAACTACAGCCGATTTCACTTCTGACCCGTATGTACGTGCAATTTTCGAGATCAAACGAATATTCCTCATATCACACAACGAATCGTCTCACGCGCCGACTTCATGACTTGCATCTTTCCGTACAAGCCCTTTTACGAAAAGGCTTTTGTACTGTATACGAGTATAGCTACATACCATTTCGCAAGTTGTATAACTGAAGAGTATTGGAATACTGGGGAGTATATAATGGCTGGCGTATGTAAACTATAAGAACATCGAGATTCAGTAGAAATTTGAGAGGCGCTACAGTCTCCTCAGCGGTGCTAAGTTAACAGATGGTATATCAACGTGCTGAAGTGCTTGTGTAGTAACGCTACGTTGTCTATATTCGGGTATGGAACTAGAGCACAGCCCCAAGGTATAGTGTTGCTATATCCTTGAAACCCTCCTGCATTGGACACGTTTACAAGCTACTGAACTGAAAAGAATAAGGTATTAACATCCATGGCTCATACATCACTCGCTTCTAATTTTCCGACGATGAGGTCTTTTTCGCAAAATCCCTGGAGGATCTTAGCACTATGCTAAACGAGGTCAGTAGTGTAGATCTCAAGATCAACTTAAACAAGACAAAAATCATGCATAAACTTTCTTGTTACACCTATACTTACCTTAAATATGCAAATAGATATATAACTTATAATATTATATTATAATCTGTTGTTACATATAATGTGTATTAATTTTAGTTTAACTTTTTTTTTCTTTTTATTGCTACGCCTACGACAAACTCTCACCACTCCATGGGTTGATTGGTAGAGAATGCCTTGAGGCATTATGTCCGCCCTTTGTATCCTTTTTTTTCTTAAGGGACGCAATAAAGTTTTTAAATAAATAAATAAATACTCGAACTTAGTATGTGTTCGAAGTGTATGATGTGTGTACCTGGGGACAAATGTCCAAATAATATGTAAGTCTACTCACAGAATACCAGCGTAAAATAGCAGCTCAATTTTGCTGTGTTTCGTATAGCGAGGGTAGAGAATCGGAGACCTTTTTATTTAAAACGGGGCATTCTATCGCAGTCCTCAATGGTGACAACGCATCTGCATTTTGATTCTTAATTGAGGATAATTGTAGATGTCTATGGGCCACAGCATACAGTTACCATAAGGTGGACTGTGTGGTTTATCACCCTTATTTTATAAAAAAAAATGTATACTCTCTGTAAACACTAGGAACAAACACAAGCTAGTGATAACAGTTATTCGACCCACAGAGTCAGTAATTCATTAATGGAGCAATGTATTTGCTATTACAACAATGTCTTAGAAATATATAAGGTTTATCTATTAAAAAGTTTAATTTTTCATTAAACGAAGACTATAATATAACAATAGTTACTTGTTATGAATACTTTGATTGGGTTTAAGTACTGTAGTCGATAGAAGAAACGAGATGATATTGGGTTAGATATTATCATAACAATTGGCAGTTTACTGTTGAACATAAATCTCTCTATAAGGCATGCCATTTAGCTCGATCTTGAGTTTCACACATTTTAACCACTTTACTGATATGCTTTATCATCAGGCTAACTAACCATCTTGGTGTTTTATATTAAGTAATCACTCTAGGGGGTACTTGTACTTTTATTTTCTGCGATAGGTGTGACCAATAATGCCGCCAGTATCAAAATACAGATGCGTCATCACTCGTGAGGACTAAGATGGAATGCCTCGTTTCCAGTAAAATGGGTCTCCGGTTCTTTACACCCACCATACGAAACACAGCAGCATTACGCTGCTATTTTACGCTGGTTTCCTGTGAGAACGTGGTCCTTCTCCATTCGAGCCGACGCATTCATGCTACAACTATACTACTAATAGCTGCAGCATGGCTCTACCAACTGTAATATACGATAACCGACACGTCTATGTCTATTGATTTTTTTTCATTCCTCTGTTACGTATGAACTGTATAGCGGTTCTTAGTATATTATATCATTCTGCTCGGGAGCGAATGAATGGAGTACTTGAGGACGATGACGAAGGTTTGAAGTTGTAGTTTCCGAAGTTTATTGGTGGCGTGTTCATATCACTTCGGGGCCACCAATGTAGCGGGTGGAAGAAAAAGGGGAGATCTCCCGCCGGGCATGGTGTTCTGCCCGGGGAGCGGCCAGCGTTCTAGGTGGTAATTCGGAGCTATTCTATATATACTGCTTTAACTTCGGAACTTTGTTAGCGCAATTTAGGCTTCGATGTGTTTCGATTGTGACGCGACGACAGCGCCGCCACAATTACATTAAAATTAAAAATTTTGTACAGCCGACTTCAATATAACTTATTAAAAATAACTCAATAATTATTAGTCTGAACTTGATCAAATTCATATGAGACCGGTTACCTTCTAAATTTCACTTATATTTTTACTCTGAAATTAATAGGGCTATTAATTTCAGAGTAAAATAGCGCAAAAGGACATGACTATAGAGCCCTAAAAATATTGTGTCATGCGTGTCGCGAACCCACTGTCCCCGCCTTGTGTCCGAAAGTAGTCACCATACCAGCCTGGTTGGTATCTTAAACATAATAATTTATAAATAAAATGACTAGACTAGTCTCTGAATATTTATAAACTATAATTAAAAAAAAAACTAAAACGAGTAACTTAATTATCATACAGTTCTACTACCCACGGTAACGTGCCAAGTTCGCTGGCTGCGTTTCCCCGCTGAATAGCCTTTTAGCTAAGAACCAGCCGTCACAGTTACAGCCGTCTTATACATGCTGCAGTTGTATTTGTAGTATAGTTGTAGCACAAATGGGTCGGCTCGACCGGGGAAGGACCACGCTCTCATAGAATACCAGCGTAAAATAACAGCTTAACACTGCTGTGTTTCGTATGGTGAGTGTAGAGAACCGGAGAACCTTTTTACTGGAAAAGAGGCATTCCATCGTAGTCCTCACGGGTGACAACGCATCTACATTTTCATTCGCAAACAAGGATAGATGTAGATGTCTGTGGGCCACAGTAACCACCCACCAGTGGACTGTGTGCTCGTTTGTCACCCTATCCCATAAAAAAAACCAGCAGCAACGACCAGCCGCGGATGGAGTTCCTTTGGGAACTTCACCGCACGTGGACCCCACGGACCGATCAAATGGCACAAACATGTAGTCATCTCTCAGAGACTCATATTTGTACCACTTACTTAGTTCAGCTGCCTCTGATGCCGCCCCGGCTCTGAACGAGGTACCCCTGAGATGAGAAACCGCCAAAGTGTCCACGGAAGTAGCATCCCACACTATCCCTTGAGAGAGAGGTATCGCCTTAGCGCTTTACCCCTAAAGCCCTAGGGCTCTACCTCTCTCCCAAGGGACCAATGTTATACCGTCGGGACTCTTGCCATCGTCTCTAAATATTCCGCAAGGCTCTAAAACCGAGGGAACACTTACAGAGACCAGAGCCCTTCAGATGACATCGTTCAAAGAACCGTGCCGTGAAAACCTACCAGCACTTTTATTACATGATATTCCGTGGAACCCAAACTTGTCGACCCTGCTAAGGGCATTGAAGGGGTTGACAAATTGCCTCTCCTTGTCGGATTCCTACGGCGATGCGCGAGCTTACCCCATCAAGTAATTTTTTGACTAGATTCTTTAGCCGAAACAGATAAAAGGCGTGACTTAACTTGGTCACTATGGAAATTATGAAATAAATCTTTCTGCACGCCCTGTACCAACGGAATATCCCACTGTTTTTGTTGGTTAACTTTCAGTGGAATATTTTCACTGGGACAGCGCATTTGCCATGTCTGCCCTGCCTCCGTAGCAAAGCACAGGTCTACTTTATTATAGATTTATTATTATATTGCATGGAAGCAAGGAAAGCAGGCAATGCAACGCTAGAAATAGAAAGACTTTTTACACCACTACTACCAAATTTTATAGGTAAAGTAGCTTGAATCCAGGCTGTCGTATTTAAAATTAAATTTAGAATTTTTTCTATAGCTATTTTAAGAATATTATCAATATCTTTTAAAATATCCGAACATTGCCAGATTGGACTTGAGCGGAGTAATAAATAAATAATATTAATCTAGGTACGAGGAGACAATATTTTAAAATAGTAAGAGCAATGTGGGGGTTTAATTTATACAATTTATCAACATGGTTTAAAACTGATCAAATTTTGTTTTTAAAACAGGTTAAATACTATCGAAGAACAACGGGGCAACTAGCAGGTATATTGATTCCGTATTGACTGTTTTAATTGCTGCAGAAATATGATTGAAATTTTGAAAATTCTCTATGAGAAGTAGATAAATTATTGGAAAAAATTATTTCACATTTATTGCTATTTGGTTCAAGACCAATATTTTTAAATATTCGAAAAAAATATGAGTAAGATCACTGAGGACGTCATCTGCTCTACCTCCCAGTGTACCATCGTCCAGGTACCAGACATTCAGTTTGTATTTCAAATTTGAAATAATGGTTTGAATTCCCAAACCGTAAAGTGCTTGACCTAGTGGGTCACCCTGCTGAACATCGACAGTAGAATCGATAACATGGTTTTCGTAAAACAAGTTAGTATTTTGACCGTAAACATTGCCAAATGTAATGATAAATTTCGGGGTAATTGTTAGCCACTTCTTTCAGCAAGGTTAACCTATCGATAGAGTTAAAAGCATTCCTTAGGTCCTTCACAAGAACATCTGGATCAGAGTTTTTTAAAATGTACGAACTGAATGTACCGCTGACTCACAGCTATATTGCCTATAGTGCCAAAACCTAGTTGAGTTGGCTGAAATTTGTCTGCAAGCTGATTTTGAAGTTAAGCGTCGAAATGTGGAACCAACGGCAATACGACGGATACCGTTATCCTTTTTTTGAAGGCACACAACCTTGCCCCATTTAAGAATGCAATGAAATTTGGATTAACATTACCAAAAAGCATAAGTTACATAATTTTGTCATGTTATTAAAAAGTACTACGCCGGCGTCACCTACAGAATTAATAGCGTAATTCCGTCAATGCCGCCAGCAGAGCCATTCGAAAATGACATAATTGCTTCTAAAGTGTCTTTTTCAGAAATTTATAAATGTTGAAGTGCCTCCCAAGACTTCTAGTCTTGGGAGGCACCGGTAAACCCTGAGCAGGATTGATCGAAGGATGCTTCAGACGAAGGCTTTTAAGAGTTTCGACATTATCAGCAGCCAGGATGCCGTCTGAGAATAAAAAACGGGATGCATTATCAATTGGATACTCTAAATTGTGAAAAGATGTCTCTTTTAGTTAAGACGTAATTGATTTATCTATTTTCGTTATCACTGTCAAATTAAGTTTTGGACAGTGAAAAATGTTTAATCAATCTATCAAGTAAAGTCGCTTCTTGCCAGCTTTAACCAAGTATTTCTTATATTTAATTCAGTTGGCAATTGGATCCATAACTTCCCCGGCGTTCTTATGCTCATATTTTAAGTACCTATTAAGTAAGTATAAATATTTAAATAAAATATTGACATTTACTTTGAAGTGCTGGTATTCGTTACCATTCGTCACGATAATGCTTGTCATAGTTTCCAAGTTTTCTCACTACACAAACATAATTATACTACTATTTAAATTTAATTAATGACCATGCACCACAGGACTCTTAGAGAAATTTCGCAAATGACAGCGAAGTTAAATACATAGCTGGTATAATACTTGTAATTACAAATTTTATTAACAGCGAAGCGAATACTTAAAATCTTACTGCATTCTAAATTTGGTTACTTAATACGTGCAACAGGCTAAGATAGAGGCCCTACTCCCTAATGCTTTGTCCGCATATTCGGATCTATCTGTCTCACTTGCCCACGCCTGCAGATGACTGTGAGTGAGAGTGAACCTTAGTTTTGGGGTATTCCCCGAAATTAACAGTATTGCCAGTTTTTCAATTTGATTTGTACATTTTGCGTAGAAGATATTTTTACACTGATATTAATTTCTGTTGTGATTCAGTCTAATTGACGGTCGATCGTTCATCTCTCAAGTAACCTATTTGGCGACCAGTCGCGTTTCAGAATATTTCGTAGCCCATTTCCATCTCGAGTAACCTAATTGGCGTAAAATCGCCTACGTTGGCAAGATTGCTAATCACTCCAAACCCTTTTGAGAAATAAGAGGATGCGTATGCCCAACACTTGCACGTATATGAACATAGAGTGTATAATAACTACGTTTTATAAATGGACTATTACGTTACTTTTATAGAATTCTGCTACCTTCTGTGTCCGTAGATATCGTAAGAAGTAACAAAAAGAAATGTTAATTAAACAATATCTTATTTGGCATCCAATAGCAATGTGGGATAATAATATCAAATTAAAAATTTTATATGATAAAGCCGCCCCGATGAGATAACAAGATTTACTGTACTTATCTATTTTACGAATTTCAATTATAGGAAACCCTGCGGCTATCGCAAATTTGCCCTCCATATAAATGAAACGAATTATTCATTTCATGAATTCTCATTCATTAAATATCGTACCTGAATAAAACCTCAGTAAAATTGAGTACAGATTATTTAAAATAATGATTGTCATTTAAAGTGTTGTCATTAAGGCCTTTCTTACACAGAAATAAACTAGGCAATTGCGAATTGCGATGCAAGCCAAACGTCGTCTACTGGTATTTTATTCTATTAAGCTGACATACAACGTTACCCGAAAAGTCTTCTTGTTCCTTATTTTAATCATTTCGTAAAAGTCACAAGCCTTTCCCGTTGCAAGAAGAATTTGCCTTAATCGTTATGTTTGGCAGACGGTTTGACGATCTAATCCCAGAGTTCCTTCACCTTTGCGTGATTGCCGTCTGGGCAGTAGTAAAGTCATATCTTGTTTAAATTTGGTAGTGCATTGGATCCTGTTTAAGTTAAGAATATCTTTAATTCATCAAATCTTCCTGGCATTTCTTACTCTTACGAAATCTGATAGATAGACCTTACATTGCCATCACACAAGGAAATAAAACTATTGTACGATTTTCTTTGTGCTAACTTCAACTTACTTGAACTATAAAATATATTTATAGCTTTTTGGTTCAAGTAATTAGTAAACAGACGGTATATCAAGGTGCTGAAGTGCTTGTATAGTAACGCTACGTTGTCTATCCGGATATGGAACCAGAGCTCGGCCCCAAAGAATAGTAACGCTATAACCTTGAAAATCTTCACTGCTGTATTGGAAACGTTTTCAAGCTACTGAACTGAAAAGAATACGGTATTAATATCCATGGCTCATACATCACTAGCTTTTTATTTGCCGACGATGAGTTCTATTTTGCAAAATCCCTGGAGGATCTTAGCACTATGCTAAACGAGATCAGTACTGTTCACATAAAAATTATGCAAAAACATAAATTATTACCCCGAAATCAGTGAAAATAAAATCTGTGAAATTTATATTATTTTATGTTAGTTATTGTAATCCTTCCTTACACGTTATGGTGGATAATATTAATTATCCATGCCTGGAGGAGACGGAGCGAATTAACTATAATGATGGTTACGTGTTGGTTTTAATGATCAACTGCTGGTTCAGAATTATTGAAGGGATAATTTTACGTAGATTGTGAACTGTATAATGTGGTGAGAATATATTATTTCGCGATACTGCAAATGTCCCCATATCCGGGCTACAGGAAGGACGTAAAGGAAGTCAAGAGCACTCACCTGGACTTCCGCTGAGCTACCTCGTGTCTTCAGGGGCTGGGTTGCACTTTGATTGGATGACGGATGTCTTCACACATATAACTTTCACAGATTTTCGCGAAATATAGCGTTATTGCTAATCCTATATACTTGCTGTTTTCTTGTATAGTTGAATATCTAAATTACACGACGGCGTGAGGCGATGACGTGAGATTTAGGCGATGAGGTTATTTGCGTGCCTTGCAAGCTTGTGTAAACCCCGTTAAACAAGAGTGCACATGCTGGGTATAAAAGGCGGTAGATAGGAAATAGGAAATGGGTCTTGGAATACTCTCGTTGGATAACAATTAACGAATATTATAAACGTTAGGCGGTAGTTGCAAAGTGGCGCGAGTAAGTAATATACAAAATAGAAATATTTTATATTATTTTTTTTTGCGGTGGGTGATAAATAAGTGCTTACGTGTTCGTCCCATTTTAATTGCTATTTAATTAAAAAAACTAGTTACTTACATCTAATTTAGGGTCGTTATCACTTATCTTACTTACAATACTACAATCACTTTGTGAACTTTTAACAACACCATGGCCATAATTACTGACATTGCCGAATCTCAGAGGTCCCTGGAAGCGTTAATCACTCGTCGGATGGAAGAGTTTGAGCAGCAACTCGGTTCCAGTTCTACCAAAACTGTTGCTGTTGAGAAGGTTGGTCAGGATTTTACTTCGTTTCGAGACTTTGTTCAAGACATGTTCAACCTGCTTCGCCAACAAATAGCTGAGTTAAGTCGATCAGTTGACACCATTGAGACGAGACACCGCAGAAAATATCTTTTGTTAAGTGGTGTTCCAGAAAAAGCAGATGAAGAGGTACCCAATGTTGTTGTAAGCGTCCTTCAGAAACACTTGAGTATGACGAATCTCTCATCATCTTCTATCCGGATGGCTCATAGACTCGGTATGGCTAAGACGGATCACAACCGACCGATACTTTTCCGTTTTACTGATTTCTCGATGCGTTCTACCGCCTGGTACAAAAAGACTATGTTGAAGGGAACACCGTTTACATTATCCGAGTTTCTCACAAAATACAAGCAGAATTTGTTCATGCAAGCTCGAAGACAATTTGGGATGAAAAAGGTCTGGTCTTCAAATGGCTTCATCAGCGTTAGGTTGCTCGATGGTTCCCGCCAGAGTATTCAATCCAATGAAGACCTCAACCGGCTGATACGTCAATATAGCAAGCCAGGATGTGACGAGGAATCTCAACCGGTATTGGAAGAAACAAGGGCTTCGAGGGAGCCTGGAAACACGCGCGGCGAAGTACCACGAACTAGGCGTACGGTTAAAAAACATTAATATTACATAATTGTTACGATAATTTGTGTGATGATTATACATAGACGGTCGTGCGGTTACTGGTTGTTCAACCTAATAGCATTAGCGTAGGTCCCTTTTTTTTCCTGTACAGTGAATGCAATCCCCATTGTTCTCATTCGCTAGCCGCTCAGAGTTGATAAACAATTTTTAGTTTAAGTAATTGTCAACCATATTATGTGTATATATCTAGGGTTGCGAACTAACATTATGGAATATGTTATTAGTGTTGTTTCAATGTCATTTTTCTTTTTTTGTCTTATAACTCAGGTGCATAAGAACAACTATTGATGCATTTTATTTTTAATACTCCCTGATGGTTTTATTACCAAAGTGATTTATTATCTATCTCATTTATTTTATTTTTAAATTTTTCTTTTTCTTTTTTTTTAATCTTGTTTTGTAAACAGTTTACCAGCAGGTTTGGTAGCAGTAATTAAAATAACAATACACCATAAACATAATATATTAAAGATATTTATTTTTATTTACTTACTTAAATAAGTTATATATTTATTTATAGCCAAATAAGTTATATATTTATTTAAATTAGGTATTTATACCTTTATTTATTTTTATGTAATATTAAACACTGATTTTTAGCGCCATGGCAGTTTCCGATAACGATTCATTCACCTCTGCTAATTCTGATTCCTTTTATTCATTTTCTGACTCTGATTTGGAATTACCTACAGTTCGTTCTCTCCTAACCCAAAAACTCAATAATTATAATAAAAATTTCAACGTTTGTCACATCAACGCCCAGAGTATTCCACAGCATTATACTGAACTTTTAGAAACTTTTAACATTCAGAGCATCCACGCGATACTTATCTCAGAAACCTGGTTAAATCCAACTCTGCTTTTTACTTCTTACGGAATACGGTATACGGTAGGTTTGTTTTACTTCGTAACGATCGCATTAATAAAAGAGGAGGTGGTGTGGAAGTATACCTGCGAAGTGGTATACCTTACAAAATTTTATCAACCTCACCATCACAATATACTGGATCAGTTGAATATATTTTTTTAGAGATTGTTGCTAGTGGAAATAAAGTTGTGCTTGGTGCAATTTATTGTCCACCGAATTCTAGTTATTTATGTGAATTTGAAGAGGCACTTCTTTCAATTTGCTCTGATTATCAACATCATATTTTGATGGGTGACTTTAACACGAATCTTCTCAGTGATACTCCTAGATCGCGTGGTTTGCGTTCAATTATTGAGTCGGCAAATTTTTCAATACTTCCACTTGATACCACCCATCACAATCTTACTGCTGATGATACATTGTTAGATTTGATATTTGTCTCCTCAGAGAACGCGTTGCCTGCCACGGACAGCTCCCCGCTCCAGGTTTCTCGCGACATGACTTGCTGTTTATTTCCTATAAAATTAAACCTCCCAAAGTAAAGCCAGTTATAGTGCGTCTGCGTAATTTTGCTAGGATAAATGTCGAAGGGCTCCAACATGATGCTTCGCTTTTAGACTGGAGCGATACTTTTAACGCAGAGAGTATTGATGACAAGATTACGACATTTAATTCTCATATTGTGACGTTAGGTTAAAGCGTTCGCCTGCGCCATGGATTACTGAAAATATCCGTAAGGCTATTTCTAAGCGCGATCAGATGTTTAGAAAATTCAAGCAGAACCGTTGTGAACTTAACTGGACAAAATTCACAGTTGCGAGAAATCGATGTAATCAGATTGTACGAGCCGCTAAACGCCGCTACATTCTTGATAATATCATAAACTCTTCTATGGCTGATACATGGAAATTTCTCCGGACGATCGGGGTCGGTAAGCCTGCGTGTAACGTGGACCCTGCAATCATTTCTATAAGTGATCTCAATTTACATTTTTCTTCAACTACCCAAATGCAGGCCTTTGTTAAATCAAGTACCATTTTTTATTTGCATTCCATGCCACAATCTCATAACTGCACATTTAACTTTTCTCCCGTGGCTGATGAGGATATAAAAAGACCATTTATTGTATTAAGTCTATGGCAGCTGGCTTCGATGATGTGAATAGACTTATGATCACCTTAATTCTAGACTATATTACTCCTATTATTACTTACATAATTAATCATTCACTATTGACTGGGGATTTTCCTTCACTTTGGAGAAAAGCATTTGTCATTCCGCTGCCCAAAATAAATAACCCCAGTACTTTTTCTCACTTTCGCCCAATATCTATTCTCCCTTTTTTATCTAAAGTTCTTGAAGCTAGTGTCCACAAACAAATTTCTAGTTACATTTTCAAAAATAACTTTCTCAGCACATATCAATCTGGTTTTAGGCCGGGGCACAGTACTACCACAGCTCTTTTGAAAGTTACGGAAGATTTGCGTACTGGAATGGAGAACTCAAAATTGACAGTGTTAGTCCTAATAGATTTCTCTAACGCTTTTAATGCTGTCGATCATGATATTCTTCTAGCTATACTTTATCAACTAGGTTTCTCTTCGTCAGTGCGGGACTGGTTCTCCTCATATCTACGGGGTCGTCAGCAGGCAATTCGAGTAGGTCAGATTATCTCTGATTGGTGCTCGTTGTCTGCTGGCGTTCCTCAAGGCGGAATTCTCTCTCCTCTCTTGTTCTCAGTCTTTATAAATCTCATTACACCCCACATTCGCTGTTCGTACCATCTGTATGCTGATGACTTACAAATTTACGCTCAAGCTGAGGTGGAATGTATCGATGATGTGATTGAGAAGCTCAACTGTGATCTCAATTGTATTTCTAATTGGTCAAACAGATTTGGCACCAGGGTTAATCCATCAAAATGTCAGGCTATTGTGGTTGGTAGTTCTCGTAGACTGACTAAAATTGATATGAAGGCGTTACCTCCCATAATATTTAATAATGTTATTGTTCCCTACTCAACAACAGTTAAAAACCTTGGCTTAATTATAGACAACACCCTCAGCTGGCGACCGCATATATATGAAGTGAGCAAAAATGTCACTAACACTCTGCGTTATCTGTATCGTCTCAAGAATGTTTTACCGTTAGGGACTAAGGCAATGCTAATACAGACTTTAGTGTTGCTTATTCTGGATTATGCAGATGTTTGCTATGCTGATGCTTCGCAAGAACTTCTAAACAAACTGGATCGACTTCACAATAATTGCATAAGCTTCATTTTCGGTTTACGTAAATACGACCACATTTCCTCTTATATTTCTCAGCTAAAATGGCTACCTCTCCGCTATCGCAGACATTTCAGAGCACTGTGCACGTTATTTTCAGTTTTACACGATCCGTTTGTCCCTGAATATCTGAAATGCAAATTTCAGTATCAAGGTGATACCCATAATCGTTGTCTACGGAGACAACGAAAGATTCTACGGAAAAATCTAACCTCCATGTTCCCCTCTGTCACACTAGCTTTTTACACAAATCTTTTACCCCTCACGTAGTAAGATTATGGAATGAGTTACCAGGCAGTGTCCGCGCAGCCACGAGCAAGGCATCGTTCAAACGCTTGCTCTGGAATTACTATCTAACTTTGCAGGAGTAGTTTGTGGTTTTTCATTTCATTTTTACATTTTGTTATTGGAGTTTGAATCAGAAACTTCTATATTTAATTATGTATATATATATATATATATATATATATATATATATATATATATATATATTATAATAAGTAGTATTAAGTAAATATTTGTATGTATGTACTTATATATATTTATGTATAAATATGTATATATTATGTAGACATAGATGTTATTTACTTAGCTGTTTGCACTTTGCACCCACAATATTTTCTCTGCTTAGCCTGGAGGTAGACTGGTAGAGAATGCCCTGTTGCATTAAGTCCGCCTTTTTGTACTTGGTGTGCAAATAAAGCATAAATAAATAAATAAATATAAAATAGTTTATTACGATTACTAAGCCTTACAATTTTAAGTAATTGGAGCTTCCTTTTAAGCAAATAATCTATGCTTGTGCTTAGAGTCACCACTATCCCATAGCGAGGTTACACAATAGACTAAAAATTAAAAACAATAAAGGACTACAATTTAAATCAATTTATAATTTAACATGAAACATGTTTTTATGTACGTCCAGAATAAAATTTATGTTTAAACTTGTTCAGGCGCCATTATTGTAGATCAAAGCGTGAGGCACGACTCCCTGTGACTGACATGGCCGTTTCGTACGACTTTCGTCAAAGTTTATATTACGACTATATTACGGCTACGTGTCACGGGCGACACAATACGCATAGCACTAGTAACTCTACTTGTAAATATTCTTGTATGAGAATCGCCGCACGTTTTTACCTTTCTGTAATTTAAAGTGGAAAAAAAAACATAAATTTAAATCAGGAAAAAAAAATTACGTTAACAAATGAACACACAGTCAACCTGATGGTAGGTGGAGTAAGTGGATCTGTGGCATACAGATATCTACATCTATTCTCACCCTAAAATATTAACATAGTATAGTTCGTTACCAGCAACTGCAGTGGGCAGTAAGAATTGCTCCCGGCACGTGCTTTAATAAAGAAAAGCGATACCCGCGGACCCTTCATACACGCTAATGGTGACCACCGTGGGGATTTAGCCGGTAGAAGTCCGGCATACGCTTTTTGTTGCCACCGTAGCTGAAGGTATCCATGAATATGTGGAATATTACCCCACGGTATAAAGAAAAAACAAAAAATTTAAAATGCTGTGCGAGCGTGGACGTTCCATGGTCGAGCCAACCCATGCGTGCTGCGGTCATAATTCACTGTGGCTCCACCACGTGAAATTTGACTAGCAACAAAAACTGTGCGATGATTCAGAAAATAACAAAAATATATGAAACGGTGTACATTGAACTAAGTGACCTAATTAAGTGATTTTGAAGAGTATGTGATAAATCTGCGAAAATAATAATTGTAATAAACTCGCAAGTCCTAACTTCGAACCTCAGCTGAAGCTTTATTTGTCTATTGGTGGTATCTTACTCTTCTTCATAATCAGCTAAGAGTCAACCTTGTCGCATAAGCGTTGAATATGTAGGAATATTTTTTTTATATATAAAATTAAATTGATAAACAAACTTACAGTCCAAATAATTTTAAGTAGCTACTGCAGTTCATGAACACTTGTTGGACCAACTTTGTCAGACCTATGGTCGGACAAGGGCAATATTTTTTAGATGAATGTAAAAATAACGTATAGTCATTTTGCCAATTAATTTTACTATGTTTTATCTTAAAATAAAAATTATCAACAATTAAAATATCGAATTATTTGTTTGAATGTTAAGTGAGCGCTAGAGAAACAACGGTTGCAAGATGTTGTCGATAAATAAAATGTTTTCAGAAATTATCATTTACGTTGTAGTGGCGATGCATGAATATGCATATCATCTCGTTGTTTCCGTAAGAGACTAGGGCAAAATGGTTATTTTTAAACAACCGTGGACATCGTTCCGGTTACGAAAAAGACACAGTGAAAAATCATTGTGAATTTGTCACGTTAGATAAATACTTGTAACATAAGAACGACTCATAATCCAATATGCATATTTTAAAGTCATGACTTTAGATATGCATTTTAGATTTAGAAATAAGTTTTATTTCAGTAGTCGTTTTTTTTATTTTCTTCCTTACAATTATTTTTAAAATATACGAATTTCATTTAACCTAGTCGTTCGGGAAGGCGGTTTTCCTAAAAAAGATCGATTTTCAAATTGATTTGAATTGAAATCTGGTGAATCGATTCACAAATAAATCTATCCATTTTGATTTATTTCTTGAGTTTGTCTTTGCTTGGGGCGCGACGACAGCGCCGCCACAAATTCATTAAAAAGAGGCGAAAGAAACTGAGCACACCGTCATTTCGTGAGTTTTCCAATAATTAAGTGAACAACGGTAATTTGTTTACGTGTTTGGGTACACTCAGCTAAATGTAAATAATTTTATGTAATCAGAACAGAAACAAATAAAATCTTGCTTTCTAGGGTGAAATATCGATTCACTGCTAAATATCAATTTTTAAATCAATTTGTTAGAATAAGAAATCGATTAATCGGTTTCAGATCGTAATGCCTAGTCGGTGTACCGTTCTAGTACACACTATATAATGGCAAGTATGAGGCAATATATGGGGAAGGCCTATGGTTAGCAGTGGACTTAAAATAGGCTGTAACGGTAAGTGTATAAATATAGTTTAATAAAATAAGTTTTATTATAGTATATTTTTGTATTTTTTGATGTAATGTTTCAGGACTTACAAATATTTATATTGACTAGTTTGGCATCGAAAGCAATTATTGCAAGGCATGTTTTTCAATCATTAGATTTATTTTTTCTTTTTTCTTTTCTCATTTAAAAAACGTAACCTCCACTCTAGGATTTTCTCGTGCGTCGTGGTGGGGCAGTTTACAAACATAAATTGCACAAGAACAAATATCCAGACCCGGAACGATTATTTTTTAGATATATGTTATTCGCAAGATATAATAGAACATAAAAAACATTTAAAATTACAGTTGTATAAATAAAATAAATCAATTATTTTCTTCTTGTATATTTATTAAAGAAGATAAATTTTATCTGATGATTGAAAAATCAGCCCTAAGTCAAACACTTTAGTACCTTTAATGAACTGTAAAAAAATGTTGTTCACTCTTTTGTACTTCTGTGACTGACATGCCTATAAAATGGCAATCGGTATTTACAGGGCAAGGGCAATCATCAAAATATATTTTATATGTTTTTTTTATTTCTTATTTAAAATGACTATAAAATCTTGCATTTACAATTTTTTAGCACTGGAAATGAACGTTTGTTGGTATTCTGTGACACAAGTATGTTGTGAACATTGTACTTACGTTGATTATTCTATTACTACTATCACATTGATCCTTTTTCTTTGGTTTCTTCTCGCAATGGACTGAGCAAACCTAGAATAGCATTGTTAACCTTTCTTTGCTACAGTTTCTAAATAAATAGATACTGCAATTAATTATAAGTGCCATCTGAGTGGTAATATATGTATTTCGGTACTGATTGATGAATTAGAAAAACATAATGTTGTTGTTTGTTATTTTGCTTAAATTAGTATCTTATTTTTATTTTACCCAACGTGATGTTATCATTTCTCGAGCAGATTAATTAAAATAAGTATCGAGATCACTTACAGCTCATTGTGGATACTGCAACTACAAGTACGATCTGAATAGGAATATAATAAGTTCGGTACTGACTAATGAATTAGAAAAACATTATATTATTGTTCGTTGTTTCGTTTAAATTTGTATCTTCTTTTTATTTTCACTTTTAATCATTGTTAATCATTTGTCGAGCACACTAAGTATCACAAAAAAATGAACTTTAATTTATATTATCATTTGCAAATTTTAGGCCTATATATACAATCTTACTCTTTCACTAATTATACCCTTTAAAAAGGGGGCAAATTTTGTAACGATGTGTGACGTCTGGTACTGCGATGTGACTTGTCAATCTCCTGCCAAACTTCCCTATGACGACAGACGTTCATCTCAGGCATTGCGACTTTTACAAGTTCATTGAGAAGGAATATAATTTAGTATGAGATTAAAAAAGCTAACGAAAGTATTCAAAAACAAAATTGGAAAGAATTGGAAGAAATGGAAAAATTACTACAAGCTGGATTAGAAAATAATTATTTTAAAGTAAATTGACGATTGCTGGAAAAAAACTTTCGAATGAAAAACTCATCCCGCAAACACTATATTCCAAACATTCATGACTGTTTGGAAAAATAGCAACGTAGAAAATTGTTGGGCTATATACAAATACTATAATAGATTCGTGTGGCTTGTGTATGGATATCGATGTAAACAAATTTGTGCTTTAAATTGGTATTATTGGTGTTAATTTCTAGGTTGTGGGACTCCTCTTCTGCCTAGAAATTCCGTTAGGTTAAGTTACCGCGCTCTTATCTGGTTCTGCCGCCAAACAGCAGTGATTAAACTGTTCTTTTCCGATCTAAAAGGTCAGAGCCAGTATAATCACTTTTTAAATTAATTAGCTTTAACAATGGTAGAATCACGCGGCAGGTTTTGCTGTAGCACGGATGGACCGGGCTGGCTCGAACGGGGTTAGTATCACGATCTCAGAGAATACAAACGTGATGTAGAGGTTTACCTCTGCGTTTCACTTGGTAAATACAGGCGACCGGAGGCCTAATTTCCCCTCCCCCCCTTAGCATGGTGGAAATTCCGCTCACGACTAAAACTACAAGCAATAAGACCAGAGCCCTCTTACGCTATCCGTGAGTTTTTGCTACATCAGCGGACTTCATTCATTTACCACTATCCACTATCATCTGGAGATGGCGAAGCCGGCCTTGCTCTTTTTGACAGAGAATGAGGTGCCCTTCTTGGCTGATACTTCATATCTCTCCAATTAGAACACTATTTTGTGCCTCCGGCTGGAGTTTGCGTAAACGTCACAAAGGACCTCTGTTTTCGAAGCTTCGGCAGTCTTTAAAGTACAGAACTGTCCATCCTATGGCTACGCGTAGACTGCAACGAACATCCCCACGTCTACGGGTGCCTGTATAGGCCCCATAGCGGTAATGCTGAAACAGACCGACTCATCGATCACGTCCAAATGGTTCCTTGCTACAGTAGATCCCATCCGCAGAGATTGTAATGGTTCGGTTTACGTTTAATTGGTCATGCGGGGAGATCCTGTTTTTTGACTTTGCCTGGGCATATAGTCTTACACAGTTGGTTACTTCGCCTAAGCGGATTTCAGATGTGGACGACCTTTCCTGTTGGGCCTTCTGCTATCCACTCATCAAGACGGATATCAGGTTTCCGTCGACGCACCTCTAGGCTCTTAGGAACATTGTCTTGTCCGGAGTGTGGTTCCACTCACACTACCGTCGCGGTTTCATTCTGCAGACTGCCACCGTGTATGGAACTATATGTTGGCCGATGGGGATAGGATGCGGTCTTTTTGCATCCTACCCTTGGTTTGTTTCTCGCCGGACGAACCCAGCATTGTTACTGATTTTGTCGCTGATGTGATACTTTAGGGTATGGAACGTTTTATTCCATCCACTGTGGTGCCCATCGGAGGCAGATCCCAGCCATGGTTTGGTTGGTCCTGCAAAATACAATACAATACAAGTGTGATACACTTTAAGCAGGAGTGCTACCGGGCCTGGGCTGATGCATCAACGTCTCGAGATGTAAACACCAGCGCTCTTAAAAAGAAGTATAATTCAGCATCCAGTTCCTTTAAAAGAGTCATTGCCAAGGCAAGGTCTGAGCACATCGGCAAAACTGGCAAGCAGCTAGTTCGCCTTCTTTTGGGAACCCGTGCATTCTGGTCTCTCGTCAAGGCTATTCAAGGAAACTTTACACAAGTTTCCACAAGGCTGGGTGCTATCACCAACGTGTTTCTTCTGCATATCAATGATACGTTGCAAACTGGTCACTGCAGCTATGCAGACGAAAACACTGGTGATGCCTTATACACCAGCCGTGCCAATATTTCTCGGAAAAACGTCACCGAGTACCGGGACAAACTTGCGTCTGAAGTCGAGTCTTTGCTGAACAAAGTCTCGGAATTATGGCGACTAAATCTAATCCAATTTAATTCCCAGAATACACAAGTTTGCGCGTTTACCGTTAAAAGAACCCCTTTGTTGTATTTCCTTAGCTTTCCAGGGCATTCCCCTTGCTGCCTCAATATCGGAATTCTCGGCGTACACAAATAGAATAATGTGCAGTATCGTAGCCACTTGGAAGGGAAACTCACATTGGCCTCTAAAAACTTGGCGTGCTCAGCAGAGTGAAACAGTATTTCATGCCGGCACATCGCTTGCAACTTTACAAAGCGCAAGTTCGCCCTCACATGGAATACTGTTCTCATCTCTGAGCCGGGGCACCCCAGTGGCAGCTCCTTCCACTTGACCGCATCCAGCGAAAAGTGGGTCGAATCGTTGACGACCGAGTTCTTTCTGATCAGCTCGATTCACTGGTGCTGCGTAGGGATATTGCATCCATTTGCATTTTCTATCGCATCTACCGCGGGGAATGCTCAGTGATTTTTCAGATTAATTCCAGCCACCAAAATTCATATATATGACTTAGGAAACTTCAAGAAAAGAGTCTATTCCTTTCTAAAAGTCCGGAAACGCAGCTGCAATTCCCCTGGTGCTGCGGATGTTCATGGTAGTCACTCACTATCAGGTGAGCCGCATGCTCGTTTGCCCTCTCTTCTATAAAAAAAGGAATCACTATATAATCTGAGGACTAAGATAAAATACCTTACAGCCGTAAGGTATTTTATTCTAGTCCTCGAAGGTGACAATGCATCCATAGTCATCTTTGCTTGAAGTAGGTTGCAGGATTTTATGGGGCACTACTGCCTACTCACCAAAAAGTGAAATGCAAGTTCGTTTTTCGCTTCTTTTTTCAGTCTTATAAAAATGCGTTTGTACATCCTTTTTAAATAAAAAAATCTATCCCCTCTTCTACATCAGTCATTTAATATTAAAATGCTTAATTATTTTCATGTATGTGTAACATAATGGTTACATTTACACGAATATATCGGTGAAGTCAGGGCATAATAATCCCGAGTAAAGTTTAATAACAAATATTGGCTAGAATTTGGCATTTCACCTTTTTTTTGCAAACAGCATTAACTTACTGGAATTTGCTAATTTTGAATTTGTATGGAAATGCTTGTTACGGCAGCTGTTGGCAATTAGAAAAGGAGTTGATAGATCTCTTCTACATCCACTTATGACAGCAAGTTAATTGGACTAAACAGCTTATTCAACAAAACTAACCCAACCAGCCCTACCTGCAATTGCTAGCTCCATCCTTAAAAAGGGGACCACGAGTGCAGATAAGGTTTGCACTTGAAAAAAATTGTTGGCATTTCTTTTATTCCCCTTAAAACTCTATTAACTTATCTAAACAGCAAATAATATGTTATAATTATATATGTTATATTAATAGTAATTTATGTCTTTAAAATATATTTAAACCATGAAAGAAAGTTCACAAATGTCTTTTAAAAGGCGAGGCCTTCAACTTAATCGATTTGTAATGACCCGTACGTTTATTATTTACCGTTTTACATTTTGACTGATCGATAGACAGCCATTCGATGCAGCCGATCAAGTGTTTTGTGTTAAATTTTCCAATAGAAAACATTGCTACGTCTGCGAATAATCATATGAAATTAAATTAAAAGTTCTTAGTCATAATTTAAATTCAAAAGAACTTAGCTTCCACGAATAATTTTCGCCGCTGAGGCCATAAGGCTATAGAATAAATTACCTCCTCATATCAGAAAACCGACTTCTGTTGCAGCCTTTAAAAGAATTATATATATATATATATATATATATATATATATATATATATATATATTGCCTTTCTTCTTTCAGCAACTGACCTTATTTAAATGTTTCTGTATAAGTGTATTATAAATAACTTAAGTTGTTTTTCTATAATATGTTTGTATGTAAGTACGCTTAAAATGTATGTATTATGTATTGTTTAAAATTATGTTTGTTAGAATAGAATAATTTTTTATTCAATATTAATTATTACATAATTCTTATTGAAAGTCATTTTTTTATTTACCACTGGTTAGGAAAATACCTCTGTCCTGGGAAGAACTAGAAAGAAACCCAGCGGGACTTTTTTTTCAAACACATTTCACTTAACAATAATTTCATTTATACAATTTTTAAATGATTTTTAAAAGATCCAGCATGGTGGCGATCACCCTATTCCCATGGGTTATTTTCATTCATGTATTCCTTGATATTATAATAACCCTTTTTGTACAGTGTTTCTTTAATAAAACTTTTAAACTTGTTTATTGATAAACTTTAAATATGTTCTGGGATTTTGTTGTAAAAGCGTATAAATTGCCCCATAAATGAATTACTAATTCTGATTCTGTGTATTACAAGCTTATGTTTGTTCCTGGTGTTTAAAGTATGCACATCCTTATTCTTATTAAAGCTATTTATGTTTTTATGTACATACATTACATTTTCATAAATATATTGCGATGCCAAAGTTAATATGTTTATTTCTTTAAATATTTGTCTGAGGGACTTTTTACAATTTAGGTTATAAATCGCCCGAACGGCTTTCTTTTGCAAAACAAATATAGTTTCAATATCAGTCGCATTACCCCATAGCAAAATTCGATAAGACATTACGCTATGAATGTAACTAAAATACACTAATCTAGCTGTCGCAACATCTGTGAGACTTCTAATCTTTCTTACAGCATATGCTGCAAAACTAAGTCTGCTTGCTAATTTAGATATATGGGGGCCCCATTGAAGTTTCGCGTCAATAGTAACACCGAGAAAAATAGTGGTATCCATAAGACTCAACTCCTCCCCATTTAATAGCACATTGGTAGTGGAATGTTTTACATTAGGTATTGTAAATTTAATACACTTTGTCTTATTGCCGTTTAAGAGCATATTATTAGCATTAAACCAATGTACTAATTTTGATAGAGCATTATTTACATCGTCATAATTAACTAACTGCCGTTTGAGTTTGAAAATTAAAGAGGTATCGTCAGCAAATAATACTATATCGTGATTGTCCTCTACAAGATAAGGTAAGTCATTAATATAGATTAAAAACAGGAATGGGCCAAGAATCAAGCCCTGAGGAACGCCCATTGATACTACCGATCCGGAGAAACCTTTAACATTGATCACGACATTTTGAGTTCTGTTACTTAAACATGAAGTAATAAGTCCAAGCGCCAAATTTTTTACAACGTAATGTTGTAGTTTCCTGATTAATGTCTCATGATGAACACAATCGAAAGCCTTGGAAAGATCACAGAAAATACCTAAGGCATCTTGTGAATTCTCCCAGGCATTAAAAATATATTTCATAAGCTCAACACCGGCGTCAGACGTCGAGCGACCCCTTGTAAAACCAAATTGGTTTTTATGAAGTAATTTATTTGTATTAAAAAAAATTAACAATTGATCCAAAATTATTTTTTCAAAAATTTTACTGAGAGTTGGTAGTACAGAAATAGGTCTAAAATTAGCGGGGTCCAATGTACTACCAGATTTAAATAAAGGTATTACTTTACTGTACTTCATTAAATCAGGAAACACACCAGAATCGATACAAGTATTAAAAATAATAGCAAGATGAGGTGCAATTAAATCTATTATGTACGCAATAACTGTCACGAAAATCCCCCACAAATCTGCAGTTTTCTTTACATCAATGGTTTTGAAGTATTTTACAATATCTTGCGGTAATACTTTTTCAGATCTAAATTCTTTTAAACAGGTATTAACATTCTGTTCGAGTAATGACTCGGCGACAGTTTGAGAAGTGTTCAAAGACTCTGTTGTCAAAATAGAAATATCAGTGAAATATTTCTCAAACACCGCTGCGACTTCTTGATTTGATTTAGTCAATTCATTGTTAATTTTTAATTGATAGTTTGAGTTACGAGGTTTTTCTTTACCGGTTTCTCTGTTAATTATACTCCACGTCATTTTAATTTTATTCTTAGCCGTCTTAATTTTGTTGCTAATATGTAACGATTTGGCTGTGGAGCAAACTTTTTTAAAATTTTTTGACACATACTTTAAAAGCATCGGAAGGATTATATGATCTTTCATGGTAAAGGTCATATAACCTTCGTCTGCTTTTATGAATTCCTACTGTCGCCCACTCATTAAATGCCTTGCTACTGTTTCTGGAGAATGTTTTAGAAGTAAATGTTTTTTTAAATTCATTGCTTATAAGGGTAAATAATTCTCCATATAAATAGTCTGCTCTGTTCTTATAAGAAAGCGATGGAAGGTTTTTTACCACATTAACTCTAAATCTCTCCAGGCGTTTTGCATTAAGAGGAACAAAGACAATTTTTTCAATTTCCTGTTTCTTGTGCATATAAGGTAATGAAACCAGTTATCCACAGTGATCTGAACTAAGTTTTTGAATTATTGATTTGTTGATTGGTACAACACCTGTAAAAATATTATCAATACAAGTTACACTACACCCTGCAATACGTGTAGCTTCAAAGAATAAATTATCAAGATTATAGGATTTGCACAAAGAGCAAAATTTAATACTGATGAAAGAAGTTTCCAGGAGATTGATGTTAAAGTCACCACACACTACAAGAGATTTATTCTGTTTATTAAGTTTAACTAAAACTTCTTCCATAATTTTTTCAAAGGTATCATAATTTGAACATGGGGGTCTGTAAACACTGACAACTATAAGGTGCTCGAGCTCAACACATGCCATTTCTACATTACGCTCAACAGAGAGGCTCGCAATGTCTTTACGTTCTTTACATAATAATGATTTATAAGCTAATATTAAGGAGCCACTACGTAATTTAGTATCTGTATTGAACGAACTAACCACCTGGTGATTACTGAAATTAAATATGGAGTTGTAATCTTTCAACCAATGTTCAGTAATACATAAAATATGAATAAGGTTACTATTTAAAAATAATTCAATTTCTAGTTCTTTGCCTAACATACCTTGTATATTTTGATGCACCGGGTTAATACAGTTTTTATTATTGCTATTTTGTGAAATTACACAATTAAGTATTGTTGAATTGTATTCTAAGGTATTTAAATTATCTTTGCTAGAGATTACCTCTATTGTCTTATTATCTAATTTAAATTACTTGGAACTAATTATAAATCATTTGTAAAATTATTTTTCTGCTCAATAGAAGCAGGTGTTAAGGTAGACAATAATTTGGCTGGGTTAAAATATAAATAATGAGATAGCGTATTTGCTACCAGTCTCAAACTAAACTTTGATAGGTAATACCTATCTCTTGTCAAAAACTTCTTAGTTAAATTATTAATTTCAACTAAATGAAATTTATCATTATTATTCTTACAATTAAATGTCAAATTTAAGTTATTGTTACATGTCAAATTATGCATCATTAAATTTGAATTATATCTTAGTTTATTTTTCTGAGGCCACCCCTCTATGTAAGGCAATGTAAGCAAGATAACTTTAACCACATTTATGTTATTGATATATTCAATATATTTTAATAATTGATTCTTGTTCATATTGCCTCTTCTTCCAACAAAAAATATTGATATACTATTACGGTTAAATATACTAGTTAAAATTTTATTCATAATATCACTGAATGATGCTCCAGGCATGCAGTAATTACTTATCTGTTGCCTTTTTAAACAGTTATTCAATGATATACCCAAAATTTTTGCCTATGTCATCACCATATACAATTACATTACTTTTTAAATTTATCTGCTTTGTTATGGTACTATCATAGAGTGCAGGTAAAGAAAATGAAGTATTACTGCTTGTCATATTATTAACACACACTGTCGCTAAAGAACCTGGCATTGAGCGCTGATATTTATTTTGATATTTTAATAAGGAGTCAAAACGTTCTTCCTTATATTTACATGACTTTACCAGATTATCTATGTATAATTTGTAATGAAGTTTGAAGTGATAAAATTTCTGAACTAAGATACTCTATTTCAGTCTCATAACATTTTTTTTATGTTTTCCACCTCAATTGAATATAATTTAATTTTACTAATTAAGTCTTGCTTTTCCTTACATACATTTGTATAATTTTTGGTTTTAATTTTAGTTTTAATAAATTTTTGAACTTTCCTAATATATTTATTGATTTTTATATATTTTCTTAATTTCCTTCTGCTGCTTGTAATCCTTTCTGCTGTTCTTGATGAGGTAGAATCTTTAGTCAAATCTATTGTTGTGGAGGGTTACAAAGTTTTATGAGATTTACATTCTACGAGCTCATCGAACAAACTCTGAGTTTGAAATGCTTGCACGTTATCAATGTATTGGTTAAATTGTGAAATCTGCTCATTAGCTTCAGTTAATTTTAATTTCAATGTAGCAATTAATCTGAGGCCTTCCTCATATTCTTTGCTACATCGGTCAAACTCATCGACTGTCCCCTGGAGCTGATCCCTTTCCTTTAAAATATCTGTATAGTCGCTATGTATCTTAATCATATCACTTTTCAACTGTGTATTTTTTGAAATTATACTTATTATTTCCTTTTCGTTGTCATCCCTTTCTTTAAGTAACAGCTAACACTGCTCTCTGGACGCCCTCAGTTCTTAGAGAGCATGATGAAGTTGGTTCTCCATCTGGCGGGGTTTTGGCATTGCGAGTATTCATTTTACTATATATTTTAAATACCCAGTAAAAGAAAACAAAGATGGAAAATCAAGGGAACTCTAATTACCGATCTCAAATTAAATTATCAAGAAAACAATTCAAAATGAAATCTGAAAAATACAAAACTTAAGATATAATATCGTAAATATTAAAAGGGATAACAAGAATTACAGTAACTTTTAAACGATGTTCGTTACCTGCTGTCACTTTAAGTTGAGGCACTAAAAATTTATTTATTTAGATATTTACCACTTTTATTTATTTCCACAAAATACAATTTGTTCCTAATTAACAACTATAACTTAAATTTGAGGTGGAAATTATCAATTACAATATTTATTTTTACGAAATTATTTGGGAGCAAATTATTTAACTATTTCTCACCAGGGTTGCCACAGCAAAAAAAAAAGAAAAAAATGTTTATGTATCATGTATAGAGTATATTATTTAGGTTATTTGTAATTACATATATCTATTTTTGTATTTACAATTATAGTATGTATATGTTTATATTTACATTTACCTATATATTCTCAAGTTTTTATGGCACCTGCTTAGGTTTCTCTGCTTAGCTTGTGGTTGACTGGTAGAGAATGCCTAAAGGCATTAAGTCCGCCAATTGTACATCTTAAGTGCAATAAAAATTTATAAAAAAAAATTAAATTAAATTAAATTTAAAGCACAATTTTAACTAGAGACATTAATAACACTGTCATCTCCCTCATAACTGTGATGGTTATATTTTACCAGATGACCAAACATTGGAAAACCTTTTTGCTAAGCGATTTGGATAAGCGTTCTTGAATCATCCAGTAAAATGTCGGCTGAAATGAAATGCAAAAACGGAGTCCAATCAGCAATGTATACACATATATTTAATCAGCAATGTATATATTTAACCAGTTAATCTGATTAAACCTAAACGTAATATACATTGCTCAATAAAAATATTAACTCTGCCTCGTTTAACTAATATTGTTCAATTTGTTTAACATGACACGACTTAGGCAAAAACAAATTGCCTTACTCCTGTACCTATTATTTTTTTAAATGACGGATATGCATTACCAAAAATAATACCTCCAGTTTATATACATCAATAAATAAATAACAATGTTACAAATGCTGTTATTTATTTATTGAATTTATTTTCATGGCTGAACACAGAGGAAATGACTAAGGTATTGTAGCTGAAACATTAGGTGCGTGTAATATAAGGTAACGTGAAATAAAGTAGGTTACGTCAGACGTTTTTATTGTAATAGTCTATAGGTATCTCTAACAGAAAATGTTACACAAAATTTTATATAAATATTATGCTATTAAAAGTTTTTTTTAAACAATAAGCCCATATTTATATATATATATATATATATATATATATATATATATATATATATATATATATATATATATATATGTAGTCACTCTTTTTAATCATGATCCTTAAAAAATTTAGAGTTTTATATAAAATGTTTTGTTTATAATATAAGCCTTAAATTTAAGTCGTTTATTTGCATTACCTCACCTCCATAACCTCTTGAAACAAATTCATACTGCAATCTGTCAGTTCATATTATTAAAATTATTGCATCTATGATCTAGTAGGTAGGTTGGGGTGCTGCAAAGTTAACTCCCTTGCAAGAACTAGAACGAACGCAGCTCAGTTCTAAAGTTAATCACAAAAAATATCTACGATACTGTGCTACCGCGCTCTGTTTGTACTACTGAATATCCTAAGCATAGAGAAAGAATACTTGATAAAATCTGCCTGTTAACACACAACAACAGCAAACAAGCTAGGAGTTAGAGTGCTAACAAATAGCACACAGTCCACCTGATGACCTGAGGTGAGTAGAGATGGTGTGGGCTGTAGACATTTACATCTTTTCCAATTAAGAGTGAAAATGCAGATGCGTTGTCACCCCTGAGGGCAAGGATGGAATGCCTTTTTCTCTACACTCTCCACTCACCATACGAAACACAGCAGCATTAAGCTGCTATTTTACGCTGATATTCTCTGAGAGCATAGTCCTTCCCCGGCAAGGCATACTCATTCGTTATATAACTATAATATAGCTGCAACGTGGCTCTAACACATTATAGATTCCCATAAAAAAACAGAAACAGAAACAGAAACTTTTTTATTCAATATAGATTATAAATAATACTTATTGAAAGTCACTTTTGTATAATTACCACTGGTTCGAAAAAAAAACCTCCGTCCTGGGAAGAACCAGCAAGAAACCCAGCGGGACTTTTTTTTTAAATAACAGCTTACAATCATGTATGTTACACAAATTAACAACACAACAAATTAGAAATAGCTTGGTAGTGATCACCTCATTTCCAGGGGTTATTATCATCTATAAATTCTTTAATACTATAATAACCCTTTTTATACAAACTTAGTTTAATAAAGTTTTTGAACTTTGAGCAGGTCAAATTTTGTATATTTTCTGGAATTTTGTTGTAAAAGCGTATACATCACCCCAAGAACGAATTACTGACTCGATGGAGTCGAGCAACCAGTACTACTAGCTTGTGTCTGTTCCTAGTATTTACAGAATGAATATCACTTATTTTTGTAAAACTACTTTTATTTTTATGTACGTACATTACATTTTTATAAATGTATTGAGAGGCCAAAGTTAATATATTAATTTTCTTAAATTTTTGTCGCAGCGACTCTTTAGGCTTTAAATCATAAATTGCTCTTATGGCCCTCTTCTGTAAAACAAATATAATTTCAGTGTCAGTTGCGTGTCCCCATAGCAAAATACCATACGACATTATGCTATGAAAATAGCTAAAAAACTAGTCTAGCCATTTCAACACTAGTTAGACTTCTAATCTTTTTACGGCATATGCTGCAGAACTAAGTCTGCTTGCTAGTTTTGATATATGGGGGCTCCATTGAAGCTTCGCGTCTAGTGTGATTCCAAGAAAAATGGTGGTATCTACAAGATTCAGTTTCTCCCCAATTAAAATTACATTTGTATTTAATTGTTTGACATTTGGAGTCATAAATTTCATACATTTCGTTTTAGTGCCATTTAAATGCAAATTATTAACATTGAACCAATTTACTAATTTAGATATAGCGTTATTTACTTCGTCATATTTTAGCAATTGTCGACTTAATTTGAAGTTTCCAACAAAAGTTTCCACTTTCAGTTTATAACATTTCTAGGATCATTCTAATATAGTAAAATATGTGGTAAAATAGATATTACAAAGTTGCAAAACACCATAATACTTATTGCAAACTTTAACATTCAACTTTTTCGCATAAAATCTGCTCTAATTAAACTCTCAAATCATTTGCATATATACATTTGCATTTGCTGGAAAATTATTCCACTATTCTGCTATACACAATAGGATTTAAGTTTGTAGGTATATTGTACTGTAATCGTGTCTGCACTTACTTACTGTGGCACCTCTAAAATATTGAAAGAATTACGTACAATATCAGGTTATGAGGCATTTGTACCGCATGCCGTGAAGTGGCGGTTTATGATAATACGCTATCCAATATATCTCATCTATCTTATCATAATCTAGTCGGATATATTTTTCTTGTCCCGGAATAATTTTAATGTAATATAATTTAAAAAAAATCAAAATAAAAAACGGCCAAGTTTTATTCGCCGTCAGTAACAGATGCATTTTATCGCTGCTATTACTCGTGTGCGAAACTACCCCTTGTTTATAAAACTTTGCTCTTGTCGTTATTTTCTTATATTGTCTGTATTTTCTTACATTTTAGTTGTCTAGCTATTAAACATAAAACTTATGTAGACGATTGAAATATATATATATATATATATATATATATATATATATATATATATATATATATATATATATATATACTAGCTTGCCAGGCAGACGTTGTTCTGCCCTTTCCAACGACCCTACTTATAAAAATCCTTAAATTCATAATAAAAAATTTTGAGGGTCATTTATCGGGATAAAAACTATCCTATCTCTCAAGTTGGATCAAAATGCACACAGTGTGCAAAATTTCATTGAAATCAGTTAAGTAGTTTAAGAGTCCATCGCGGACAAACAACGTGACTCGTAATTTTTATATATAAAGATATATATATTATATATATATATATATATATATATATATATATATATATATATATATATATATATATATATATATGTATGTATGTAGGCGCGTCTATAAAATACCTTTTATTTAATTATTATATTATTTTATTTTATTATTTTTTATTGCATTCCTTAATTTAGAAGAATACAAAGGGCGGACTTAATGCCTTCTCTACCATTTTAAAAACCAGAGTATAGTATAAAAACAAAATGAAAACGATAATGAACTACATATTATGTACATTTGACTAACGTATAAAATAAGTAAATTATAGAAATAGTCTAGTTTCTGTGATGTTAATGCTGTTAGCTTATGCGGCTCTTACAGCTTCACGGAACTGAGTTCCGAGTAGAGGGGTGGGGAGATTATATATTTTAGTGCAACATTGCAGACGCGACGTTGCACTAAAATCGATAATCTTGGGGGAATGGGATAATATTGTGTTTAGTTCAGTGATCACATTAACATAACATTTGCCGAGGAGTTGCAGGAGATGGTAACTGCTACGAGTGGAGCTTTTGTTAGAAAGGGAATGAAGATGAATGTAAGGAAGACGAAAGTGATGGTGTTTGAGAGAGATGAGGCAGTGACTGTCTGCAATATCGTGATTGGAGATGAACAAATTGAACAGGTGAAAGAGTTCGTGTATCTGGGTTCAAAGTTTACAAGAGATGGAAAGTGTGAGAGTGATACCGAAAGAAGAGTGAATGCAGGAAACATGGTGAATGGAGCTTTGCACTTCTTTATGAGCATTCGGACGGTGTCTAACAGGGCTCGTTTGGCTGTGCATGAGGGGGAGTTGGTTCCGACACTCATGTACGGAAGTGAAAGTTGGGTATGGCAGAAGAAACATGAAAGCAGAATAAATACAGTTTAGATGAGAGCGTTAAGAGGTATGATAGGAGTTAAACTGAGTGACAGGATAAGAAATAGTGAGATGAGGAAACGTTGTGGTCTGAAAGAAGATGTAGTGACAAAATTGAGAAAGGTATGCTGAGATGGTTTGGTTATGTCGAGAGAATGAATGAAGAACGATTGACGAAAAATGTGTACAAGGCGAGTGTGAATGAAAGTGTTGGAAGGGGTAGACCTAGGCGGACGTTTCAAGACCAAATCAGGGACGTCTTAAAAAAAGCCTAGGTCAAGAGTACCCCAAACCGTAGAGCATGTATGTAGGGAAGAATGAAAGTGGACGAAGCGAAATAAGTATGTAAGGATCGTAGCAAGTGGAAAGAAGTGGTCTCTGTTTACCCCTACGGGAAAGAGGCGTGATTATATGTATGTATGTAAGTATTAACATAACATGGATGAGTTATCTAACGGCCGTCCGAACAGGCGGTGAGAACCGCCCAGTTCCGCGGGTGTATGGTGTGCGTTCGCGAATGTCATACCATTGTCGAATATAACCCCTAGGTAAGGCGTTCGTTGCCAGGGGATCTGGCGGCCGTACAGGTGATCGTACCTAATGATTTCTTAGGGTTTCTGATTTGACGATTGAAAATTCACTTCGATTCTCCATATACAGATCAAAGTACCGACTCTAGAGCTGGATAACCTATCATTTTTAACTAAGACGTAGTTTTCGATCTTATGATTGCGATAGCTAGGTTTCAAAAAAGTATCTTGCAATAACATTACGTCTACATCATAATTGCGCAGGAAGAGCACTATCTTGTCTTTTTGGTCTCTGAGGCCGTTTGCATTGAATAACGCGACAGTCAGAGATCATGGTTTAGTTCTACCGAGATTTAGTACTGCCGTTCTGATATTTAGAAGAGGTGATTAGGCGCACTGAAAAGACCAGATTGCGTCAATAAGTCCCACAAGTATGTGCTCAATCGTAGCGTTGAGCTTGTCTTGAGGTGAGGTGGCTCCACGGAGTTTGCGGCCCAAGGAGAATAACTCACCAACGTTGATGTTGTTGATGAAGCTGCAGACTAGCGAGAAGTCAGCGGCGAAGGAGGATGAACCTTGTGGGACGGGCTTTGATTTTGTGGCCTGGGGAGGCGGCACTGGCCGTGAAGCGACAAGTGCCGGTGGTTTTACTCAGGCGTTGGGTTTTGGCGCGGAAGTTGCGGGAAAACTAGTACCTTGCTCGTCCGCCCGCGATAATTCGCTAGGTGTCCCTCTTCGCGGCAATTGACGCAGCTCGGGGGCTCAACAGTATCGGGCGTGCGGGGGCAGTCAGTGGCGCCATGGTCACGTAGGCGCTTGACGCACCTAGGCCTGGTGTAACTATTCCTGGCCGAGTGGCCGTACAACTGGCATCGGTGGCACTGGGCAACGATGCCCCTATTTCGAGCGGATTCAACTGCAACCCCCGTTAGGTTGCAGATGCGTTGAACGTTAAAAATCTCCTCGCCCTTCCGGAGACAGGTCCAGAATGATAAGGGATATATCTAAAACTCATTTTTTATCAGTTTGATGGTACATTCTATGCACCTCTCGGACCAGGCCAGACCTTTAGGGCCATTTAAGATATGTGCCGTGTCGAGCTCCTTGGGGAGCCCCTGGACATTTACGCAAAGTTTGCGCTCCTTTGGGATGGCGTACGTGTGAAATTTTATTTGCTGGGCGCGCAGGTGATTTGTTACACTGCGGAATTGCTCAGTCGAGTTTACAAACATACGAATGCCCTATACGGCGTTTTGCATCTTTGGGCAACAGATTTTATTGGAGTCCAGCTAGTATGATATTTTTTTATATGTCTTGGATTATGATGGGAGGTGGCAGCTTGACCCTACGTTCAGAAGGAGATCCATTTGCTGTGGGCTTTGCCGCAGGCTTAGGGGATTGAGCGCGCGTCACGGTGGCGGACTTTTTTTGTCGGTTTCTGTTGGAAATGACGGAGCCGAGTAAGGCTTAGCTGCCTTTTTTGGGGCTGCGCGTTTGCGCTTTTTGCCCTGGACGAGGGCTTACATGGGACACGCGAATCGGTCTTCATGTCGGATCCTGATTCGGCATCCGACAAAGCCGGAGAGGGGTCGCGGGTGGACATCGCGGAGAGTGCGGGGGACGCAGCTTTGTAAATTGTGTCTATGGACACGGCGATTGTAGGTCCGCTACTCGGTGACAGCGGGTTATCGAACCATATTGTCGAACGGTCTATGGGGGGCTAGAACCGCTGGGTAGAGAGGCCTGCTGGAGGCGTGGACTCGAGTGCGGGCTCGGGCGCGGGACGGGCATTACGCTGTGCAAGGAACACAGGCCAAATGTTGGGGCAGGCTCGACTAAAAAAGTTGGCGAGGTCATCGATCGTTATCAACGCCAATTTTTCGCCAAGCACAGATGTGTACCAAGCTCCCCAACGTTTCGACATTGGAGGTGTTTGCCTAAAATCTATACACGTAGCTCGTTGGTACGCTAGGGTGTGTACGTAGCTGTTGCCTAATGCAACAAATAACGAGTGTGTTTACTCTACTTACTGTTGGCGATACCAGTACCAGGAAGATGCACAATATACAATTTGCACCACAACAAACGTTCGTTACACTTCACAACACATAGTAAGACTACCGTCACCGGGGACAGCGTGCTTTGTGCACCACAGTGAGAACACCAAGGCAGCAATCAAACACAGAGTACCAAGCAAGGCAGCGTATAACGAGAGTTAATTGTATCATCAATTATGCGCAGGAGCAATGAGAGTAGAGTAACGGGAGCGAACTCAACCGACACGTCCGGAGGCTACAAAGCCCAAGTGTAGAATCCACTAAACCACTGAACCTCGACTGAACCACTGTACAACTATAGAAATATTTGCTATTATAAGAGGGTATATTGAATACCCCTTTTACGTGTGCTAAGATAGAGTCGTGGTTTTGTCCGTTGTGTTGATTCTTCTGACGCAGGCAAGGATGAGAAAGCCTTTGATTCCATCGAAATGGAAGTGGACTGTCGGTATATCGAAGTGCTGAAGTCTTTGTACAGTAGAGCTACGATGGCTATCCGAGTACAGAATCAGAGAACGAAACCTATCTAACTGCAGAGAGGTGTAAGACAGGGTGACGTTATATCCCCGAAACTCTTCACCGCTGCATTGGAAGACGTTTTCAAGCTACTGGACTGGAAAGGATGCGGTATTAACATCAATGGCGAGTACATCACTCACCTTTGATTTTCCGACGATATAGTTCTTATGGCAGAATTGCTGGAGGACCTAAGCACTATGGTCAATGACCTCAATAGTGTCTCCCAACGGATAGGTCTTAAGATGAACATGGATAAAAAAATAATCATGTTTAACGTCGATGTCACACCTATGCCGGTAGTTGTTGGGAACACTAAGCTCGAAGTTGTTGACGAGTATGTTTACTTCGGACAAATAGTTCAATTAGGTAAGTCCAACTTCGACCGACAGGTCAATCGACGGATTCAACTCGGCTGGGCAGCGTTCGGGAAACTACGACACATCTTCTCGTTAGACATATCTCAAAACCTGAAAACGAAACTATACAACAAGTGCGTGTTGCCAGTGATGATTTACGGATCTGAGACATGGTCCTTCACTGCTGGCCGTATGAGGAAGCTTAAGGTCGCTTAGCGAGCTATGAATAGGGCTATACTCGGGGTTTCTCTGCATAATAAACTTAGAAATGAGTATATCCGCGGTAGAACCAGAGTAACCGACATAGCCCAATGGATTAGTAAGCTGAAGTGGCAGTGCGCCGGCCATATAGCTCGAAGAACCGACAACCGATGGGGAAGAAAGGTCCTCGAGTGGCAGCCTCGTACAGGTAGCCGAAGTGTAGGGCATCCCCGCCACTAGATGGAGTGAAGACCTGGTAAGACATGCAGGAAGTCGATGGATGCAGTCGGTTCAGGACCGTGCTTTGTGGCATTCCTTGGGGGAGGCCTATGTTTAGCAGTGGACTTATGAAAGGCTGTAATGATGATGATGATAATGAGGCAAAGATGATGGTGTTGCTGAGAGGTGGTCCTGTGTTACATTGAGATGGATAGTGTTGCTTTTGTCTTGCATACTTTAGTGTTATCATGTAATTATGTCCTCCACGTTACACCAGTAAGTATTTGTGAAGAGGTCGTATTACGGTATGGTCGAAATGTAATTATATATCTGTTGAATATATAGTACAATTACGCTGTTTTATTGCCGCTAATTATTGAATGAGACGTGGTTCTTAACTACTGGCTGTATGAGAATGTTCAAGGTCATTCAGCGAGCTATGGAGAGGGCTATGATCGGGGTTTCTCTGTTTGATAAACTTAAAAATTAGGATATCCGCAGTAGAACCGAACCGACATAGCCTGATGGATTAGTAAGCTGAAGTGGCAATGGGCCGGCAATATAACTCGAAATACCGACAACCGATTGGGACAAAAAATTCTCGAGTGGCAGCCTCGTACCTGCAGGCGAAGTGTAGGGCAACCCCCCACTAGATGGAGTGACAACATGGTAAGACATGCAGGAAGTCGATAGATGCAGGTGGTTCAGGACTGTGCTTTGCGGTGTTCCTTGGGATAGGCCTATGCTCAGCAGTGGACTTATGAAGGGCTGTAATGATGAATAATTAATTGTAAGAGAGTTTCGACATATATTTTATATTTTCAATGTAAGATTGAGAGATATAAAGAAAAATGTTATTGTTTTATTATAAAAATACGTAAAAAAGTTATTAAATATTAAAATTTGGTATGTGGTGAGGGTGATATTATCCCGTGGGTGTCATAAGAGGCGACAGATTAAAACAAACCAGCAGATGGGCAGGAGCGTCTTCCTAATAACGACTAAAATAAAAAAAAAACTGCGGTTACCAACCCGTTTGCCAACTATTGAAAATCTCCACCTATGAGGCAATCAATAGAGAAGGCCTATGTTCAGCAGTGAAGGCTAGTTTAGGCTTAGGCTGCAACGGTAACGATACGGTGACGTCGGAAGTGAATCCATTTACCCGTGGAATGAATAGTAAATACCACGAAGAGAGCATTTGTGGAGAGCATTAGAAACTTGGGATTCGCACCCAGGAGTTAGTGGGTGCTTTGGCCACTAAACCACTGGGGCGTCACTGATACTCTATTTTGGTGTCGGAATGTGATGCATCACCAGTCAAGTTGACCCATTTACGTGCAATTTAATTCTAGCATGAATTGGTTACGTTTTTTTTTTATTCTACTAAGCCAGCGCTTATCTACGATCCCACCTGATGGTAAGTGGTGATGTAGCCTAAGATGGTGAAGCGCACTGACTTAACAAAAGCCTATTCACTCTTGCCTTGAAGACACCCACACTGTAATCGGATGGAAAGACAGATGCTGGCAACTTATTCCACTCCTTTGCTGTACGCATGATGAACGACGTGGCGAACCGTTTGGTTCGAATGCGTGGTAAGTCAACAACGAAAGGGTGGAGACTGGCCGAACGTCTGGTTGTCCGATGGTGGAAGGGAGAGGGTGGAATTAAGTTATGTAATTCCTGCGCACACTCTCCGAAATGCATCCTGTAGAAAACCGAAAGGCTGGCTACTTTGCGTCTGTGTTCGAGGCTGGTAAGATTGGTTTTAACCAAATTTGGGTCACCAATAAGCCTCATAGCACGCTTTTCCATTGAGTCCAAAGCTCCTAGGTGGCATTTTGCAGCACCAGCCCATATATGGCAGCAATACTCCATGCACGACCGGACTTGCGCTTTATATAAAGTAAGCAGCTGTCCCGGCGTGAAGTATCGCTGCACCTTTGAAAGTACTCCCAGCTTCCTTGCAGCTGCTTTGGCCTTGGACTCAATGAACCGCCCGAAGTTCAAATTTGAGGATATTTCAAACCCTAACAACTGAAGGCGGTCGGTATACCTCAGTGATACATTTCGGAAAGAAGGAGCCAAGGTGAGCTGGCTCCTTTTTGCAGTGAAGAGACACGCTTGTGTTTTGGAGGCGTTGAACTTCACAAGATTGGCATCGCCCCAATCGGAGACTGCCTGTAATGTGAGATTCACACGCTCTACCATAGCTTCTCTTTCGGACTGGATTTGATCCCGACTGGCCCGAGGACTTGGTTGATATCTCTCAACCACTGTGCTATCGTCTGCATACCCATAGATACCGGGCATAAGCAGATCATTTATATGCAGCAGGAAGAGAGTTGCGGAGAGAACGGACCCCTGAGGAACACCGGCGTTAGTCGCCATAGGATCGGATGAGCAGCCATCGACGACGACCCGGAGAGACCGTTCACTCAGAAAGTCCTTTACCCATTCAATCAGACCAGGGGATAAGCCGTACGCTGGAAGCTTACCCAAAAGGCTATTGTGCCAAACTCTGTCAAAGGCCTTCGAGACATCAAGGGAAACAGCAAGTGCTTCCCCACTGTTCTCGAGTGCCTCGCCCCATACATGTGTGGCATACGCAAGAAGGTCCCCAGCTTACCGATTTCGGCGAAACCCATATTGCCGGTCATTAAGGAGGTCATTCTGTTCTAGGTATGCCATTAAGCGGGCATTCAATATACGCTCCATAATCTTGCAGAGTATGGAGGTAATTGAGATTGGACGATAATTGGCAGGGTCGGCGCGGCTGCCTTTTTTTGGAACAGGCTGCATTTTGGCCAGCTTCCAGGATTTTGGCACTATTCCAGTACTAAATGAGAGGCGGAACAAGCGTGTCAACACAGGAGACAACTCAGGTGCACAAGCCTTTAGGACTATGGCTGGTATACCATCTGGTCCACTAGCTTTATTCACGTCTAGACACCGCAAGGTTTTAAGAACCTCCTTATTCGTTATACGAATTTCCGACATAGAGGTCCCGCAGTGAGGTAATTTTGGTGGAACGTTGTTGCCACTATCCAGACGTGAATTTTAGGCAAAGAGAGACGCGAACAAGTCCGCTTTCTCCTTAGCCGTATGAGCCAGTGTGCCATCCGGTTTTACCAATGGAGGCAGTGTAGGCCGACAGAAGTTTGTCTCGATCGCTTTGGCTAGAGACCAAAAAGCTCTAGTGCCGGATGGTCTGGCAGAGAGTTTTGCGCCAATATGTTTAATGCGATCGAGACTAGCTTTCCGTAATGCTTTTTTGTAGGACTTGGCGGTCTGATTGAAGGTTCTCTTCTTGGAGCTAATATCCGGAGCTTTGCGGTTTCGAGCGTCAACCCAGGATAGGTAAGCTAAATGCTTGCGCTTTTCAGCTTGGGCGCATTCAGCGTTAAACCATGGGCGAGCTTTGCTACCGGTGGGAGCGTCGAAGAAGGGGATAAAGTACTCCATAGCTTGACGCAACACATCCGTTATCGCAACCGCGCAGCTCGACGGATCCGCAGAAGAGAAACAAACCTCCCGCCAAGGATAAGATGCAAAAAAGTGTCGCATCTCATCCAAATCAGCTGACTTATACCGCCATATTCGTCGAACACCTTGGGACTCGTAATCAGGTGGAGAATATGACGATACAGATTTCACCAGACAGTGGTCAGATGTACCCAAAGGAGAAGTAACCTGTACTTCATATCTGGTTCGGTAGTCAGCAGAAGGTCCAAGCAATTTGCTGTGTGACCGTCTACATCGGGTACCCTAGTCGCCACCTTTACCATCTGAGAAAGACCTAGCGTCAAAGCAAAATTCCACGCTTCTCTTCCCTTCTCTTCTTTTCTCTTCTCTTCTCTTAAAAGCTAGAGTAAACATAAACATAATTTATTTAATAGAAGAAAATGAATATATACACTATTTATTTCTTTAACACTTTATAAACACGCATTAATTTCAGAAATAAAAAATAATACTTAAAAAAGTTCTTATTCTTGATTCTGGCATTACTCAGATATTTTTGGTTTTCTCGGTTAAGGCATCCGTACCGTTAGCCAAGAAAACCAAAAATACCTTATTGATGAGCTAAGAAAAGTACAGCATTAACTTCAAGTAAATATTGTAAACAAAAGAAATATGGCAACCGTTAACCGTAGAGGCGGTGTAAGAATATCCACTACCCCATATCGTGCCACAGGTGGCGTAACAGGCGACAGAGGGAAACTGATACATGAAATAAGCCAAACCACCTGCCAAGCATGGGTGCTACGGCAACACAGCCTCTGTTCACAACTGGACTTTCTTAATTTGTGAACAAAGGTCAATACAATTCCATACATGGAATGCTTTGATTATATACATGTCTAGATAGAGCGTTGCGCTGCAATTGCAACAAAAACGACCGGCCCGTTTTGAAGCGCTTGTGTGCATATTACGCACACAAGTATGCGTTACTACTATTGTTTAACAAGCGCGCTGCATCACTCGGGGGCGAGCCGAGTGATACCAGTTCTTGAATATTTCCCATTAGATTAAGTACATACTCATTTGACTTTAATTTTTTTTCTATATATACTTATTTGATTTGCCTAGTTATAAAATAAAATGATCAATTGTAATTTTAATTTAATTTCATTTTAATTATCAGTATTAGTCAATATATGTATATTTTAACTTGCTCACTTATAAAAATAGTGATTTAATATATTATGTGAAATCGTTTTCGTATGTGTACTATGTACAACTATTTGTCATCTTTGTGTAGGTACCATGTTTAGCGAATAAATAACTAATCATTTTTGGTATTTATATTACTTTTGGTATTTATGTATTTTAGTTATAGTTTTGTAAACATATAAATGAAAATTTTATATACATAAAGATCAATAAAATAAAATACAAAAATTAATAAATAAAACCCAACCAGATGGGAACCCTCGGCAGGGTAGACGAAACGGCTAAGACTTTGATTATATACTTTGCTTAATAAGGAAATCTGAAACCCAAAATATTAGAAAGAACTAACAAAAATACTATTTAGTGCATAACGTCACGGGTTTCCTTTATTTTTTGTAGGTAAATTATCATGTACTGATCAAATAAATAATGAAATTTTAAAATAATAATGTTCTCTTGATCGAAAGATGATTTAATGATATTTGTATTTTGTCTCCCATAGTTTCGCCAAATCTCCCTAGTAATAAGCTGACAACACCGGCTAATGAAACAAACCTACAGAATAACGAATTAAAATATCGTGTTTTCTTAATATAATAGCGGTTAAATAACAAAAGTTGCTGATGAAAAGTGATCATGGTGTTATTATACGGTTTTCCCACATAATTACGATACAATTTGACAGCACAAACCGGAATAATTAATTATTTTTCGTGAGCACGTTATCCTTACGTGATTCAAATGACACTGACGTAAGGGAGAAGCGAGTCTACCAATTTTAGTAGACTTTATTTGCGCCGTTTTGTACGGTCAATGTGGCATCTAGACATGTATGGAATGGTAATGTTAAGAAATATTTATATTTAAAATAGGCATATCAATTTCAGTGGTGCGATAACAGAGTTCATTCGCATTATATGTGATTTCAGGTACTGTCTACTACGATATTATTATTATATATATATATATATACGTAACTGAAAATAACCCTTGGGAATGAGGTGATCGCCACCATGCTGGTTCTATTAAAATTGATTTAAAAATATTACGAATCAAATTATTGTAAAGTGAAATATGTTAAAAAAGTCCCGCTGTGTTTCTTGGTGGTTCTTTCCAGGACAGAGGTATTTTCCGAACCAGTGGTAAATAATTAAATGATTTTCAATATGTATTATGTAATAACCTATATTTATTGCCTTGTAGTGGCGGTTGAGAATATACACTACCCTATATCTTCCCGTGGGTGTCGTTAGAGGCGACAGTGGGAAACAGGGTGGAGATGGGTAGTAGCATCTTCCTGATAATAGCAATATTACAACAAAAAAACTGAGGTTGCCAACCCGCTCGTCAACTGTGGCAACTATGGCGAATTTCCCCCTCATGAACTGAACGTTTCAAAGAGACGGGCCCCAATCCCCGGCAGCCCCGCTATTCCTGGTTACGGTGGCGACCATGGTAACGGCGGGGCAGGGGGTGCTATGAATCTCCAATGGAGGTTCGGTTGCCACCTAAAAGGACTAGACCTGGCAACATACAACCCACGCACCCTGAGGACTGACGAGAAGATCCTGCAGCTGGAAGAAGAGTTAGACGAGTGGCAGCCTCGTACTGGTAGGCGAAGTGTAGGGCGTCCCCCCACTAGATGGAGTGAGGACCTGGTAAGACATGCTGGAAGTCGATGAATGCACCTGGCTCGGGACCGTGTTTTGTGGCATTCCTTGCGGGAGGCCTATGTTCAGCAGTGGACTTGTAAAGGGCTGTAATGTTGAATAATCTATATTGAGTTAATATAATCTTTAACAATAAAATAATAATATCCTCCAATATTTCGGCAACAGCGGCCAGTGCGACACACTCATTTTTAAATTTATTATCTTTATTATTTATTTTAAATAATTCCTAATATACCTACAACAGTTATTTTCTTATATGTAGACAAATATGTAACCACAGAGTCGGCTTTCATTTGTTGGTATAATAGAAACTAATTGCATTCCTCATAGAGGTGGAGACCTGAAATACGGGTATCATCCCTACCATAGGCACCAGCGAGCCACAGCAAATGTTGTTATGAACTACTTAGCTTTATTTCTTTATTTGTTGTGTTTACTTTTACTTTTTTTTATTAGTAGTGAGAAAATAATCGTTATGGTTTTGATAATATTTATTTAGTTTTAGATCTCTGTTTTTATTACTTTACTAATAGCCCAAGCAAAGTGAATATTAGTACTAGATTTATTCTAATCCTCTAAGCAACCTTATTCGGTTACCTTTTTTGTGGGATAAGGGTGACAAACGAGCACACAGTCCACCTGATGGTAAGTGGTTGCTGCGGCCCATAGACATCTACATCTATCCTCATTTGCGAATCAAAATGCAGATGCGTTATCACCCGTGAGGACTAAGATGGAATGCTTCATTTCCAGTAAAAAGGGCCTCCGGCCACCTGCACTCACCAAGCGAAACGCAGAGGTAAGCCTCTACTTCACGCTGGTATTCTGTGAGGTCGTGGTACCACCCCGGTTCGAGCCGGCCCATCCGTGCGACAGCAAAAGCTACCGCGTGGCTCTACCACTGTTAATGAGTTAGGTGTTGTTAGTGTGTTAGTTAGTTACCTGTGTTAGGTTGTGAGGTAATTTGCCTAAGTATAAGTGTGGTCTGTTCTACAGCTTGCAGGAACTTCCTTACTATTTTACATGTATTTATATTATTAATATAGCAAATAATCCAACCGGAAAAATAGTTGTAGACAGTACAAATATTTGTTCATTAAACATGATCTTTGTTTTGTCCATGTTCATCTTAAGATCTATCCGTTGGGAAACACTATTGAGGTTATTGAGCATAGTGCTTAGGTATTCCAGCGATTCTGCCATAAGAACTATATCGTCGGAAAATCGAAGGTGAGTGATGTAATCGCCATTGATATTAATACCGTATCCTTTCCAGTCCAGAAGCTTGAAAACGTCTTCGAATGCAGTGGTGAAAAGTTTCGGGGATAAAACTTCACCCTGTCTTACACCTCTCTGCAATTGAATAGGTTTCGTACTCTGGTTTTGTACTCGGATAGCCATCGTAGCACAACTGTACAAGCACTTCGGTATTTCGATATACCAATAGTCAACTTGACATCGCTGAAGGGACTGCAGCACCGCCCAATTTTCGACGGAATCAAAGGCTTTCTCATAGTCCACATACGCCAGACATAGTTGCAAATTGTATGTGGTCTATGGTGCTAAAACCCTTTCGGAAACCGGCTTGTTCGGGACGCTGGAAGTCGTCAAGTCTGCGCGCGAGACGATTCGTAATGACTCTCGAAAACAGCACGTAGACGTGGCTTAGAAGGGAAATCGGTCTGTAGTTCTTCAAGAGAGCGTTGTCACCTTTCTTGAAGAACAAAACCACCGCACTTTGCTCCACGCCTCCGGTGTAATGCCACCATTGAGGATGGAATTAAAGAGCTTCTGAAGGATTAAAGTATCGGTTTTCCACCCGCTTTCAGAAGCTCCACTGTAAATCCATCCTCGTCTGGGGCCTTGCCGTTTTTAAGGTGCTGGAGAGCCATTTAATCTTGCTCAGACTTACGTCCGAGATATCTTCAGAATAGTGTCAGATAAGACTCGCTCTTGGGTCGTTACTCACACTTGCGTGTGACTCCAACGATGACGTGTACAGCTGCCTATCGAACCTCTCAATCTAACTCAAAATCTCAGGTGTCCCGGAAACTACGCTTCCACACTCGGTCTTTAGCTTCGACTGTTGGCTCTTTCTGGCAGACAGATCTCTAGCAAAGACTTTGGAGCCCTGGGTCCGCTCGATCGCTTCTTCAATACGAGCAGTATTAAAGTTGCGTAAGTCCCGCCGCATGCATTTGGAGATCTGTCTGTTCAGTTGCCTTTATGCTGTCAAATCTACTTAAGACTGCAGCTTCATGTCCCGTATAACAGTCATGAGATTAGAAGTGTGATCGGAGAGTTTTTGTGTTCTTCTGCGGCGGGGATTACAAATCTTAGCTCCCACCGCATGGACAGTTTCCACGAGCTTGTCATTCATATCGTCCACTGCATTGCAATCTTCTAGGCACTGAAAACGGTTTCGTAGCTCGATCTGAATGGTTTCAGGACTTTAGAATAGAGCACGAGTGGGACGGAGCGTTGACTTCATTAGACGTGACCTCTCCAACTTAACGTTTAGGTTCAGTGTGCCTTTTACCATTCGGTGATCTCTGCCGTGTTTCGCCCTCGCGATCACTGAGAGATCACTGAACAGTTATCGTCTGGTCGTCATAATGAAGTCAATTTAATTTTTTGTCGAACCGTCGGGGCCCGACCAGGTCTATTACCTGTGGGGCCGCTTCTGGAAGAAAAAGTTCGTCATAAAGAGTCCCTCTTTCTCTATGAAGTCGTCCAGCTGCTGGTCCTTTGGGTTCCGTTGCCCTATTCCGAAATTCCCTACTTTCAGCTCACCGTTCTCTCTTGTGCCTAGTTTTGCGTTGAAGTCTCCCATTAACACCGTATAGTGGGTTTTGGAGGAATGTATTGCTCTAGAGATATCCTCATACATTTCCTCTACCTCCTCATCGGGGTGTGCCGAGGTTGGTGCGTAAACCTGTATGACCTTCAGCGAATACCGTTTGGTGATTCTGACTCTTAGTTACGCAACCCTCGTCGACACAATCCCAATCTTTACAACGTTGTTAACGAAAGACTTGTGGATGATAAATCCTACACCTCCTTGCAACAGATGGTCGCCCTCCCGGTGATAGAACAAGTTGCCGGATACAAGGATTGCCGTATCCTCCCCCTCTCTTCGGACCTCGGATAATCCTATGATATTCCAGCGCAACTTGTCTATCTCTTCTTCCAGCTGCAGGAGCTTCTCGTTAGTTGTCAGAGTGCGTGCGTTATAAGTTGCCAGATCGAGTCGTCGTAGGTGGCAACCGAACCTCCACCGGAGATTTTTAGCACCCCCTGCCCCACCGTTACCATGGTCGCCACCGTAGCCAGGAATAGCGGGGCCGCCGGGTCTAGGGGCCGTTTATTAATGTCATTGTTCATGGGGGGTATATTGCCATTGTTGCCACGCTTGGCGAGCGGGTTGGCAACCGCAGTTTTTTATTGTTGTTTTGCTATTATCAGAAAGATGCTGCTGCCCATCCTCTGTCTCAGTTTCCCTCTGTCGCCTCTTACGATACCCACAGGAAGATATGGGGTAGTGAGTATTCTTACCCGCCACTACACGGGGTCTACCATCTGCTTAGGCACCCATATTTAACAAAATTCCCATATTTATGCGCATATTTAAGAAAATAAAAACTGTGGTCCCTAACCCGTATTCCAAACGTGGAAACGCTAGCGAATTTCCCCTTTATGAGGCAGTCTTTGGGGAGGCTTGAAAATTTCCCTTCTTGGGGAAGTTATGTGTCGTAGTCTCCACACCTTGCAGGCGAATTGGAAACCACAGTTTTTATTATTTTGAGTTGTATTCAAGAAGATGATGCTGCACGTCTGCTGTTTCAGTTTCCCTCCATCGTCCCCGACGTAATCCTCGGGATTATATGGAGAACTTGATATGTTACGCTGCCTCAACACCTATATACTTATTTACCTTATGCATATACTGCATTATTATTCAAAATATTTTTCCTCTATAGTGTTTTGTTTTAGTTTTTATTAATCATGTTCAGGATAGCTTATGCTGCAAATACAACATTGTTCATAGAAATCAGACAAGCTTGCTTGCTTGCTTTTGTGCATATTGAAACAATGAAAACGGGAACGAGGCAAAGAAAATTCTTTGTTCTAATTTATAAAACTTTAAACTAGATTTATTTCCTCTTTAGTAAATAAGATTTAATAACAAGAAAATAATATATATCGATATTAATTAAAAAATAGCAACTTCCTATGTAGTTAGTAACCTACGTTAATCGCGTAGTGGTGGTGTAAGTATATCCATTACATTTTTTTTATAGGATAAGGGTGACAAACGGGCACACAGTCCACCTGATGGTAAGTGGTTGCTGCGGCCCATAGACATCTACATCTATCCTCTATTACAAATCAAAATGTAGATGCGTTGTCACCCGTGAAGACTAAGATGGAATGCCTCATTTCCAGTAAAATGGGCTTCCGGCCACCTGCACTCACCAAGCGAAACGCAGAGGTAAACCCCTACTTCACGCTGGTTTTCTGTGAGGTCGTGGTGCCACCCCGGTTCGAGCCGCCCCATCCGTGTGACAGCAAAAGCTACCACGTGGCTCTACCACTGTTGAAATAGTAGATGGTATGGGGTATAATAGATGCTTGGATAGAACTACCTACGTAAAATGTTGCATAACATTTCATGAAATAATAATAATTTTATGTTTTCGATGCCATACAGGAACAATATTTAACATATATTTGTGTCATAAATAAAAAAATATTATTATTAAATATCGCAGTTAGAAAACCTTATTTACGAAACTACAATAATGTCAGTGGTTAAAAAAAACTATGCAAATTAAAACTATTTGTTAAAAAAGCGTGGGCTGTGCTGTATGACATCATCGCGAAACGGGGCAAGTTTTCTTCCTTTTTAGCATTGTTACCAAATATTATTTCTAATTAATTATTACAATCAATATGCAGATACGTTTTCACTCCTAAGGACTAACTGGCTAGTCCTCTATGCTATGAACGAGGTTCATGTCCAGCATTGGCAACCGTTGGCAACCACAGATATGTATTTTAGTCGTTATTAGGAAGACACTGCCGCCCATCTCCTGATTTATTACCCTCTGTCACCTCTTACGATACCCACGGGATTATATGAGGTACCACACGGTTAACAGTAACAAAAAAGCCTGTGATAGATATTTATCATAGAGTGTAATATAAATTGACTGCTTTTTATTAGATTTTCTTAACCAATATAATAAAGATAAAAATAGACCAATAAAACAAAGATCGTATCTTAATCCTCAGAGATGACAACGCGTTACAAATTATTTAGACTATAAGTTCGATTAACAATTTAATTTTATATATATAAAAAAAAAATTCCCACATATTCAACGCTTATGCGACAAGGTTGACACTTAGCTGTTTATGAAGAAGAGTAAGATACCACCAATAGACCAATAAAGATTCAGTTGAGGTTCGAACTTAGGACTTGCGAGTTTATTACAATTATTAATTTCGCTGATTTATCACACATTTTTAAAAATCACTTAAGTCACTAGGATGTGTATGTTATGTATGGTATTAAATAATATAATATACATCGTTTCATATATGTATTTTTGTTATTTTCTGATGCATCGCACAGTTTTTGTTACTAGTCAAATTTTACGTCGTGGAGTCACAGTGAATTATAACCGCGGCACGCATGGGTTGGCTCGAACTTGGGAGGTTTTTTTAATTCATGGATACCTTCGGATGGGAGGGCCACAAAATCTAATGCCGAAATCCTACCGGCTAAATCCCCACGGTGGTCACCATTAGCGTGTATGAAGGGTCCGCGGGTATCGCTTTTCTTTATTAAAGCACGTCCCGGGGACAATCCTTCCAGCAGTTGCTGGTAACGAGCCACACCATCTTAGGGTTTTAAAGGTTTTTATAGATGTACAGACACCTGTATGCCACAGATCTAATTACTCCACTTAACATCAGGTTGACTGTATGTTCATTTGTTACCCTTAATTTTAATTTCTTGATTTTTACTTATTTTTTTAAATTGACTCTGAAATTTACTTTATGCGTGCGGCGATTCTCATAAAAGAAACAAGCGAAGCGACTCGTGCTATGTTGTGTCGCTCGTGACACGTAGCCGTAATATAAACTCTGACACAAGTCGTACGAAACGGCCATGTCAGTCACAGAGAGTCGTGGCCCACGCTTAGTTTGACAGTAATAACTACTGAACAAGTTTAAACATAAATTTGATTCTGGAAGTAAAAATAGCCGATATAATTAGCTACAGTAATCGCAAAAGTGCTTGACAGTCTGCTTGATAAATATCTGCAAAAACACATCTCCTTGCATGACGCACAATTTGGTTTTCGACCAAAACTATCAACAGAAAGTGCAATTTTCTGTCTCAAGCAGACGGTCAAGTACTACACGACCAGAAAAACCCCTGTCTATGCATGCTTCTTGGATTTATCCAAAGCATTTGACTTGGTGTCTTATAAGGTGTTATGGCGAAAGCTGCGAGAAGAGAGTGACATACCCGAAGAGATTATTTCTCTGTTCCAATTTTGGTATTCACATCAAACTAATTATGTTAGACGGGACACTGGTATGTCAGATGAATATGGCTTAGAGTGTGGGGTAAGGCAAGGCGGATTAAGCTCTCCTACCTTATTCAATTTATATATTAACAAGTTGATCGCTGAGCTCAACAGCACTAGTATTGGATGTTCAATAGACGGAGTCAATATAAATAACATAAGTTACGCGGACGATATGGTGTTGTTGAGCGCATCGATCAGAGCACTAAGGCAATTAGTGAAAATTTGTGAAACATATGCTGGTACTCATGGGCTTATATACAACGCCAAAAAGAGTGAGCTAATGATTTTTGGGGCAGACGCTATGAGAAGTGCTAACGTACCGCCTGTAAATTTATGTGGGACAGTTATAAAACGAGTACCTAAATTTAAGTATCTAGGGCACTGGCTCACAGAAAACATGAGTGATGACTGCGATATTGAGAGAGAACGCAGAGCACTGGCAGTCCGTTGCAACATGCTGACTCGCAGATTCGCTAAGTCCACCAGACAGGTTAAAGTAATGCTCTTCAAAGCGTACTGTCAAACCTTTTATACGTGTAGCATGTGGGTTGGGTACACGCAGCGGACGTATAATGCACTACGCGTTCAATATAACAATGCATTTAGGATTTTGGTGGGACTAGCTCGTCACTGTAGTGCATCTACTATGTTCGCGGATGCATGTACGGACGACTTTTATGCCATAGTGCGAAAGAGATGCGCCTCGCTTCTTTTTCGTATTAGGGACTCTTCTAATAGCATCCTAAGCGCTTTGGCCGATAGGTGGGACTCTCCGCTTTTAAAACACTGGATTCGCCTGCACATGCATAAGCGTTAAAATGTTAAATCACAGTAAATAATATAAGTAATTTTAGTAATTTTTGATATTGTTTTTTTTTAATTGTATGAAAATTGTTTCTTTTTGTTTGTTTTAGATTTTAGGCAATTTTTACTAACAATAAATATAAAAAATGTAATGTTACTAATCAATTTATGGACCTTTGTCTGAAATAAAGATTATTATTATTATTATTAAAAAAAATTATGTTAAATTTTAAATTGTAGTCCTTTAATGTTTTATGTTTTTCATATATTGTGTAACCTCGCTATGAATTAGCGGTGCCTCCAAGCACTAGCATAGATTATTTGCTTAAAAGGAAGCTCCACTTACTTGAAATTGTAAGGCTTAGTTACCGTAATAAACTATTTTATATTTGTACTTTGTACATTACTTGCTCTTGCCACTTTGCAACTACCCCCTAAGGCTTATGAGATTCGATAATTATTATCCAATGAGAGTATTGCATGGTTCATTTCCGGGTTTCGTATTTACCGCCTTTTATGCCCAGCATGTGCACTATTGTTAAATGGGGTTCACACAAGATCGCATGGTATTCAACTAACTGCATCCCTTTAATCTCACATTATCGCTTACCGCCGTGGTGTAATTTAGATATTGAACTGTACGGGAAAAGAGCAAGTATATAGACTTTAGCTATATTTCGCAAAAATCTGTGAAAGTAATATACGTGAAGACAGCCGTCATCCAACCAAAATGCAACCCAGCCCCTGGAAACACCAGGAAGCTCGACGAAAGTCCAGGTGAGTGCACTTGCCTTCCTTCACGTCCTTCTTGTAGCTCGAATTTGAGGACATTTGCAGTATCGCGAAATAATATATTCTCACCACATCATACAGTCCATAATCTACGTAAAATCATCCCTTTAATAACTATGAAACAGCAGTTGATCATTAAAACCAACACAACTTGTGTAGTAACCATCATTATAGTAAATTCGCTCCGCCTCCTCCAGGCCTGGGTAATTAATATTATGCACTATTACGTATCAGGAAGGATTACAATAACTGATATAAAATAAAATAAATTTCACAGATTTTGTTTTCATCCGATGTCGTGATAATAATTTATGCAAAAAGACCTCATCGTCAGCAAAACAAAAGCAAGTAATATGAGCCATGGATGTTAATACCGAATTCTTTTCAGTTCAGTAGCTTGAAAACGTTTCCAATGCAGTAGTGAAGAGTTTCAAGGATATAGCGTTACTATTCTTTGGGGCCGTGCTCTGGTTCCATACACGGATAGACAACCTATCGTTTACTAAACAAGCACGTCAGCACCTTAATATACCATCTGTTAACTTATTACTTGAACTAAAAAGATATAAAGATATTTTATAGTTCAAGTAACTTAATGTTAACATAAAGAAAAATCGTAAAAGAGTCTTATTTCCTTGTGTGATGGAAATGTAAGTGCATCTATCAGATTTCGTAAGGGGCGAACTATGAGAAATGCCAGAAGGTCTGATGGATTAAAGAGATTCTTAACTTAAGCGGGATCCAATGCACTAGCACATTTAAACAAGATATGACTTTATTACTGCCCAGACGGCAATCACGCAAAGATGCGAGAGTGAAGGAACTCTAGTGTCGTGTGTAGTGTGAAGGAAGATCGTGAAACCGTCTGCCAAACATAACGATTAAGGTAAATACTTCTTACAACGGGAAAGGCTTGTGACTTTTACGAGACGATTAAAATCACACACAAGGAAATATAAATTTATTATCAAAAACAAGAAGTCTTTTCTGGTAACGTTTTATGTCAGCTTAATAGACTAAGATATCAGTAGGCGACGTTTGGATTGCATCGCAAATCACAATTGCCTAGTATATTCCTGTTTAAGAAAGGCCTCTCACCACTCTAGAGGTGAGATAGAGTGGTGAGGAATGAATTGTGGTCAGCACTGTCCGTGAACGGTGTCAGCAGTATCCTCATATGAGCATTGCAATCTCTTTAAGGGGTTCTAGTGTTTATGTAACGATAAACGGGGCATACACTGAATGGTTTAATATCGAAAAAGGTGTTAGACAGGGATATGTAGCGTCACCGTGGCTGTTTAATCTGTTCATGAACAATTGTTTGAAAGATTTAAAAGAGAATGAATGAGTTACTCGTCAAATTTTTTCTGTATGCTGATGACCAAGTATTACTTGCGTCTTCGGCCGAGGAGTTGCAGGTGATGGTAACTACTATGAGTGGAGCTTTTGTTAGAAAAGGAATGAAGATGAATGTAAGGAAGATGAAAGTGATGGTGTTTGAAAGAGATGAGGCAGTGACAGACTGCAATATCGTGATTGGAGATGAACAATTTGAACAGGTGAAAGAGTTTGTGTATCTGGGTTCAAAGTTTTCAAGAGATGGAAAGTGTGAGAGTGATACCGAAAGAAGAGTGAATGCAGGAAACATGGTGAATGGAGCTTTGCACTCCTTTATGAGCAGTCAGAAGGTGTCTAACAAGGCTCGTTTGTCTGTGCATGAGGGGGTGTTGGTTCCGACACTCATGTACGGAAGTGAAAGTTGGGTATGGCAGAAGAAACATGAAAGCAGAATAAATGCAGTTGAGATGAGAGCGTTAAGAGGTATGATAGGAGTTAAACTGAGTGACAGGATAAGAAATTGTGAGATGAGGAAACGTTGTGGTCTGAAAGAAGATATTATAGTGACAAAATTGAGAAAGGTATGCTGAGATGGTTTGGTTATGTCGAGAGAATGAATGAAGAACGATTGACGAAAAAAGTGTATAAGGCGAGTGTGAATGAAAGTGTTGGAAGGGGTTGACCTAGGCGGACTTTTCAGGACCAAATCAGGTACGTCTTGAAAAAAGGCCAGATCAAGAGCACCCTAAACCGTAGAGCATGTATGAAGAGAATAATGAAAGTGGACGAAGCGAAACAAGTATGTGAGGATCGTAGCAAGTGGAAAGAAGTGGTCTCTGTTTACCCCTACGGGAAAGAGGCGTGATTATATATATATGTATATGTAAGAAAGGACTTAATGACGACACTTTAAATGACAATCATTATTTTGAATAAATTGTACTCAATTTTACTGAGGTTTTATTTAGGTACGATATTTAATATACAATATTAACAACTATAATTAAAAAAAAACTAAAACTAGTAACTTAATTATCATAAAGCCCTGCTCCCCGCGGTATCGTGCCAAGAACGCTGGCTGCGTTTCCCCGCTGAATTGCTATACTTAGCCTTTGAGCGAGAAAAGAACCAGCCCTCTTATCACCAGCAGCAACGACCAGCCGCGGATGGAGTTCCTTTAGGAACTCCACCGCACGTGGACCCCACGGACCGATAGTCTCTACAGCAAATGGTACAAATATGTAGTCATCTCTCAGAGACTCATATTTGCGCCACTTACTCATTTCAGCTGCCTCTGATGCCGCCCCGGCTCTAAACGAGGTACCCCTGAGATGAGAGACCGCCAGAGTGTCTACGCAAGTAGCCTCCCACACTAGGGCTTTACCTCTCTCCCAAGGGACCAATGTCATACCGTCGGGTCTCCTGCCATCGTCTCTAAATATTCCACAAGGCTCTAAAACTGAGGGAACATTTATAGAGACAAGAGCCCTTCGGATGACATCGTTCAAAGAACTGTGTCGTGAAAATCTACCAGCGCTTTTCTTACATGAAAGTCCGTGGAGCCCAAACTTGTCGACGCTGCTACCACAGGGACACTGATGGGGTTGACAAATCGCCGCTCCTAGTTGGATTCCTACGGCAATGCGTAAGCTTTACGCATCAAGTAATGTACCGAGATTACTTGATGGTAAAGCGTGTAACCAGTGACTAGATTCCTTAGTCGAAACAGCTAGAAGGCGTGCCTTATCTTGGTCACTATGGAAATTATGAAACAAATCCTTCTGCACGCCCTGTACCAACGGAAAAATTAATATATATTATTATTATATTCTCATTAATATTTAATTAATGAGAAATCATGAAATGAAAAATTCGTTTCATTTATATAGATGGCAAATGTGCGATAGCCGCAGGGTTTCCTTTAATTGAAATTCGTAAAATAGATACAATAAATCTTATCATCTCATCGGGGAGACATTATTATATTAAATTATTAATTTAATATTATAATCTTACGTTACTATTGGATGCCAAGTAAGATATTGTTTAATTGAAACATTGTAAGAAGTAGCAAAAACAAATGTTCGTTTTCTTACTTCTTACAATATCGACGGGCACAGAGGGTGGCAGTATTCTAAAAAAGTTGCGTAATAGTCCATATATAAAACATAGTTATTATATACTCTTTGTCCATATACATACGAGTGTTGAGCATATGCATCCTCTCATTTCTGAAAGGGATTAAGATTACTTGGCCGCACTGATCTTGTGCGTGTTGGCAGACTTCACCTGCCCTCGAAATATTTTACTACTGCAGGTATTTCCACGGTTAATTCTTTTACCACCAAGCATGGGATAAATCAGCACTTAAAATGACAATTAACAATTTCATTGTTGCTGGTAGGTATCGAATCTAGATTGCTCGTTTACTCTGAAATTCAAGGTGAGCGCTTATTCCTTGCTAAAGTTTAAAGGGAATTATTGGTCACACCTATCGTAGAAAATATTATAATCTTAAAAGTAGATGTACCCCCTAGAGTGGTTACTTAATATAAAACGCCAAGAAGGCTAGTTGGCCTGATGATGAAGCATATCAGTAAAGTGGTTAAAATGTGTGAAACTCAAGATCGAGCTAAATGGCATGCGTTATAGAGAGATTTATGTTCAACAGTAAACTGTCAATTGTTATGATAATATCTAACCCAATATCACCTCAGTTTCTTCTATCGACTACAGTACTTAAAGTTAATCAAAGTATTCATAACAAGTGTCTATTGTTATATTATAGTCTTTGTTTAATAAAAAAAAAATATTTAATAGATAAACCTTATATATTTCTGAGACATTGTTGTAATAGCAAATACATTGCTCCATTAGTGAGATACTGACTCTATGGAGTCGAATAACTGTTATCACTAGCATGCGTTAGTTCCTGGTGTTTACAGAGTGTATATAATATTTTTTTTTTATAAAATAAGGGTGACAAACCATACAGTCCACCAGATGGTAAGTGTATGCTGTTGCCCATAGACATTTACAATTATCCTCAATTAATAATACGGGGTAGTGCTACTTCAATATTAATGTAGGTAATATGTATATATATATTTCAGTCAAATAGTATTGTTAGCCTTTCAGTTAACAGCCTAGCCTTTTAACTTTTAACTATTATTAAGGTCGCACCTTAATGACATTCAGCCCATGCGTTTCGGCCGATGCGTCTAATACAGCATGTTATGCCTAATCATGCACTGTAAGCTATATTATATAAATATATGCCGCTTTATGGTGGCCCAGGGGGCACCCCAGCCACACCTTAACATACTGTCGCTGATATTACAAAACAGTTGCAATGTTGTATTAGACGCATCCACTGAATATTATTCAGGCCGCTAGTTGAACGGTGCCATTTAGTTAAAAGGCTAGGCTGTTAACTAAAACACTAATTAAGCTAGTTGGCTGCGACATTTATATTATTATTTTTACTCTATTATGTATTTACTTACCCTTTTTACTGGAAAAGAGGCATTCCATCTTAGTCCTCAATGGTGACAACATATCTGCATTTTGATTCTTTATTGAGGATAAATGTAGATTTCTATGGGTCACAGCAACCACTTACCATGAAGTGGACTGTGTGCTCGTTTGTCATTCTATCCTACAAAAAAAAATTCAAATATTAGGGATCCATTTTTGTATCTGATTAGGTTGGTCGCCTCTATTCTTGTTGCTTACCCTAATGGCTCGATAATATACATCCTAAGCAGTTGCTTACTCACAGAAGTTTTCATTTAAAACAACGTTTACCATAAGCGGGTTAACTTCATAATGTTCGTAACTAGCCTTTTAACTTACACTCTATATCATGAATTCGTAATTAATTACGTTATACTTGGAAAATTAGGGACATATTTTTGTGTCGTAGAAAGATGTGTCTCTAATTTACTTAAAAGAAAACGAATTATTAAATATTGTGACAAAGTCAGCTGCAGCTGCAGCTGACTTTGTCAATCGGTGATTCAAATATACTAACAGCCTTGACATAAAAGACCGATATTTGCCAACGCCTTCGTTTCAGCACTGGCTTCATTCCAAGCGTATATTGATCCATTACATATTCTATATAGTTTTGACTGCAGTGAATATACAGTATCAATTATATTACAAGAAACTAAGTAACAAACAAAATGTAACAGCTGCTTAAAACTAAATAAAAATGTGAATCTTAGTATTCATTTTGTATTATATTTTTTCATTATTATATCAATTATACAAGAGCGGAGTGTCCTATTACGGACACTATAGGCTTAAAGGGAGGTTTCAACAACTAATTAAAGTTTAAAGAAATTAAATAAATTTAAATAAAGTAACAGCAAAAATAACAAAATCTTAAATTTTACCACAACATACAACGGAAGATCCATTTGTACAGCAGTGCACTTATTACAAAGGAGAAGAAAAATAAATAAATTATAAAATGTATTATTGCTATTTTTTATATTTAGGCGAATATCACATATTGAACAAAATATATTATAAAAACCAATGTAAATAAAATTACAAAAAATTAAAACTGGAAGTTAAAATCATCTCAAACGAACAAGAGCAATGAGTTTACGAGTTTACCTTCAACAAAATAAATAAAAAATAGTTTACATTTTATAATTATTATTCATGATCTGCTCAGGATTAAAACATGGTATCTCCTTTTAAGAAAATTATCGTCTTACAGCTGCATTAAAGAGTTCTTCTTTTTTTTAAACGTTACCTCCACACTATGATTTTTTTCATGTATCGTGGGGGCATTGTATCATAATCATCATAATCATAATCATAATTTATTTGCAGAAAACATGGTACATTACAGGTTGGTAAATTATTTTAGACCAGCATGTTTTCTCATAATGATGACATACAAATATTTATAGAATACCTAAATTACATTTTCATAACTAATATAATAAATAACATATTTTCGAATTCATCATAAACATTTTATTACATTTTATTTAATTAAAATAATATAATCGTAATTACTTAATTCATTTTAATACCGATGCCTAATCCTAATCATAAAATTTAAATATTCTTCAACAGAGTAGAAGCATTGCTCCTCAAGCAATTGTTTAACAATCCTGCGAAAACGTACTTTTGGGAGTGATTGAAACTCTGTAGGCAGTGCATTGAAAATTTTTATACACATAGCTGAACAATTTTTCCTATAGAGGCTAGTGCTTGGCATTACACTATGAGTCAGTCTTTCAGTATGCCTCAAGTTCCTCTTTACAGTCTCTTATCTTTGTGAACAAAAGTATATTATTTTTAACAAAACATACCAAACTTAAGATGTACATACATAAATTTCACAAGGACAAACATCCAGACCCGGAACAATTATTTGTAGGACATAGAAATATTTGTTCCGTGTGGGACTCTAATATAACATTAACATTTACTTTATAATATAACCCGCACTCCTTAGCGCTGCAGCTCATTCCTATGTAAGAACCAATAAGTAACAAGTGATTTTTTACCTCTATCTTCCTTATACATATGTACGTAATTGTAATTTAATTATAAAATCTGTTTTCAAATTGTTTATATCTTTATTATTACAATTAATTACTAAACCACATATGAAGAAAATCTCTCAAGAAATGTGTCCTTTGGCGTTTTCCAAAAAGGCCAACATCCAACAGTGGATTCGAATGGTTGAAAAATAACTTTTAATGTAGGAATAATTCCAATAAAAAGTAGTTGCGTGTAAAACTTCTCAACAAACGACAATGTTACATAGAACAATTGACACTACATTTTAAGCATTTAATTATTATAAAGCATGTATAAGTACGCAATACATTACGTGCTATAACTGAAAATTAATGTCTTTTCTTCTTTTTTTATAGAAGGGGCAAACGAGCATGCGACTAATCTGATGGTAAGTGTCGACCGCCGCCCACGAACAACTGCAACACCAGGGAAATTTCAAATGCGTTGCCGGCCTTTTAAAGAGCGTTAAGCTCGTTTCGGTTTCGGTCCGTATGTTGTTTCGATCCGGAAAAATCGCCGGTGGTAAATGGTTTCACAAAGTAGTCGTGCGAGAAAAAAAAAACTCCTATTAAATGGCACGGTAGCAGACCACCACGGATCCACGTGATGTTAATGCTAAAGTTTTGTTCTTAAGTTCTATACATGGTAATCATAACATTTTATTTATAAACAAAATGTACATATAGCTGTTTTGAGGGCAGATAAACCAGAAATAAGTACATAAATAAAAAAGGTAAAGTAAAAAATCTTACAAACTCTGGGAGTGAAATTAAATAATACACTATTAACGTTCCACGAATGTAACTGTCATTAGTAAAGTGGTAAACTTTATGAACTTCTCACATGAATGGTGTTAGTTAAACATTAATCACGTGTTATATTGAAATATAACTTCATTCCTCTCTAATTTACAGTAAAATATTAACAATAAACAACTACTGGGTGAGGGGGCTCGTTTTATTTCTGCTAAAAGTCTGTTTGGGAAGCTACCACTGTCTTACCTATTTCTGCTGCCAAGTAAGGGTATAATTCGAGCCACGTATAATTACTGGCTGGAAGTAACAACGCATGTGTAGTCTTCCCTGTATGAAGTTGATTAAACGTGTCCGTGGGTTGCAGTAGCCGCTTACCATCAGGTGTTGCTTATTACTTCACTAATACTACCTTTTACTACTTACAAAGCGCATTATGTTTTAAATTTAAACGTTTTATTATCATAAACCGTGTAGTGACGGTGTAAGAATATCCACTACCCTATATTATCCCAAGCGTGTCGTAAGAGACGACAGAGGGCAACAAATAAGAATATGGGCAGCAGCTTCTTCCTATTAACGATTAAAAATATAAAATAATCTGCAGTTGCCAATCCGTTAGCCAAGCGTGGCAACCACGAAAAATATTCCCCTATGAGGCAATCTATGGAGGAGAGAATCTAGTGGCCGAAACACGACGTTGTGAGACATACACGACATTAGACTTTCTACTACGTAGTTTTTTGTAGCTATGCAGAATAACAATTGCTATCTATAGTATGATTAATTTCGAAGGGTTGGATGCCTTACTAATTATATTAATATTTATTATATTATATATATAATGTAGTGTATAAAGGTCTTCCTAGACGACCCGCAAGGCGTTACACGTTATACCTTTTCGGTAGGTTTTATTTTTATACATATACATAGTCCACCCGGTGGTAAGTGGATGCCGTGGCCCATAGACATCAACATTTTATCCTCGATTAAGAATCAAAATGCAGATGTGCTGTCATCCCTGAGGACTAACATAGATTGCTTCGTTTCCAGTAAAAAGGATCTCCAGTTCTGTACTCATCATACTATTCTACATTCACCATATGATTCATATAATTAATTATAATTAATTTAAATTTATACGTGGTAGAGCCATGCTGCAGCTATATTATGGTTGTAGTACAAATGGGTCGGCTCGGCCGGGGAAGGACCACGCTCTCACATAATACCAGCGTAAAATAGCAGCTTAATGCTGCTGTGTTTCGTTTGGTGAGTGTAGAGTACCGGAGACCCTTTTTACTGGAAACGAGGTATTACATTTCATTCCTTTCGCCTGACAACGCATCTGCATTTAGATTCGTAGAATCGAATCGAAGATATATGTAGATGTCTATAGGCCATAGCAACCACTTACCATCAGGTGGACTGTGTGCTCGTTTGTCACCTTTATCCTATAAAAAAAATCTGTGAGAGCGTGCTTCTGCCCCGGTTGAGCCGACACATTTATGCTACAGCCATAATTTAGCTACCACGTAAACTTGGTGCGATGAGTTTCACTTTCAGTTCATTTAGGACGTATTGAAGTGAAGCGTTGTTACCGACGTCGTGGAGAAGTTTAATACGGTATTAAAAATCAAAAACGGATGAGTATAACTATTATTTAACCTAATTATGTTAAATATAAAATAGAAGAAATGTGCCGGACGGGCGTAACTCTTCGGAGTAAATGTTGTCGAAGATACTCCGCGAGTCGCTCACGTCCTACACCTGTAGGTTCCGGAATCCTCCCTCTGCCGTCTTTCACTGCCGTCTCTGCGGTTGCTGCGGATAAACTGTGGACTGAGGTTCAAAATTAAAATGCACGATTATAAATTTAAATAGCAAGGGAGTGGCCAGCGGTTCGACTAATTAATTTGTCGCGAGATTTTACAACTATTATTTATTTATCACTATTATTTAAAAACGGTTGGTCAACTATGGTTGTTCACTATATATTTTAAAATATTTAATTTAAATGAGCGGTAGTATAAAAATATCTGTCCGGAGTAGTTGGTTCTTTAACACTACTGACTAGCAGCTATTAATCAACTAAAATTAGTTGAATTTAACACTTGTGTAACTGCGAATATCAGTTATCACTTTTTCCGTCTAGCTAACACTTTTTCACTATATGTCACACCGAATTTTCAGTTGTGACCTTTTTCCGCTAGCTAACACTTTTTCACTATATGCCGCACCGAATTTTCAGTTACGACCTTTTTCCGCTAGCTAACACTTTTTTACTATATGCAACACTGAATTTTCAGTTGCCACATTTTTCTGCTAACTAACACTTTCACTATTCACTATATATTTCTGCTAGTCACTGCAACTACTACCGGATACTACTGCTGGGCACTGGTAGTTCTTCCTACTACAACGTTACAGGGTTTCGCCCCCATAAGGTAGACTTCGGCTATACTCTATAGTGAGCCGCTTGCCATTTCCCATTTGCCTCTTTATTTTTAAACATTTTTCTTTATGCAAATGGCACAAATTGCAACATTTTCTATATAACACTAATCTTAATTCTAACACGCTATACATCATTAAATAGGCATTTTTGTTCTTCATTAGTACGTGATAAAGGATAATAAATATATTTACATTCAAAAAAGTTATTAAGTGAAATGTCCCAAACTTTTACAATAAATGGGCATATTAATTCTTTAATTATCCTATAATTATTGAATGTGTTTAATTATACGAAATATTTCTTTATTATCATGATCTATGCAACATATGCTAACTAAATATCATATTTACAACTCTTTTAGAACATAAAAATATTCTCATTATTTTTTAGTACTTACGCAGTTAATTTAAATTTCCAGAAAGTTCTATAGCGCGGCGCGCTGTGATTGGTCGGTTTTTCTTAAACAAAATAAAGTTGTTTATATTAACTATTATTAAAACGATCTTTTATACAAACATATTAAGAGTTGTAAATACATGGTAAAACTATATTAACACATTATTTAATCGATTTTTTCCGTATTTTCACTTATTAAACAAATTAATATTCTTTAATCACTTTTTGCTTAAAGTCATTTTAGGCCGTCTCGAACATTTCTCCCGCCGTGCAGCGTCGCGAAGACTCGTCGCAGCGGCGCTGCATAAATTCCGGTGAGAGGCGTGGCTCTACTTCGGCAGCGGCACGAGTTTCCTGGTCGGCCTCTTGATTAGTCCGTTTGCGGTGCGTACCTCCACAGTGCGGATCTGTCCGTCCGCACCGGGGTAGATTTTTCCAATTCTTCCTCGTGGCCAGGTGTTACGAGGTAACTGGCTGTCAGCTATGAGGACTGGATCGCCCACCTGGAGATCGGGGCCTTGACCATGGGCCTCCCGCCGGTTTTGAAGTTCCGGCAGATATTCTTTTACCCAACGCTGCCAGAACATGTCAACGAGTATCTGGGAGCGTCCCAGTGTTTTTTGCTATTCGCATCTTTTTCATTAAAAACTCCAGGTGTTGGCAGTCTCGCAGATCCTCCCAATAGGAAGTGATTTGGAGTGATGGACTCGTTGTCTTTGCTGTCTACTGAGATGTGAGTCAATGGTCTGCTGTTTACTGTGTACTCCACCTCGCAGAGCAGCGTGGTTAAAACATCTTCATGCGGATGTCTTTCATGAAGGACGGTGTATAGTACCGTCTTCACGCATCGAACAAGACGTTCCCACACCCCTCCCATGAATGGCGCGGAGGGGGTTATAAAACGCCACACTATGCCTCGTCGGCTGGCTTCTTCTCGAAAAGCCTCTCGAAGTTCCTTGTCGGCACCGTGCATATTGGTGCCGTTGTCGGAATAAATCTCGGTGGGACACCCTCGGCGCGCTGCAAATCTTCTTAATGCCAGTATGGCGGAGTCTGCGCTGAGATCTGCCACAATTTCCAAGTGGACAGCTCTGGATGTGAGGCAGGTGAAGAGAGCCACGTATCTCTTCTGATGTTGACGTCCCACTGTGACGGAGAGTGGCCCAAAATAATCCAGACCGGTGAACGTGAACGGTCTCTGGTGATGAGCGAGACGTGTGCTGGGATGATCACCGGTGGCTGGCATGGATGGTTGTGCCTTTCTAATGCGGCACTGAACGCATTGGCTCACTATTCTTTTCGTGGTGGGTCTTAGTCGGATTACCCAGTAGTGCTGTCGAACCTCGTTGATGGTAGGTTCGGTTCCGCAATGATGCAGGCTGCGATGTGTCCAATCGATATACAATTGGGTGATGTGATGATCACCATCCAATATAGCTGGCCCTTTCATATCTTCCGAGACTCCTTTTACAGCGGCTATGCGACTTCGTAGCGCGATGATCCCGTCTTTCAGTTGTATTTGAAGCGGTCGTAGGCGGCTATCATGGGCGACCTTTTTATCGTTACGGAGATCGGCTATCTCTTGTGTGAAGGAGTCTTCCTGGATGACATGTATCAGGAGCTTTTCGGCCTTTTTATGTATTCGGCCTCGAGTGTGATGTATCTGTTTACATCTTTATTTTTCACCTGACTGGGAGGCTGCGCGAGGCGTCGCGGATTACCTTTCAATCTCCTCCAGTCGGGATCTTCCTCTTTATTTCTTTTGGTCCTTTTGTAAATGGTCCTGTCTGTTGTTTTTCGGCAGAGTGTTATGAATTGAAGCACTCTGGCCGTAGCTCGCACTAAGCGTTCCCATTTTGAAAATTTTGTCGGATCGGGAATGGCTTCTCTGTACAGCGGAGCTCTATACCTTTCTGTGATGGTGAGGGATCTTTCTTCATCAGTAGGTTCGGATGACGTGGGTCTTTCGGTCGGCCATGCTGACGGTTCTTTGTATAGAAACGATGGGCCACTGTACCACTCGTGGTTAGAGTCGAAGTTAGGTGGTACGTCCCTCGTAGCGGTGTCAGCTATATTCAATTTTGTAGGTACCCAGCGCCAGTCGTCCACTTTACTATGGTCCTCGATTGCTGCTATTCGATGTGCCACAAAAGGTTTGTAGCTCCTGGACCCTTTCTTTATCCAGGTGAGGACAGTTTTGCTCTCAGTCCAATAAGTGACAGCTTTGGGCTTTACGCGATGTTCCTGAATGACAGCAGCAGCTACGCGACTTCCCATCACGGCAGCTTGCAACTCGAGGCGAGGTATGGATGTTACCTTGAGCGGAGCTACCTTCGCCTTGGCCATGACGAGGCTCACGTGTACTTGCCCATCGGGTGTCATTGCTCTCCAGTAGACTGCCGTTGCGTAGGCGCTCTCACTGGCATCGGTAAATACGTGCACTTGGAGGGAGCGTGCGTCGCTTTATCCCGGGTAGCATCTTGGTATGCTTACTGTTTTGAGTCGTTCCAAGTGTTGGATCCATGTGGCCCAATGGTTACTTAGGTCTTCGTCCAACTCCTGTTCCCAGTCTGCTCCTCGTCTCCATGCTTCCTGCAGTATTTGTTTTGCTCGTATGCTAACTGGGGAGGCGAGGCCGAGCGGGTCATACAGCGACATCACTATTTTCAGCGCTTCCCTCTTTGTTGGTTTCTTTTGCAGCAAATTGATTGGAAGTCGAGCAAGCTTTAGATTGAAGCTCAGCTGATCGGTACTCGGTTTCCAGATTAAACCGAGTATTTTTTCTTCGGTTCCCTTGTTGCCCAGGTTGACTGACTCAGTCGTTTCGTTGTCAGGTTCTAACTCATTTACAATTTCTGGCGCATTGGAGACCCATTTCCTTAATGTGAAGTGCGCGTTTCTGTGTATATCGCGTACTTCCTTCGATATTCGCATCGCATCTTCCAGGGACTGGAAACTGTCAAGATAATCATCCATGTAATGGTTTTGGATGATAGCTTCTACGTCTTCTTGATATTTTTCTATGTACCTTTTAGCGTTCCAGTTTTTTGCGAATATGGCTGTGCAGGGTGAACTAGCTGCACCGAAAATGATCGACGTCATTCTGTATTCTTGTGGAGCCTCATCGCGTCGATCTCTTCTCCAGAGATATCTCAAGGCATCCCTGTCTTCGGGTCTCACTTTAATTTGCATGAACATTTCGGCTATGTCCGCGGAGACAGCAATATTGTGGCGGCGAAAGCGCATCATGACCCCTGGTAACGATTGAAGTAGGTCTGGACCCGTGAACAGGAAATCATTCAATGCCATTCCTTTTGTTTTGGCTGCGGCATCGTGTACTATGCGAAACTTTTCTGGTTTCATTGGGTTATGGACATCGAAATGGAGTAGGTACCATGTCTTTCCTGGTGTACTATTTTTTGGTGCTATTTCGGCGTATCCCTTTTGTATTAGGGAATTCATGTGTTCACTATACTTTTGCTTTAAATCTTCGTTTCGATCTAATTTTTTCTCGATGGAAACGAGCCTTTTTATTGCCGTTTCATAATTACCAGGCATTTCGACATCTTTCTTTTTCCAGAGAAGCGCTGTTTCTATGTGCCCGTCTTCCAACTGACGGGTGCTGCTATTTAGTATTTCTTCAGCTTTCTTCTCTGGATCGGAATCTGGTCTTCTCGGATTGATTATTAGAGATTCCAGAGCGAAGTATTCGCGGAGTTGGTCATTTATGTTCTCCTCGCTCGTATACAGCTCATTGGCCGTGTGGACGCGCTGATACGGGGCTTTAGTGTGTGCCCCGTGTAGCACCCATCCAAGTTCTGTGAGCGAGGCTATTGGCTGGTGCGGTGGACCTCTGCGGACTTGAGTGGCTATCAAGAGTCTCCAGTTGTCTTGTCCTATTAGGATCCTGGGGTTGCCGGAGTCATATATCAATTGCTCCTTTAGGTCTTTCAAATGCTTACATTTTTCTATATCTGTTGCACGCACAGTCTGTGGCCCCAAGTTTAGGCTGGCGACCGTGCGTGCTCTGAATGGCACCCTTTTCCTGTGGAGACTCTTCAGCGACACTTTGACTCTTTGGGAGTCCGGCGAATCGAGGGTAGTGTTCCCGATAGCGGTAATCTTGAATGGGTCCAACCGCCCTGTAGCTCCAATTTGATTGGCAATCTCTTGATCCATTAATGAGACTGTCGACCCATCATCCAGCAGAGCGTGTGTGTTTATCGCTCCCGCCGGTCCAATTACTCGAACTGGAATTATCTTCAGGTAAGCTTGATGCTTTGACACAGCGAATGAGTTTGCAACTGTTTCTTGAGGTTCTTTTAGTGTGACCTCTGTCTTCTCTTTTTTATTATAATGAAGAAGTCGATTGTGTGCCGCGGTGCATCCTTTTATTCCACACTTTGTGGTTTTACATCTGTGTGTCTGACTTCTATAACGTAGACACCGGAAACATAAATTCCTTTGCTTGGCGAGTTGCCATCTTTTATCAATATCTGCTTCTTTAAATTTATTGCAGTCGGATCCGTAATGCCCTTCTTTTTCGCACATACTGCATTTCGGAGACAGCTTAGTGGTAGCCGTGTGCGTTCTATGTACTGGACGACTGTTTTGCCCTCTGTTTATAATTTCAGGAGGCGCAAATGCACTGCAGAAGCGAGCTTGTTCGGTTATAAACTCGCTGAAGGAACCGAGGTCTGGTCTAGAGTCGTATTTCTCACTATAAATTCTATACCACTGCGCACGTATAGAGTTTGGCAGTTTGTCTGTGAGGTGTCGTAGCAGCTCTGCGTTGACGAGGTAATGGTCTCGTTTGAGTGCTCGAAGAGTGACGACGCTTCCCCTCACTTTGCTCGCGAATGTACAGATGTCTCTGGGTGCTTCTGTACAGCGTGGCAATCCTCGTAACTTCTCGGTTTTGGCTTGCGCGATTGAATCTGGACGCCCAAATTGTAGCTCCAGTTCTCGCATAATCTCATCTGGTTTAGCATGCCCGATGAGTTCTGAACTGACTGTTTCCAAGGCTCTTCCTTGTAGACTTCTTCGTAGTCTTGCAGTATTTTCTATGTCATTGAAGTAGCCTCGGGTCGTTTCGTAAATGGCACGGAACGAAAGCCATTCGGTATGTGCTCCGCTAAAGCTCGGCAGCGTCATTATCGCTTTTGATGCTGCGAAAGTATTCGACGATGCACTCTCTGGTTTTGGTTTGTCAGCGAGTGCGGCTATAGCGGACGTGAGCTCCGATATGAATGGTCAGAGCACCCTGTCTTCATTGCTGACAGGTGCCTGGTTAGGCCTTTTTGTTATGGGATTCTTGGTTGCTTCTTTCGGATAGGGATACTGGTAGGTGGACTCTGATACAATTGGTAGGAGCCCCCTGTCTTCATCAACCTTGGAGTCCTGGCAAATCTTCTGAGGTATGGGACTCTTCGGTATATTTTCTGCATTGGGATCCTGGTAGGTGAGCTCTGATACAACAGGTAGGAGCTCCCTGTCTTCATAAACCTTCGAATCCTTGTTTGTGAGCTTCATCGACGGCTCACTGAGGTCGACAACCTCCGGGGGTGGCTTTGCGATGTTTTTATTGAGTGGGGCCTCCCCACCGGTGGTTGCGCCTTGCGTTGGCTTTTGCTTGGCTACAGAATTTTCGAGCCAAGATCGGACATACTCACTTTTGGAGTGACCATCTTCATCATAGTCGTCCGATTCATCATCTTCTTCAGCCATCTGTAATGAGATCTGTGCGAGTTCCAATTTGATTCTCAGCACTTCCTCACGAGCCTTCAAAACTTTTTTATTGGGCCGAGTGGTCTTCTTTGACCTTGTACTTCTGTCGGCGTGGCCCCTTGGTGGCTCTTCGGCGCGGGAGTATACCCGGGCTGTTGGCGGTGATGCACAGCGAATGTCATCGTTGCCTTCTATTTGTTCCCTCTGCTTCGGTGTACCGGCTTTAACGGCGGCTGGCACAGGCAGGAGTACCCCCCCATCGCGGGGGCAAGCTATTTGTTCCCTCTGCTTCGGTGTACCGGCTTTAACGGCGGCTGGCACAGGCAGGAGTACCCCCCATCGCGGGGGCAAGCTGGCGCCTCAGCGCCTTCTGTTGTGGATGGTGAGCGTGGTGGCATCTGGTGGCGGACGGTGTCGGTATTGTCCGACGGCCCTTCATCCAGACCGACAGTCCACGCCATGGCTCCCCTTCCTTGCGAACGAGTGATCGGCATCTTGATTCTGAAAATTCAGCAACTTTAAAACGGTAGTGACTATGTACCCGGTTCCGAAATACTAACGGATTGACGAATCCCGTTCGAATGACCAGCAAATGTGGTCCGGTGTATACGGATGATTCGGCTCCAAAGGACCATAAAATGGTCCGGTCGGCAGTACAGGCGGATAGATCCGGCTCGAAGGACCATAAAATGGTCCAGCCGGTAGTACAGTCGGAAGGATCCGGCTCGAAGGACCATAAAATGTGCCGGACGGGCGTAACTCTTCGGAGTAAATGTTGTCGAAGATACTCCGCGAGTCGCTCACGTCCTACACCTGTAGGTTCCGGAATCCTCCCACTGCCGTCTTTCACTGCCGTCTCTGCGGTTGCTGCGGATAAACTGTGGACTGAGGTTCAAAATTAAAATGCACGATTATAAATTTAAATAGCAAGGGAGTGGCCAGCGGTTCGACTAATTAATTTGTCGCGAGATTTTACAACTATTATTTATTTATCACTATTATTTAAAAACGGTTGGTCAACTATGGTTGTTCACTATATATTTTAAAATATTTAATTTAAAGGAGCGGTAGTATAAAAATATCTGTCCGGAGTAGTTGGTTCTTTAACACTACTGACTAGCAGCTATTAATCAACTAAAATTAGTTGAATTTAACACTTGTGTAACTGCGAATATCAGTTATCACTTTTTCCGTCTAGCTAACACTTTTCACTATATGTCACACCGAATTTTCAGTTGTGACCTTTTTCCGCTAGCTAACACTTTTTCACTATATGCCGCACCGAATTTTCAGTTACGACCTTTTTCCGCTAGCTAACACTTTTTTACTATATGCAACACTGAATTTTCAGTTGCCACTTTTTTCTGCTAACTAACACTTTCACTATTCACTATATATTTCTGCTAGTCACTGCAACTACTACCGGATACTACTGCTGGGCACTGGTAGTTCTTCCTACTACAACGTTACAGGGTTTCGCCCCCATAAGGTAGACTTCGGCTATACTCTATAGTGAGCCGCTTGCCATTTCCCATTTGCCTCTTTATTTTTAAACATTTTTCTTTATGCAAATGGCACAAATTGCAACATTTTCTATATAACACTAATCTTAATTCTAACACGCTATACATCATTAAATAGGCATTTTTGTTCTTCATTAGTACGTGATAAAGGATAATTAATATATTTACATTCAAAAAAGTTATTAAGTGAAATGTCCCAAACTTTTACAATAAATGGGCATATTAATTCTTTAATTATCCTATAATTATTGAGTGTGTTTAATTATACGAAATATTTCTTTATTATCATGATCTATGCAACATATGCTCACTAAATATCATATTTACAACTCTTTTAGAACATAAAAATATTCTCATTATTTTTTAGTACAAACTATTACGCAGTTAATTTAAATTTCCAGAAAGTTCTATAGCGCGGCGCGCTGTGATTGGTCGGTTTTTCTTAAACAAAATAAAGTTGTTTATATTAACTATTATTAAAACGATCTTTTATACAAACATATTAAGAGTTGTAAATACATGGTAAAACTAAATTAACACATTATTTAATCGATTTTTTCCGTATTTTCACTTATTAAACAAATTAATATTCTTTAATCACTTTTTGCTTAAAGTCATTTTAGGCCGTCTTGAACAAGAATAATGATATGTCGTAAAGAAGTTTCACTTCCTAAGTGTGTACACAACTACACGCACAATTTTTTACATTGTAAATTAAACATTATTAACACGATCATAGCGCCACGTATCGCGTCCAGGTTTGTGATTTACTCTTTTGGCACTAAACCAACATATTGTGAATAAGTAATTGTTTTATATAATTATTTAATAACTTAAATATATGGCCACATATTAGATCCAGAATAACTATGATCCATCGCTTGGATAAAACAAAAATTGTATAAATACCACATTCGGTTAATTCGTTCAGAATTTGCACGATCAATAACATATACACCAACGATTATTCCGTTAAATTAGAAGCCCATGGCATAAATATTTTTAATTAAAAATATTATTGCGAAAAATAAAAAAGAGATTAAAACAAATGCACGCACCAAATTCATCGCCTAACAATATATTCGTCTGGATTTAATGACTACGAGAAAAAGATAAGGTCTAGAAACCCGAACCCTCTTCTTCGATGTCGCAAAGGCATTTGATAAGATCCGGCACGACAGCTTGCTTTACAAGCGATATAAACTTAACGTGCCCGATAGGCTCGTACACATCAATCATCTCAGCCTGTCTTATAAATCTCTCTTTTCACTATTGAGTACAGGGAAATCATTCCACGAAACATTTTCTTAAGGTCGGGGTCCCACAAGTTTCCGTCATGTCTCCACTCCCCTTTACACTCTTCACGAGTGATATTCCAAAGGACCCAGTTCCGACCACTGTTCTCTTTGCCGATGTAACGACACCCCCACCCTCTTCTCTTCCATCTCTCTTCTATATACTTATACTTGTATTTTTTTAGAATCTATATCTATAAGATATATAAATATATCTAATTTACGTTACCAGTATATATTGATCTTTCTAAAGGTTTAAATATAGGCCGTTTAATAAATTTATGGCGTGATCGTCTTGGTAAGGACCCTTATTTACGTTGTGTTTGCATAGTAACTTAGTTCTTTTAGGTGTATCATGGAAGAATGAATATTCACGAGAGCAATCGAAAGCTGTTGGTAGCGTCTTATAAGCTAAAGAACCCCGTTCACGAAGACAGAGCTCAAACAAGTCAAGAACCATAAATTGTCCCTATTCCACTTGTATCAGGTTCACAACAGTCAATCCCTTATTAATTAATCCCTTCCCGCTTGAAAAAGGCTCACAATATTTATATCAAATACCAGATACAAGGGCTTCGCTCTCCCACATTTAAAAAAAAATGTGGAGGAGGTACACGGCTCCGCACACGCCACGCACGGTGAGCGCCAACCATTTTAATGCGCTCCCCCCGAAGGGTACGCTAAGTTGGGAACTGGACCGTAGTCCACAGCAAAATAACTGGCGAACCAGTAAAAGAGGACTTGGCCCCTTGATACTGCGTAGGCACAAACATCGACCGAAGTCGCGCATGTCAATACGTGTAAGCGCCATACAGAATATGATCAAATCCAGCCACAGTGAATATACGTCACATGGGTTAGACAACAATAGGCACACTGGCCATAAAAAGCCGTCCGTGAGCGCCACCACCTGCCAGACCGCCGTTCCTGCAGACGTGATGTAAGTGTAAGGCATCACCACCAATTGCATGGTCAGCACGGCCAATTGGCCGCAGAGCGTGTCATGAGTCTACCGCTCACCTCAAGGGAATGGGTACGTTGCGCGGTTTTCGGCCGCAACCTTGAGAGCCTCCTGAGATTCTCCCTCCAGGTACGACTCGCATGAGGTCGACACATGCTCCACCAACCAATACAATGGCAGATATAGCCAATAGGCAGTTATAAAATAATAGTAATAATTCGCCATCAGAAAGGGTTTGTGTCACTCATGTTGAGTATATGCATTTTTCGATCATGTTTATCTCACCCACCAACAAGTTGCCTTCAATCTTTCAAAGGTGGGAACTTTATAGAGATATAATATTATGTTGTTATTTAAAACATCATGGAGGGCAGACAGTCTGCAGCCCCGCGATGAAGAAACCTGACTTGGGCAAAGCTACTTATGTTGTGAGTTAGATGCAAGAGCGCCATTGAGAATAGCGACCCGCCAAACAACCATCGCAGAGACGTAATGCTGCAGAATGCAACAAGCATCAATACGACTATCGTCGGGCTTACACCATCTCAAGGTCCCCCATATAGCCCCAGCAGACATCACCACCCGCATACCTCCATCGACCAGACCTACAAGATGCGTCGAATCAGGTGCAGCACACCCGCAGATCCATCAGAAGACACAATACTGCAAGTAACAGTAAGCATCAATGCAACTATCATACGAATGGCGCCCCCTCACAATACACCCACATGATCCCTATCGACTTTGGTAACAAAATTGATAATGTTGTTAACTAAAAATACCATCAACGTATCATAGTAGCACGGTACTAAGACGTTAGTGGCCAAACTCCACGTATCATAGCGCTATTGCACTAAGACATGAAGTTGAGTATGCTTGCTGCACTTAAAAGTACTACCAAAAATACTCACCCTGATCCGAAAGATAGCCGACGTATCATAACGCTATGCGCTAAGACGCCGCCCACAAACGGTAGGGGTGTGCGATGTCCACGGGGAGGTCGTTTTGCTACAACAAACCCGCTTACCACCGGCACTAAGATGATTTGTCTAGGACACATCGGTTAGCGAGTCCAAGTTTACCTCGGTCTCGGAGGCTGCAAAGCAACCTACACGCCACTATAATAATCCTTTTCAAGTCCCATTTCTTTCAATATAATGCTTCTACATATTTGAGACCTTCCACATTTTTGCTTTATTTCATAGACCATACTATTGTATGTCTTATTCATATGGGACTTCAAGTCATAACTCTGCTATCATAATGCTTATGCTTCATAGAGGTCTAACGAACCAAAGCATTAATATAGAATATTAATGCTTTGGTTCGTTAGACCTTACTATGATAAGTCCCTAATATAGGACTAGTCATTGTGCAACCTTAGTACTAGCAGTCGATCTCCGAATACTTCAAGAAGATGTCTTAGTACAACTTTGATAGCCCCAAAACCCATATAAACCCGCTAGAGGCAAACGCAGCCAACTGCGTCCCAGTACCAAAAGCTGTGCCGATTCTCCGTAGACTGCGTAACGTACTTATAGAACCATCACACTCGCTCGATCCTGTCTACCCAAACTTTTCAGGCACATCATACATTGACACTAAACTCACACCAAATGGGACAAGTACAAGTAGGATAATGGATGGGACACATCCCACGACACGTTTCAGTACACATCGCGTACATACCGTACATCCGCGTACGTGGGTGGTTTGCACCACCAGTTACATCGAAAAACACTAGCTAATCAGTCAGAGGCGGGGGTACGCACACTCCCACTCGAACAACAGTTAGTTAGATCAAAAAACCTCAAGAGACATGATGATTGGTAACAATACCAAATCATAAACCATCATCATCATCATCCTCATCATCTTTGCCTTTTTAAATAACACATAATTTTTTTTTCTTTAAAAAACGTAACCTCACACTAAGATTTTCTTCTGTGTAGTGAAGGCAGTTTACAAACATAAATTGCAAGAGGACAAACATCAAGACCCGGAACAATTATTTACATACATATACTTGTTCCATACAAATACTTGTTCCGTGCGGAATTTGAACCCGCGGCCCCCAGCGCTACAAGTCATTGCTAAGCCACTGCACCACGGAGCCGTGTAATATAAGTGCAAATAGTTAATATTCAGTATTGAAGCATTCAAAGAGTTTTATTTAAAATATTGATTTTGTACATGATAAGCCTAATTAAGCTTATCATGATGACATGCTTAGACATTAAGACACTCTTTTCGTTAGATATAAGATTCCTTTACTAAAAATGTAAATCCTATCTGTCTCAAGTATTCGATTAATATTTACTCGTCTCTTTGTTTACGGTTGTTAAAAATAAAATGAGATACGATATCACTTATATAGTTTGTGGGTTGTTTATTTTCTAATGTATTATCTTTGGCCCATGTTGTTCTGAGCCTTACGGGTTGATGTTAGATTTATAACAAAAAATAGTGTCAAGTGCGTTACTTGGTAAGCATTTATTTAACGGTGACTAATTGGACATTGGGTATGTAATTGTGTAGACGGTAAGCGGACCACCATTTTCCACAATCTTCCATCCATATCCATACTTTTTGGCTAAAAGTAGTCCAAGTAGCTCGCTGCTCTTTGAGCTCAGTCAACTCCAAATTACGGGCGTGACATACATGCATGTATATTATCCTAATTTACTTTTAAACACATACATTTGTTTCCCAACAGTAGAGTACCGACGAAGCTATTGTAATAAACGTTTCCAAGGTACAATGCAAGAAGTAATTAAGACAAAACAATTTAATTTTAAAAAGATTTAGGTCACCGCTTTCAAATTATAAATCTGCGTATTGTAGTGAAGAACTCGCTAACGACTCTTGAATACCACAAGGGCTCTCACTGATATAAACTAAAAAAGGTACGGCTTGCGCTTGTAACCACAAAAAGATAAAGTTAAAATCATCGAGCTAATAGTCTACTCGAGAACAAGTTGAAAAGAGTAAATGTAGTTTATTTAAAAGTGCTTAAAATAATTGCTGCAAATTATTTTGCAATAACGAAAATTTTATTTTAACAGTGCTATTAGAAATAAGATATAATAGTAGCTACATTTGTTTATTGCTTCGAAATTTCTCCCCGTATTCACTTGAAGCCTTGAATAATAAATGATGTTGATGAAATGACACTGTACCGTTACTATACTACTCGTAACACTTCAGCACCTCTTTACACCGAGTTACACAGAGGGAATATATGCCATGCGGCGGTGGGTGTAGAGTAAATGCGTGGTGTAATTGAGTATAGTACAGGGACTAATTTTGAAGTTAGGAATAATAATTAATTCGTTTAAACGAATTAATTATCCAACGAGTCTATGATAAACTAGTAACGGAATACGACAAGCGCACCGCCCCACGTCAGAGCCAAGACTGTCCTAACGGCGGCCGCTCCATCAGTTTTATACAAGCAGAACGGGCGACACCGCTGGTGCAATGGCGCAGGTGTGCGGTGCAAGTGTTGGTTGCAATAATTCTGTCTAGCTACACCGACGCCGCCGCACGTGCAATGGTGCATGTGCCGTCATATACGCTTTTACAACAAAATCCCAGAACATATTTAAAGTTTGTTAATAAACAAAGAGCAATGGCAGAAAAATAGTTGAGAAAAATTCTAGCGTCTAGAAATAAATTATATATAAAATGAGTTTTATAATTTTTCTATGGTTTTTCAAATAAAAATATATTTTAATTAAAGCCACAGAAAAAAACAAACATTTTTGGGAATATCAAATGACTTAAATCATTTTACTCTATTGAAATGTTGCCATTTAGTATATTCATACTATTTTCGTATACACTTTGTAACACTACCAACACAATACACAAAATATTTTTATATTAAGTTATTATAAGTAATAACTGTACTAATAACAATAAAAGTGATATGACTGAGAATAAGTCTCTTACAAAGAATTTCCTACAATAATACATTATCTCAATCATAGTACTATGTAACAATTCCATTTAATGTTATGCCAACACTAGCTAAACTAAAAAGTTACTTTTTTTACTGGCTTTACGGCTCTGGGTTCCAGTCCTTCTGAGAATGTCACTATGATACAAAAGCCCTGGAGCCATGCCAGAAATATACATTCGTGGTATGCAAATATATACTAGAGATACAATAATCTAAAAACTCTCAATTATGTATTATTTTAGTTAGCTAACATCAAACAACCACAGGAAGCATGACTCTTTCCAAGTGACATAGGACATAACCTAAAAAGGTTCAAATGTAAATATCTTTTTTTTGACGCCTTCTCAGTACATAATTCTTTGACAGAGTTATTAAGGGACTGACGCTTAACATTTTAAGATATTTTTGATATATAGACGCTACCATTTCTTCTCAACTAATTTTATGTATGAAAGTCTGCCATTGCTCTTTAAAAGTTTTATTTAAGTTTGTACAAAAAGGGTTATTACAATATCAAGGAATACATGAATGAAAATAACCCCTGGGAATAAGGTGATAGCCACCATGCTGGTTCTATGAAAAATCATTTAAAAATTGTATAAACGAAATTATTGTTAAGTGTAATATGTTTGAAAAGAAAAGTCCCGCTGGGTTTCTTGCTGGTTCTTCCCAGGACTGAGGTATTTTGCGAACCAGTAGTAAATAAAAAATTACTTTCAATAAGTATTATGTAATAATCAATATTGCATAAAAAATTATTCTATTCTATTCTAATTTTGTTTTTTTTTTACTCGTTCGATGCCACCTTGAATATGGGTGTCGATAATAAATATATCTAAATTAATAAAATGAAAGCGATTAAAAAAATGGTCTAACGAATTAAAATTGCTGAAAATTGCATTGCTTTCCTCACTTTTTAAGAATATATTATATGTCTCTCAGTAAACTCCCGTTTCTTCTGTCATAACGATCTCTTACATATTTTTTGTACATCAAATTACAGACGAAACTTATTCTTTATAAGAGCATGTAATTCATTTAATTGGTTTTCTAACTACTGTAATAATTCTAGACAGATCTAAATATACTAAGATCTTTTTTGTACTAGTGTTACTACTATTTGTAAATTAATCACATCTAAGTTGAGTAAGAATATTCACTTGAATTTTCAAATTTAATTGACATATATATATATATATATATATATATATATATATATATATATATATATATATATATATATATATAATACAACTAATAGTACGGAAAGAAATATTTTAAAACTTTATATTTTTCGAACAAATTGACTTCCCCTCTATGAAATCTGTCAAATATTACCTTATTTTTAAATGGCCCCGCTGTAGTGGCAGAAAAAATCTCGAATGCACTCATTCATAGATGGTTGTTTTCGCTGATACATAAATAAATATCGTGATTCTTTATTTCTTTTTTCGCAGCGTGAAAAATGCACCACAATTAATGAAAGAAAATATATCTTTAAAAAAATTGAATAGTTTGAGAACAAATTAATGTTTGATTTGAAAACCTTACTCTTACCTTTTTTTTTAAACTTTACCGCCACTACGAATTTTCCTGTATTACAAGGAAAAACATATAGAACCATGGCAATTATTTGTACACTATACTAATATTTGTTCCATGCAGTAAATCATACCCAAAACCTAAACTCTGCAGATGAACGCTTAGCTCCTGCCCTACTAAACTGTAAAACCTAATGCTAAAAAATATTATTAATTCATGTTTTCTTTAAATTGTTATCTAAATTTACATTACACTTTTCATACATTGCCTCGCTTGGAGGATATTTACCATAGGTGCCTCGCATAGCAGGGGATCGACAACCGTAGTTTGTGACTTTCCGGATGTTATTAGGAAGACGCTGCTGCCCTTGTCCTTATTTGTTTACATCTATCGCCTTAGCCTCTTGTGACTTTTACAAAACGATATGGGATAGAGGATATTCTTCATTTTTATAGGATAAGGTGACAAACGAGCACACAGTCTAGCTGATGCTAAGTGGTTGCTGTGGCCCAAAGACATCTACATCTATCTTCGTTTGCGAATCAGAATGCAGATTCGCTGTCACCCGTGAGCGCTAAGATGGAATGCCTCTTTTTCAGTAAAATGGATCGTGTCTATCAAATACAAACCTTATAACAATATAATGTACTTTTGTATCTAGGCGACTCGACAAACACCGTTATTAGTCTCGCCTCCCGCGTGTCATAAAAGCCTTCAGGTACACGTCTCGCTTTCAAAGATATTGACACACTTTTTTATTTTTGTATTTATGTAGAGCAGAAAGCCGTTTCATTATGTATTAGAATAGAATAGAATAGAATAGAATAATTTTTATTCAATATACATTACATGTGTAATTCTTATTGAAAGTCATTTTTTACTTTACCACTGGTTCGAAAAAATACCCTCTGTCCTGGGAAGAACCAGCAAGAAACCCAGCGGGACATTTTTTTTAAATAAATTTTACAATATAAATGATTACGAACTATTTACAAAATTGATTTTAGAAACTGCTTGGAAGCGACCACCTCATTCCCAGGGGTTATTATCAACCATGTATTCATTTATACTATAATAACCCTTTTTATACAGTTTCAGCTTAATAAAACATTTAAACTTGGTAATAGAGAGAACCTGTACACTTTCCGGGACCTTGTTGTAATAGCATATACATTGCCCCAAGAATGAATTACTGACTCTGTGGAGTCGAGAAACTGGCATCACTAGCTTGTGTTTGTTCCTAGTGTTTACAGAATGTATATCACTTTTTTTACTAAAACTATCTTTGTTTTTGTGAACATACATTAAATTTTCGTAAATATACTGAGAGGCCAAAGTTAATATATTAATTTCTTTAAATTTATCTCTAAGATACTCTCTCGGTTTTAGATTGTAAATAGCTCTAATGGCCCTCTTCTGTAAAACAAAAATAGTTTCTGAATCAGCCGCATTTCCCCATAGCAAGATCCCATAAGACATTATGCTATGGAAATAACTAAAATAAACTAATCTAGCTGTCTCGACACTAGTGAGACCTCTAATCTTTTTTACAGCATAGGCTGCGGAACTTAGTCTGCTTGCTAATTTGGATATATGGGGGCCCCACTGAAGCTTTGCGTCAAGAGTGATGCCAAGAAAAACAGTGGATACAACAGGGCTCAATTCCTCCCCATTTAAAAACACATTGGTATTCAGATTTCTAACATTCGTTGTTGTAAATTTAATACATTTAGTTTTATTTCCGTTTAAATGTAAATTATTAACGTTAAACCAATGCACTAATTTTGATATAGCATTATTCACTTCGTCACATTTAAATGATTGACGTTTAAGTTTAAAAATAAAGGAAGTATCATCAGCAAATAATACTATATCATGACTATCCCCTACAAGGTGAGGTAAGTCATTAATATACACCAGAAACAGGAATGGGCCGAGAATCGAGCCCTGAGGAACACCCATTAGTACAGGTGACCCGTAAGAACTTTTACCATTGATAATAACCTTCTGCTTTCTATTACTTAAATATGAAATAATAAGTTTAAGCGCTGTGTTCTTGACACCATAGTACTGTAGCTTCCTGATTAATGTCTCATGGTGAACACAGTCGAAGGCCTTGGAAAGGTCACAAAATATACCCAAAGCATCCTCTGAATTCTCCCATGCACAAAAAATATGTTTAATAAGCTCAACTCCAGCGTCAGTTGTCGAGCGACCCCTTGTAAAACCGAATTGATTTTTATGTAGCAATTTATTAATATTAAAGAAACTTAACATCTGATCTAAAATAATTTTTTCAAAAATTTTACTTAATGTTGGTAGTACAGAAATTGGTCTAAAATTGGCGGGGTCTATTGTACTACCAGATTTAAATATAGGTATGACTTTACTATGTTTCATTAAATCAGGAAACACACCAGATTCGACACTTATATTAAATATAGTGGCTAGATGAGGTGCTAATATATCTATTATAGATAAAATAACTTTAACGGAAATCCCCCATAAATCTGCCGTTTTCTTAACATCAATAGCTTTAAAATATTTAACGATATCTTTTGGCAGTACTCTATGGAATTTAAAAGTATTAGAACAAGCCTTTACATTTTGTTTGAGCAATGATTCGGCGACAGCAGGAGAAGAATTTAATGATTTTGTTGTCAAAAAAGGAACATCAGTAAAATGTTTCTCAAAAGCCATAGCAACTTCTTGATCAGATCGCGTTAAATTATTGTTAATATTCAATTGAAAATCCGAGTTGCGCGGTTTGACCTTGCCCGTTTCACTATTTATTATTCTCCAGGTCATTTTAATTTTGTCGGATGCAGTTTTAATTTTGTTGCTTAAATGTAAAGCCTTAGCAGTGGAGCACACTTTTTTAAATATTTTAGAATATGTTTTTACATAATCTCTAAATATAACACTACTATTATATGATCTTTCATCATAAAGCTCGTATAACCTTCGCCTACTTTTATAAATTCCTACTGTCGCCCATTCATTAAATGATTTGCGACTGTTAAAAGAGAAAGTTTTAGAAGTAAATATTCTACTAAATTCACAACTTATAATTTTAAATAATGTAGCATACATATGATTAGCACTATTTTTAAACGAAAGTGATGGAAGTCTTTTTATTATATTACTTCTAAACCTCTCCAAGCGATGTTCATATATTGGAACAAACACAACTTTCTTATTTTTCTGTTTTTTGTGTATGTAAGGTAGTGATACTAACTGTCCACAGTGATCTGAACTTAAATTTTGAATAATTGCTTTATGCAAGGGCTTAACATCTGTAAAAATGTTATCTATACAGGTCGCACTAGGCCCAGCAATACGTGTTGGTTCTAAGAATAAATTTACAAGATTATACGATTTAAGCAATGAGCTAAACTTAATACTAATGGAAGAAGTTTCAAGGAGATTGATATTAAAGTCTCCACATATTACAACAGACTTGTTCTGTTTACTAAGTTTGAGTAAAACTTCTTCCACAATCCTTTCAAAATGGTCATAACTAGCACATGGGGGTCTGTAAACACCTACAACAATGAGGTGCTCGAGAATATATATTATTATTATAATGTAGTCAGATACACAAGGCGGCTTGCATCTTTATATTATTTTATTTATTTATTATTTTACTTCTTATTATTTCCTAAATCCACTGCTGGACGTGAGCTACTCCCGTTGAAGGTAAGATTTTCCTTCGTCAAGTTTGACAATCGCAGTATCATATGTCTCGAACTTTTTACGCTGCCTCTTACCGCCGATCTGGGTATGAATAAAATGACTAAGGCTCAATCTGTCGGACGCCATAAGATTTTCCTGGTTATTCTTTATTGAAGTGCATTAAGAATAGTTATAGTTAAAATACACGTAAATGGTAGTAAATGTTCATTGATCTTTATAAAAGTAAGAACAGCCTATATAATGTTCCTCTGTCGAACACAATTTTTCGAATAAAGTTGTCTTAAAAGTCGACAGAAAAAAGAATTCATCATTCAATTCAAAAAGAATAGATATTTTCAAAGTTTCCTCAAGTATGAAAAGAATGAAGTCGCTTATCACCGTTTACTTGATCAAATTTAAAGCTCATTTATAAGGTAACTTAAGTTACAAAACGAGAACTTTAATAGTTGGAGCCTACAGTCGTCCTTCATTTCAAGTTACGTAAGCAACACTAGTTTAATCGTGAAAAACATCGACAGAAAATTTGCATGTATGAAAATTTGAAAATAATTGCAGATCGTATCATCAAGTATGCTAATTTGCACTGAGTCAGCGCGGTGAACTTTTTTATGTTTTATAAGTCTATCAGAAATGTGAGGAGGCTTGTACACTGTAGATTATAAGCGCAATTTTTTGAGTTCAAATCAAAAAGTCATGAGGCTTACGTGAATCATTTGTCCACAATGATACGTAAGCTTTTTTTATAAAATTGAAGTGACAAACGAACATACAGTCCACCTACGTATGAGTAATAGTGATTATAGTTAATGGACACCTGTAACTAACTTCAAATAAAGAAGCTCAGAGATGTAAATAAAAGTAGTTTTTCATATATTTTACCATGGTCACGGGGGGGGGGGGGGGGGGGGGACAAGTTCTAGACGTCTAAATGTAGTGTAACCAACAGGACAAAAATTAATACTTTTAATCTGGAGTTAGCCGTGGTAAACTATGACACTGGGACATCTCTTTCCCCCCCCCCCTCCCCCGGTGACCATGGGTACTGCAAAGTGCTCGAAACATCAAGAATATTAATTAAGTTAATATACGCGATAAAATCCGTTAAAGCTAGTTTTATTAGATGTGTAGTGTTCACATAAATATAAAAAATTATTAGCGTACAGATGTGTTGTCACTTCTGAGAATTGGTGCGTCCTTAATGCCGATGGGGAATGCATGCTGTGTGCGTAAGGGCAAGTGACGCCGGTGCGAACGATATGCCGGTGTGTAATGCATGCCATACTACACTTGCAAGTGATGCCGGTCAGAACGATGAGCAAATACCAGGGATTGCCTTGTAGTCTGCGGTGAGTCGAGAAGAAGGCAAGTAATCTGCGAGAGTGCCGTGAAGCAGAGGCGAACAGTAAGGCTCAGAGCCGTGCCGAACACTGTAGCGCAGAGAGTAGCTTGAAGGAACAGGAAGCATTATTACTCCAGTGCTGCGATGAACCTTTGTAAAGCTAGAAGACTAGCAGAATGTGAAGACTGCAGACAATATCTGCTTGGGAGCGAATAAATGGGGTACATGAGGATGATGAAGGTTTGAAGTTGTATTTTCCGAATGTTATTGGTTGCGTGTTTAGATCACGTCGGGGTCACCACTGTGGCGGGTGGAAGGAAAAGGGGAGATCTCTCGCCTGGAAAATTACTCTGCCCGGGGAGCAGCCAACGCTCCTAGTTGTAGTTCGGAGCTATTCTATATATACTGCTTTAACTTCGGAACTTTGTTAGCGCAATTTAGGCTTCGATGTGTTTCGCTGGTGGCGCGACGACAGCGCCGCCACACTTTATTTAGACCCATTTTCACCCGTGTGGACTGTAGTAGGTTATTTGATCCTCGTAACTTAACGATTATAGACGCAAATATATATTTTTGTCATTAGTCATTACAGTATTTATCTATTCTACGTCATCTATTATTAAGTAGCACTCTCCGTATTGTGACAGTATAAACGTGAAGTGGCGGTGTAAGAATATCCACTACCCCATATCATACTGTGGATGTCGTAACAATGACAGAGGGAAACAAAATATAAAATGGACGGCAACGTTTTCCAAATAATAACTAAAAATCCATCACAGAACGTGGTAACTAAAGCAAATATTCCCTCTATGTGGGAATCTATGGGGGAAGTCTATGTTCAGTGATGTACATTTTGATAGCTTGTAACGGTAATGTTAACTGCACTCTCACATATCCAATCCTTATTATGGATATTATTCATTAAATTTACTGCCTTATCCGCCTTTTGCGCCACTAGATAGAAACATTTGTGAAAGTTGAATTTTGTCCTCGGCGTCCATTGGCATTAAACACTTGAATTTGTAGCAACTATTACGCAAGTTGAAGATCGATTATAGCTTTTCCACCCTGGATTACAGTGTTGAAACTTTGAATTACACTGGCGGATGAAATCATGGGATCTTAATAACTGGCAGGGTGTCGTCTAAATTTTCCTACAAGAAAAACAGACAACATCATTCACCAAACCCTGCTGCGGTTGTCTTGTAGATGGCGGTGTAAGAACTCTACCGCGCACTGCTGCAAGCAATCGCCGAGGCCGCTACTGATGCTGATGTTGCACGTTGCCATTTATTCAGTGTGCAGTTCCTCCAGAGTTGAGCAACGTTGCACTGATGCCAGAGCAAGCTACGGCCAAGCCTCTCTTGCGGTCTTTGCAGGGTGGGGCCAGCAGTAAAATCAGCGCGAATATTTGCCCGTATCCCTGCCGCGTCAATAAAGATGAACCTTAGTCTCAACTACATATGCACTGCACAATCGTACTAAAGACGCACCTATGCTCAGGAATTAAACGTTGCGCCATTTTATTCAAGTGGAATTCAAAATCCTCACTGTTGTAGCTAAGGTCCCTCACAACATCGCTGGTTAATTCTCCCCTACGCTTCGGTGTGGGCAAACCGATAACCAGCAATAATTTTTTGAGGTTATTTTTAGTGTGTTATTTCAAGATCTATTTTTGATGAAATTTCAAAAGAAATTAAATTTTGGTTGAACTTTAGGTAAAGGTCTCCATGTAAATTTCATCGAGGTCATTTCAAACATTTTTGCATGAAGACCTTATTACAGAATTACGATCTAAAACTATACACCGAATCGTGTTTTTCTTTGAGATATACAGTAGCCTATTTCACTCTCGGGCCCTTAAGGACGTACCTTTATACGTTCCAAATACTGATTAGCTCATACCAGTAATTTTCAAACCTGTTAATATCCATAAGTCTCTTATCTTACACAAATGCTTATTACTCATAACTTTAGGAAATTTCATGGTCTAAATAGTTATCTGAGGTTTTTTTATATAAATACTGTCTTTGTGGATGCTATCCAGAAAAAATAAATAAAGGTTTTCTTAATTTCCTTTTAGCGTCAATTTCAAAGCTTAAAATATCTGAAATGGCTGACAGTTTTACGAAAGAAAAAATATAATCGATTTGACAAACCCCAAGGAAAATTGTTACTAGAAAAGATATTTTGGTTAAGGCTATACACATAAGAAATTATAAATTCAAACCAAGTGAAATTATAATGAAAATGCTGTGGATAAAACGATTATTTTCACCAATTTATGTTGTTATAAAACAATAGTTTATTAGAAGAACATATTTTATAACCTTTAAAATTAAAAATAAAATAGCTTTATTATTTGTCTATAAATATTTTAATATTATGGAACTATAAAACAGTACTATTAAGGTCACTGCATACGTAACGTGTTTTATTCCGGACGGAGCGGGACGTGAAATTTTGGAAATATCGTTTCATAGAAAATGTACGTGAAAATGCATACGCTACGGATGCACGGACGGGACGGGGACGTGGCATGAACGGGACGAGAAAAACATCGTCGGCGACGATGTTTACTTCGTCCCGCCCCGTGCGCGCCACGTCTCGTCCGTGGTTCCGCTGCGTATGCACAGTCGCCCCGTTGGCTACGCAGTGATGTGCGTGCCGTACCGAACAAAATGGACGACGAAAAACTAATTGAATGTGTACGATCATATCCATGCTTGTATAATTTTGCACACCCGAAGTATTTGGAAACAAAATATAAAAAATTCTGTGGCGTAAAATTGCAGTCGAATTATCACTCACTGCAAGTGGTGAGTATAAATTTTATTTTTCATTTATTGTTTTATTAGGTTTACAATGTATCTTAATATATAACAATAACATTTGAACTTTTTTAAAAGACAGGTACGTAAATAAAGTTGACTCATGTTTTACAATGTCGATATTTATAACATCAGTAGAATTAAATACAACAGAAATCAAGTAGGTACATAACCAATTTTTTGACAGAGTATTTGGTTAAAATGTGATGGTAGTGTGCCTATGGGTAAGGGTGTTAGTATTCATTCATGCTAAAAATGCCGACAGGAGAATATTGAAAACACTTTGAATTTTTCTCGTTCACGAAATGCTTGACTAGAAGCACTGCCACCTTGAGAACGTAAATTGTTAAGTTAATTCATCATCTAAAGCAATAGCAATTAATGCCAATTCCTCAAATGAAAAATCCATCTTTCACAACACTAGCACGTTAGTTTCGAGTCACTGTGACGGTGCGTATGCATTAAACTCCCGTCCGTGTTGACAAAGAACCACATTCCGTCTCCGTCCCGTGCACGTGCTGATTCCGTCCTGTATGCAGCGACCTTAAAACTCCGCGTTTGGATCAATTAAAATGAGACAGCCGCTAGGCTTCCCAGAGAGAGGTCACATCGCTCGGCGCTTTACTTGACGTTTGCCGTGCATACGCTGATAGTGCACTATCATAGTATTATCGACAAGTTTTGGTCCTTTCATCATCATCATCATCATTACAGCCCTTCACAAGTCCACTGCTGAACATAGGCCTCCCCCAAAGAATGCCACAAAGCACGGTCCTGAGCCACCTGCATCCATCGACTTCCTGCATGTCTTACCAGGTCGTCACTCCATCTGGTGGGGGGACGCCCTACACTTCGCCTACCGGTACGAGGCTGCCACTCGAGAACCTTTCTTCCCCATCGGTTGTCGGTTCTTCGAGCTATATGGCCGGCCCACTGCCACTTCAGCTTACTAATCCGTTGGGCTATGTCGGTTACTCTGGTTCTACTGCGGATATCCTTATTCCTAAGTTTATCACGCAGAGAAAGTCCGAGCATAGCCCTTTTTGGTCCTTTATAAAGTAAAATATTTTATTATCATTTTTGAACGCTATATTTAGCAAATAAAAGAAAACTAAAATTTTAAGAGTATTTATTTTAAAGTTTGGTAAATTTGTCTTATACTAGCTAGTTAGTTATGCACGATGACAAATAAATAACATGATTTCTGTGCTTACTAGTTTATGGTTTACCTCATAGAATTATTACCCATAGAAATGCAGTCCATTACAAAACACGAGCGTTAAAATGATGCAAAGTCATTATGTTAGTGGGCGCGAGTCGAATGTGCCTACGCTCGTCACACGCACACATACACGCCATTCAGTGATACCAGTTTCTGGCGTTTGCAATCAAATTGTGCAAATCACTAGTTTTTGATTAATTTTAAAAATCGATAATAAAGATTACGTATAACGTCCGAAGATTATTTAGTAGAAGTATTTTATGAGAATATAAAATGGAATAAAATAAACACGATAATGATGTTACTAATATAACTTTATTATACATATATTAATGGTAAAAAATGCAGACGTAATAAAATTTAATAATATTATTAAACACTTAATTTGCTCGAATACAATAAGCACATCGTGTAATGTTTAATTTTAACCAACTTCAAAAAGGGAGAAGGTTATCAATTCGGTGTATTATTTAATGTTTTTTACCTCAGAATTCTACAATTTCTAAACCGATTTAGATTTTTTTATTTGAAAGGATATACACACAGATTGATCCAATACACACGCTGAAATTTTAATGGTTGTTTTCCCGAAGTAAAATGATTTTGCCTTAGTAGTACAATAGATTTATTAAAAAAAATTATTAAGATGTAAAAATGGCAGATTTACAATCGAGAAAAACAAAACTCGAATGCGATCTCAAACCAATAGCAATATCTCGCAAGTAGGTCGGGCGCACAGGCTAGCTTATACCGAATAACTATAATAATGTCTGAAAAAGAATTCGCTGGACGTAATGTAGTGTTACGTCTATCGCACGTGCTACCGCGCGCTTCCTACACAGTGAAGGGCCACTAATAAATGTTCATAACATGAACTCTCAAGCGTAGTAATACGACATAAACTAGTTTGGACGCCCGAATAGCTTGTGAGGTATTACTATTGTAAATCTGCCTTTTTTTAATTGTAATATTTTTTAAATTTAATAAATTGACTCTACTATCGAGACAGTAAAATTTGGCTGCGGGACAACAACCACTAAAATTTCAACATGTACGAGTATATACGAATTGATCAAGTTTAGAAATCAGTGTATATACATACTGATAACTTTTCTTTTTGGGAGTCGGTTAAAATAGGCTATGTTTGGGTCTAACGCAACATCTGGTTAATGTTTGGGTGTAAAGTGACATCTGGTTAGTAAAGGCGTTCTTATTAATAATCTAATGATGTTGTAAATAAAAAAGTTTTTATTTTATACTCTAAAACGTAACCTTAGTCAATAAAAAAAGCAATTAAAATAAAATAGTTGCGTTAAAATGGCGTCGACGAATCGCGATTAGCTGATCGCTCCGTATTAGTTTTAAATAGGCACCCATTGTTAATATAATGTTAACACTTAGAGAAGTAGGTAATATATAAACATTTAAGTTTTACGCAGAGCGTTGCGATTAAACGTTTTAATTAAACACAAATAGAAAACAAATACTTTTAAAAGAAAATTGTGATTTTTTCCCCACAACTAGCAACATTTGTATTATGAGAGCTTAGGTAAGTATTTTTTTAGTTTTACGTACTTATAATGAATTAAATGTATAAACTTATATGTGAAATGTAATACCATCACTTCTTTTATGTTTATCATCACCGTTGTGACAATATTTTACAACATAAACGGTAATTTTTACAATTTTTCGCGAGCTCTCCGTAAGACGTGACGTTGCCCACTGACGCGTCGTTGAGTCAACTTACGCGGTTTCCCGTTAGTTTTACTTGCTTCACTTTCGGTGCGCGTACTAGTATTCTATGCGTAATAATTCTATGGTTTCATCATCATCATTACAGCCCTTCACAAGTCCACTGCTGAACATAGGCCTCCCCCAAAGAATGCCACAAAGCACGGTCCTGAGCCACCTGCATCCATCGACTTCCTGCATATCTTACCAGGTCGTCACTCCATCTAGTGGGGGGACGCCCTACACTTCGCTTGCCGGTACGAGGCTGCCACTCGAGAACCTTTCTTCCCCATCGGTTGTCGGTTCTTCGAGCTATATGGCCGGCCCATTGCCACTTCAGCTTACTAATCCGTTGGGCTATGTCGGTCACTCTGGTTCTACTGCGGATATCCTCATTTCTGAGTTTATCACGCAGAGAAACTCCGAGCATAGCCCTCTCCATAGCTCGCTGAGCGACCTTGAGCTTCCTCATACGGCCAGCAGTGAAGGACCACGTCTCAGTTCCGTAAGTCATCACTGGCAACACGCACTGGTTGTACAATTTCGTTTTAAGGTTTTGAGGTATGTCTGACGAGAAGATGTGTCGTAGCTTTCTATGGTTTACCTTAATACAAAGTAAGAAAACCCCAAGTACTGATGAGATAAGAACGGAAAAGGTTAAAAAAATTAGATCTGGTTTTATTATTTTACTTTACTTACTTTAGGTACTAATTTGTGATTAAGAGCTAAAATGTACAGTTAAAGGATATAAGCTTAAAGATAGAAGAATAATTGAAATTTCTTCAGCAGCAATATTAATAAATAAAAAGAGTTTCCCTTCATTACAATGATAAACATCTTTGCAAAATGTGTGTTGAGAATTCAAAGCTCGAAAAGTGCTCTAACGCAATAATAAAATGGGCATAAATCAAGAAGTTAAACGCAGCAAACGAACCGAGACACCTCAAGCAGCGACAAAAAGCTCGGATCGTCCGCGGCCGAGACTTGACCATCCGAGGATTTGACTTGCGAGGCTGCCTCGGCTGGGCTCACTCAGACAATCCGCAACTACTGCGCAATTTCATTTCTATGTAAAAATTTATTTCAAGTATAAATAGTACTAGTTTTTGTTCCTTTCGAGTATATTTCCTGAAAATACACATTTATGCGTGGAATATAGTCGTACTATCAGCGTACGTAATAAGCTAAGCTCTGCGTATAAAATAAAAATATTGTATCTTACCTATATTTAAAAGCATCTCCTTCCTCCACAATACCACTACAACAAGAAAGACACACCACTGTCGCTTTGCGTGCACGTGGCGTGTTTCGCCTTTAGAAGAGGCATCATCAGGAGAAATTGAGTCTATTGTCCCAGTGGTGTGTATAATGTAATGGATTTCCGGAAAATAACGCGTGATTCTCTTAATAATATTAAGCAGTAGTGAACAACCCTAATTGCAAATGAATATACAACTTTATTTATAGATTATTGACCAGTGGCCTGAGTAAGGTTATGCGGAATTTAAAACGAGTAATAAGTGACATTCAATTGCTGGTCGCCTTTTTAAAATACATTGTGGTGGAGTACTGCTCAATATTCATATTGGAAATGAGGAAGCAATGGCAAATGTTCCTTGTCTTAACGCCCTTTAGATGAAGTTACCTGAAACAAAAACAAAAGAATTGATTTTTTATATGTAACAATTTTAATGTCATTTTTAAGTAGCGCAGTGGCTACGGCATATTCCCCTTTTACGACATCCATAGGACGAATTTTTTCCTTTTTTAAAAAACGCTACCGTCAAATATCCAGACCCGGAACAATTACTTGTAAGCCATATAAATACTTGTTACGTGTGGAATTCGAACCGACGGCCTTCAGCGTCACAACTCAAAGCTAAGCAACTGCGCCACGAAGTGAGGTGACGGATTGTCTAACAGCACCACCACACAGCAATTATGTCAAAACTCCTCTTCACGATAGCCAATGGTAGGTATTGTAGAGTTACCGGATACGCTGTGGGTGCATGGCAACCCATGTCAACTTAAAATAAGAGCTGTCATAATTATACTTTTCTATATAAATTATATGAATACAGCGGTCAATTTTGTCAAAGTTTCTTAAATAAGCATCAAATAAATTATTGAAAATGAAATGAAATTTAACTTAAAAAGTAAAACCGCCTTAGTTTATACATAATACTAAAAGTAGCAAATTCAAACAATTAATTCACTAGTTATTAATTGTTTAATTTTATCATTCGTCTGAAACATCAGAAACAGTTGTTTAGAACACGGATTAGCTTTTGATACTTTCTATATTCAATAAAACTAAATGTGCTGGTTCTAACATGGTCCGATCCTGAAACTTACTTCTGTCAATAAGTCAATGCGTCTGATATGAAAGTTAAGATTAATACGAACAATAATGTTGTTATGTATCTTATATGTGTTCGTCTCAGAACAGATATTACCTAAATATCTTAAAGCTAGATATCTAATCATGGTCTAATTTTCATCGTTTTCTATACACATTTAATTTAATTTAATTTAAAGTGTATGTCTTTTATGTTGAAATAACTGCCTTACATTAAGCCCAGAGGGTTGTATTCAGATATAAACAACCATTTTTGAAAAGAAAAATCTGTTTATCTGGCTGTCTGTTGGGGCTATACTTCGGAATGGCTGGACTGAAAAGCAGTCTACATAATCTTTCGATTGAAGAGTCGTGGTTGTTTAGAAATTGGTTTATTTAATTTAAAGAGAAATAATGAATTCTTACGTCATTATCATGAAGTAGTAAGAAAATACCTACCTTAAATAATATTTTATGATAATGGGCAATGATGCTGGGTACAGGTCTCCTCTCATTTCTGCGAGGGTTTTTAGGGTAAGGAAAGGTCCGCCGCGCTGCCCCAATGCGTGTTGGCGAAATTCACATGTCTTCGAAATATTTATTTCTTTCTTATTTGTCAGACATGCAGGCTTCCTCACGATGTTTTCCTTCACCGCCGAGCACGTGGTAAGTCAACACTTAAAATTGCAATTAACAATTTCATTGGTGCCGGCGGGAATCGAACCCGGGTTTCTCGCGTACTGTGAAACTTACAGCGAGCGCTAACCATCTGAGCTACCAAGGCTCTATAATAAAATAGGTTACTGTCTATTTACCTCTGTGTAATGGCTGTGTAATAATATCCACTACCTCATATCATCCCGTGGGTGATACGTGGGTGATGAAAAAATACTGCAGTTGCCAGCCCGCTTGCCAAGCGTAACAACTATGGTAAATATGCCAAAGTGATTGGGGAGATATTTCCTCTTTATGAGGTAGCTATGGGTAGGCATACGTTCATCAGTGGACTCTAGTAGGCTGTAACAGTACGGTATGGTACTATTTACCTCCCACTGCTGGGCAAAGTCCTCCTCTCATTTCTAGGAGGGTAATGGATCAATTAGTCAGCCGCGCTGCTAAAGCGAGTGTTGGCGGATTTCATTTGTTCTTAAAATATTTTATTCCTCAGACGTGCATGATTCCTCACGGTGTTTTCTTTTACCGACAAACAAGCAATCACTTCAACATAATCAGCACTTAAAATTGCTAGAGTAATGCTGAACTACCTCGGCTCATTATTTAATATTTTTTGTAATATTTGTTGAAGTAATATTTGTTGAGCGAACTGTAGAAATGGCATGTGTTGAGTTTGAGCACCTCATTGTTGTGAGCGTCTACAGACCCCCATGTTCTATATACGATACTTTTGAAAAAATTATGGAGGAAGTTTTTGCTAAGCTTAATAAACGGAATAAATCTGTTGTAATATGTGGAGACTTTAACATCAATCTCCTAGAAGCTTCCTCAATCAATATTAAATTTAGATCATTGTTTAAATCATATGGTATTTTTAATTTATTTTTAGAGCCAACGCGTATTGCTCAATCTAGTGCAACATGTATAGATAACATTTTTACAAATGTGAAGCCGTTGCAAAAACTGTATAATTCAAAAATTAAGTTCTGATCACTGTGGACAAGTAGTTTCGTTACCATATGTTCACAAAAAGCAAGTAGATAAGAAAGTTGTGTTTGTTCCAGTAAATGCACGTCGCTTGGAGAAATTTAGAAGTAACATAGTGAAAAAACTTCCATCACTTACATACCAAAATGATCCAAATTTTTTGTATGGAACATTATTTAAGCTTATTTGCAATGAATTTAATAATACTTTTACTTCTAAAACATTCTCCTTGAACAGTCGGAAGTCATTTAATGAATGGGCGACAGTAGGAGTCCATAAGAGCAGACATAGGTTATATGATCTTTACCATGAAAGGTCATATAATCATAGCGTCAAATTTAGGGAATATGTAAAAAAATATTCAAAAATATTTAAAAGAGTGTGCTCCACAGCCAAGTCTTTGCATTTGAGCAACAAAATTAAGACGGCTTCTAATAAAATTAAAATGACATGGAGTATAATTAATAGCGAAACTGGTAAGATTAACTCTCGCAATTCAAACTACCAGTTAAGTGTTAATAACAAATTAACCGAATCAGATCAGGACGTTGAAATGGTTTTTGAGAAATATTTTAATGATATTCCGATATTAACCACCAAGTCACTGAATTCTTCTCCTGCGGTCGCCGAATCATTACTTAAACAAAATGTAAATGCGTGTACAAAGAATTTTACATTTCATAAAGTATCATCAAAAGATATTGTAAAATATTTTAAAAGTATTGATGTTAAGAAAACTGCGGATCTGTGGGGGATTTCCGTTAAAGTTATTGCGTCTTTAATAGATAAAATCGCGCCTCATTTAGCTACTATTTTTAATACTAGTATCGAATCTGGTGTGTTTGCTGATTTAATGAAGTATAGTAAAGTAATACCTTTATTTAAATCTGGTAGTACATTAGACCCCGCTAATTTTAGACCTATTTCTGTACTACCAACACTTAGTAAGATTTTTGAAAAAATTATTCTTCATCAAATGTTAAATTTCTTTAATATAAATAATTTACTTCATAAAAATCAATTCGGTTTCACAAGGGGTCGCTCGACAACTGATGCCGGTGTTGAGCTGATTAAATATATATTTAATGCATGGGAGAATTCACAGGATGCTTTGAATATATTTTGTGACCTATCCAAAGCCTTCGATTGTGTTCACCATGAAACATTAATCAGGAAACTTAAACACTACGGTGTAAGAAGTGATGCTCTTAAATTAGTTATTTCATATTTAAGTAAGAGAACGCAAAAAGTTGTCC